>JASDDO010000206.1:1200000-1684272 GCA_030015575.1 Agapanthus africanus | reverse complement strand
TCTAACCGCCACTGCCTCCAAGTGCTCGGGACTGCACCCAACTGCTACCTGTTTGCACGACTCCTTTGAGCCGTGGTAGGGTAGCAATCTAAGAACAGTGGGACACACTCGAGGCGAAGTAGCAGTGTCAAGTCTGCGGACTATGCTGTACTCATGTCACCTGGGAACTGCTCACTGACGACTGGTATCAAACCAACCAACAGTTCCCTGTGAGTCCTGTCCGGTGTACTCGTAACCTAACGAGCACCTGCATACTATCTCCAGTACGACGTACTGACGGCTGTGGGACAGACCATCTCCCCAACTGGGATGAGAAGCGTACACACCAGTCTACTCCGGAGTATCGATGCTCTGTCTCGATAATCCAACGACCAGGGACCTGAATAAGGATGTGCTTGTAGACTACCCAGCCCCCACTAGTGTGACTGCCATCACAACGCTGGTAGACAAGCAAGATCCTAAGAGCTCTATCAATACGTACACTCACATATTAAGATAGAAAAACCAAGTAGCATACTACCATGTTTAGCAAGACTGTTATATACATGTGAATATCCCAAGCTTCCATTAAGTAATATACAAACTAGCATGATACAGTAATGGCCTTCTAGGGCATAAACACTAACAGAGAGATCCCTGACTCCGTGAAACACGGATAAGGATGATCACATCCGGCACTTGCAGGCACTCACGACCTGTAAGGAAGAAAAACTCTCTTGTGAGATCCTTACGACTCTCAAGGGAAAACCCGCTTAAAAGATCCTCACGATCTCTAAGAAGAACTTACACCTATGGGATCCTCTCGACCTGTAGGGAGAAAAACTCTTTATGAAACCCTCGTGGCTCATAAAATGCGAAAGTCTTGGGAAGCATATCTTAACCCTGAGTCCTGAGCCATTGCTGTCCTGCAAGGAGATCAAGATAGAATATTCGCAGAATACATTCAATAAAAAGGGGGACACACCATTTAGAAGAAAAATGTATCTTCTATTCATAAACCAAAATGGGTACAAAGTACAATTCATGAAAGAAACAAAAAGAAAATACCCTCATCCATGAGTATGTACAAAAAGGAAAAAAAAGATACAAATGTTTCAAGCCGGCGGGCGATTCAGCAGCTTGGTCAGCTCATCCTGCTTTTGCTGGACCACGGCTTCATGACGCAAAATCTCCAAAAGACGAGCCTCTGCTTGAGCTTGTTGAGCCTGATACGAAGCGAGCCGGGCTTCAAGCTCTTTCTCAGTGGCCTTATGAGCCTCGACCCTCTCACGAGTGAACGTGGCAGCTTTATCGAGAGCCACCACCTCTTTGATGGACTCCTGAAGCACCCGCCAGAGTTCATACGCTTTGTTGGCTTTGGCTGTGAGATTGGCTTGGAGCTCGCCCAGCGCCTTGGAGGCTAGCTCCCTTTCCGAGAACTTGCGACCGAGCCTCTTCTCACATGACGTCATGTTTGCCGCGCACCGTGCTATCAGCCCCCGTAACTCCGCCTTTGCAGCCACGGCCTCCGAGGAAAGGTGAGAACATTCAAGGGCGTGCAGGCAAGCCTCCACTCGCCGGCAGAACTCCACCCAGACTCGCACCACCTCTTCGCTGTGGTAGGTGGCAAGAAAAGGAAGAGAACCGTTAGCCTCGGCAGCGAATGCTTCAGCTGTGGTCGAGCTGCCAGCACGAAGCTCCTCGATCAGAGACGACAAGGAGACGAGGCTTAATTGGGCCAAGCGTTCTGAAGCCCGCAAGGCATAAGGGCCGGGTGGCATCACGATGCGCGACTCCAACGCCGTGGAGACTGGCAGAGCTGTTCAAATTTGGAAGACGTCAGCAAAATTCTTAATCAAAGAACGAGTGAGAGTGCAATGAGATGTCACTCACCGACAGTCGTGCAAGTAGGAGCTGAAGGCTCCCCTGGCCCTTCGAGAACCTCGACCTCATCATCGGCTTCCAGAACTGTAGAAAACATCAATGTCAGTACGCAAAATAACGACGATGCTATGAGAAGGGATGGACGACACCAACCTTGCCCAGACGAGAGGACAATGCGTTGAGGGGAGATCGCCTGCGGAGCTGCCATCTCCAATAAACGTTGAAATGACTGTCGAGGCGACAGATCCGCGATCGTGGCCGCCAAACCGCGCAATTCTGGGAAAGATAAAAGAGTTCAGACTATGAAGGGGTTGCTAAATTAAAACACAGAGGAATACCTTCAACAGTCCTCCAATTTTGAGCCGGGGGGATAGCAGCTTCAACGGTCTCCGCCATGACCTCAGGCTCCAACAAAGGGAGAGTAGTCCCGACTACCTCGCTCCCAGCCTTTGGGCCGCTCGCAGTAGGAGTCATTGGGGCGGCGGCCTCCAAAGGAGCCTCCTCCAAAGGAGCAAGCACTCCCTGATCAAGAACCACCGCTGGAAGTTCCACCATGAGAGGAGCAGCCTCGTCAGCCCCCTCCACATCCAGCAAGGCTTCATTGAGAATTTCGGCGGGCTTTAGCTTTAATGGGCCAGTAGGGAGCTCCCCCAGCGTCGAAGATTCTGCATGACTCAAATAAAAATAATGATACATATGCACGGGCACAAACAATCTGAAGAACTACAAAAAGAACCACAACGTACCGATGCGCAAAGAAGCCCTCAATATGGCTTCTTCAAGCCGCTGCTCCTTCTCAAGAAGGTGGGCTCGCCGGGGTTCGAGAGTGGACTCATGGCCGCCGGTCCATAAAGAAAGTGCGTCAGCTGCATCTTCTGAAGCGGCCTGCTTCAAAGCCCTTTCCCCCCATTCCTCCAAAGGGCCTATAAATCGCCGCCGAATCCACGAAGGGTCTTCATAAAAAATCATAGCGGGATAAGACTTCTTCGGAACCTTGGCGTTATGAGACGCGTCTTTTGAACGCCGTATAGCCTCAGCCAATTGTGCGGCCTCCTCATCAGCCGAACTCGGGAAGAGAAGTCCAGCGTCTGACTCTTGCAAGGCCAATGGTTCGTCTGCAAGGATAGGCTCAGACTCCGCCACAGAATCAAGCAGGGTGGTAGCCGCTTTCCTCCGCCGTTTAGACCCAGAGCCGGTCGCTGAGGATGACCGCTCCCTCCCTCGCGAATCCTTAGGGCGACGCTGGCCCACATCGCCCTCAGCGCCCTCATCCCTGTTACTCTCGCTCGGTGCCACAACCGAGGACGACATCGCCATTGTCGACACCACGGGGGGCGGTGCCGCCACCGGCAGGGGTGCTACCACCGGAGCCCGTTTACCCCGTGATCGAGAACCCAAGGGCATACCAGCTATTGGAGTAAGGTCTATCCCGGACTCCCCTGGAATGAGCGCGGTACCAATCTCCCTCAAAGGAAAGCGGACTGGAACCCTCGGTCGTAGCTTAGCCCCAGGAACCAGAGGAGGGGTATCGTGGCCGAGAAGCACCCTCCTTTCCTCAAGAATGATTGGGCTGACCCGATGAAGATACCAACCCGTAAACGCGCCCACGCATCGGGGTATGTACTCGGCTTCAGGGACCATGAAATAAGAGCCGGTATTCAGCCTCATGAAATGATGAGCGGCATCGCGAACAGCATCGAGCGAAGGGATCGGGGCAACTTTAAAAGCCTCGAAAGGAACGCCCTGGTCGTATCCTAGCTGTCGGGCAAATCGATGCGGATTGTACCGCATGAAAAGAGCTGCACTGTCCTGGCGACACACCAAGTAGCCCGGTCTAATCGCATACAAATGCGCGGCCTCCCGGGGCTTCAAAGAAGGTGCATTGTCTTTCGACTGGTCCCAGAGTTGTTGGACGGGACCCGAAGGAGTAGACAAGACCCGATCAGTAAAAACCAACCCGCCAGCGGTGGCATGAGGAGAAATTAGCACCCGAATAGCCCCGAATTGAGTCGGGTCAGCGGCAGAAGCATCCACTAGCCGCATAAGTCGTGGAAAGGGGTAGGCATCGTAAAATGAGGGCCTCTGATGCATGGCGAAAGCCCCCAATACGTGCATTTCGATCCAGGACGTGAAATAATGAAGCGAAAAGTTTACCACATCCACGCCAGGCGTAGAGGTATTAGCTGCGGTGCCCAATCCATTATAGAGGTGCGCCAAGGCCGGGATGCCGATGGCCAACCACGTCCCCTCAGCAATACGATAAGCCGGGTAGATGACCGAGGCTCTCATGAAGCGGCGATGCATGGGGATAACGAACCAGCTAAGCCAAACACTGACAAACCCCACAAAGAATGTTTCCTCATCCATACCGGGTGCTGCGACGGACTCAAAAGACATCGGCGACACGATGGGAATATAATATTGTGGCAGGTCCGATTCAGCGGTCGGTAGCTTCCTCGGACCAAACCCAAAGGGGTCTCTGATGTTAGAAAACTTCGGAGCAGTCTTCGATATGATATCCTCACGAAGGAAGCAGGAAATGAAGCTTTTAAAAGTTACACCCTGCTCCTCAGATTCAGTGAACAATCGATCAAAAATACCCAGCGCCTTGATCAAGCTGGGGCGCTTGTGGCGAACGGCGTTCTCAACAGACAAGCCGTCAGCCGGTGCAGACTCGGGCTCAAAGACGTACTCATCAGGAGGCAACAACTCCTCATAGAGTGCGCCCCGGATCGGCAATCCCGAGATTTCATAAAATTCTGCAAGAGAGATCGAGACCTCACGATCTCCTAGGATGAAAGTGTTCGTAGGAAGATTCCATTGGTTTAAAAACGCCTTAACCCACCAGGCATGCGGGGACTTATAATGGAATAGTGACGCGTATATGGCCTGATAAAGCCCGACTTTCTACAACCGCGCACGATGGGCAGAAAGGATGTAGCGAGCCCAGAGAAGGTAGCCCGTAGGATGCCGGGGAGTGAGCCCTATCTTATAAATTTGCCTCCACGGGTGGGCCTAACCCTGGCAGATACGCCGCCCCAAGATGTCTATGGCCGGGATCGGATGGTTCGGAATACCAGTCGTCGAAGGCTCGAGCCTCCCCGTTGGAGTCCAATTGGGCATTTCCACAGCAAAAACTGTCCTTGGAGGATCCATCGGTAAGAATGGGAAAGTGGGCTCCGTCGGCACCGCGCAAAGAAAACTCCGGCGACCCTGAATAATTTGACTGTACCAAGATCCCCATTGAAGAAGGTTGGTGCAGTTCGGGTCATGGGCCCGAATCATCGCCATCGCCTCCTCATCAGATGGTGATTGAGGAAAAGCCGCCTCCGAGCGAGAAAAGGGAAAGCGTGGAACAGAAGCCATCGCACCTGAAATCCAATAAAGGAAGACCGTTAAAAGGAAAGTCAGCGATATATATTCATGCATGAGCATGAAGACTAGTTAAAGAAAGCAACAGCAGAGTTTTCTGGGACCATTGGCTACAAAACATATGGGCCCCACAGAATCCGGATGACGGCTCATTAATAATGAGGCCAAATAGTTACAATAAAACAAAGGGAATATCTTCATTTAATAAAGAATGATGACCATGCACATCCCCCCAACAGGATCTGTCTCGGGCTCTACAGTGAATCCAACAAAATCAAAGGAATTAAATTCCTACAAAAAGACATCATTACAAAGCCCCCATTGCATTAACTGCAGAAGAACAACCTCGGGTCAAGAGACCTCAGGAAGCTTCCGTGTGAAGAAATCAAGTCCTTCATTGGAATTAAAATCCTTATTAAGAAAAGGGAATTAAATTCCCAGAAACATTTCTGATGGAATTAAATTCCATGGGGTTGAAACGCCATCATCATCTCCCCAAAGATCATCTAAACCCTAAGAGATCTACAGTTGAAAGGTTAAGCGGTTTCATGTTCTTATGGAAAATATGAAGAAAAAAGGGTAAAAACCCTTGTTTTGGATTTAAAATCCAGAGAAATGTGAAGATCCATCGTTGTCCAAGAACATTACCTGAGGAAAAAGGATTCTTTTCGAACAGAGTTAAACTCTGAAGATTGTTTCAAGACAGAGAACTAAGCTCTGAAAGCGAGAATTAAATTCTTAAAGAAGAAGTTCTCGGAAGAAGAAGATGAGCAAAGTGAAGGCTCCTATGAAGAGACGGAGGTATTTATAGAAGGCAATGGAAACGTTTCATCTCCCAGATCCCTAGAGGAATCCAACGGTCACAAGAGGTGACAGCGTTGCACTCACGTGCAGACACGTGAGAACAACGCTGTGGGGGCATTTGTTTCCTGATTTAAAATCAGGAAAGCTTCTGGGAAAAGCTTCAGAAGAGGGTCACGTGCTTACACGTGACTAGCGGGCACGTGTTGGCACGTGACACCTAAGCACATCATCAAGGCAAGTTCAGTTTCCTGACTACGTTGAAGAAAAGGGGCTTCAGAAAGAGTCACGTGCTCCCACGTGACCGGGGTCACGTGTTGGCACGTGATATTTTTCAAAGGGCACATCGGTTCCCTGATCAAATCAGGGAAAAAGCCTCAAAAGAGGTCACGTGCTCCCACGTGACCAGGGTCACGTGTCGGCACGTGATGATCAAAAGCAGCAGACTTGTTCTCCAGTGAAATCAAAGAAAGAGGCTTCAGACAGTGGTCACGTGTTGGCACGTGATGACCAAGCAACAACAAGAAGACAGCGCAAAAAGAAAGGAAAAGGCTCATTCCAAAAGGGGTCACGTGCCCACACGTGACCATGAGTCACGTGGTCACACGTGACCGGCTTTCAAAGCCCATTTTGTTAACAGAATTAAATTCTGAAGGAGAATCAAATCTTTCCAAAGGAAAGCGATTATCTGGAACCAATCGAATTAAAGATTCAGAGGTGATGAAATATCATCTATCTATGGAAAAATCTCGAGTTTGGAAAGATTTCCCCTTTAAATCTAACCGAAACAACAAAGGAGAATCCCGGGACTTGAAATCCAATGGTGAATAAAATTCACCTAATAATCCAAAGGTCCAAAACGAATGATGGATGCAAATCAAATCTCTCAATGAAGATTCGTCAAAAACTAATTGACTCGGCTGCCTCTCCTATAAATAGGAGCCAAGAGACACAAAAAGAGGGATATATATATACAGAGACAGGGAGAGAAAAAGAAAAAGAAGAGAGCTTCGATACTTGGAGAAACTTGGATCTTCTGCAAAAACCCTAGGTAAGAAAGGGAAAAGCTCCGTGAAAGAAGAAAGAGAATTTAATTCTCAACAGAGTTTAACTCTGATACATAAAACAGAAGAACATATTTCTTCTCTCTTTAATAGAGGATCTGCAAAGTGCACATCTCCCCCTGAGGTTGAGAATTTAATTCTCAATGGGTTGAGATCCTGCCATGCAGATCCAAAACATAGAGAGGGAATGCAAGCACGAGAATTTAATTCTCACAGAACTATAGGAATTTAATTCCTTTAAAATAAAATAGGGCTTGACCCTGTATCATGGGAATTTAATTCCTTCAGAACAAAAAGAGACAGGGTTTAACCCTAATTAAGAACCTAGTTATGTTGGAACAGCGGGGATTTAATTCCCTTGATCATAACTTAAAAGAAAGTGGGAATTTAATTCCTTAAAAGCTTTTATTAGGGTTTAACCCTATTTGGTTCTTCACATGTATGGGGAATTTAATTCCTACGGAAAATTCAGAGTCCAACTCTATTCAGAATATAACCTTCAAAAGGAAGTAGGAATTTAATTCCTCTGAAATTACTGTCAGGGTTTAACCCTATGAGGAACTTGATTCCTGGAAAAGATTAACAGATCCTCTAAAATAACATACATAGAGGCAGGGTCACGTGTCATCACGTGACCCCCCCAAGAGATCTACAGAAAGCCCCTTTGAGGCAGCACCCCACGTGACCCACGTGACCCTCGGCAGAAGCTCTGATACATAGGCATTTGAATGCCCATCACGTGATGGCACGTGATGCTCTGAAAGACGCGGTAATCTCAGCAGAATAAATGAAGGGAGGGCGCTCTCACGTGCTGCCACGTGACCCCTATTGCCTTAGTGTTTAACACTAAATTAAAACCCTCGAACCCAGTGTTAAAACACTGTCGGGCCTTAGTGTTCAACACTAATTAAAAAGCTTTATTTGCAGTGTTCAACACTGATCTGTTTTAGTGTTTAACACTAATCTGAAAAGCCTTGTTGCTGGTGTTTAACACCGATTATCTCTTAGTGTTAAACACTAACTTGTCAACCTCATTCCCAGTGTTCAACACTGACTGCTCTGTAGTGTTTAACACTAGGCTTTGGCCCAATTGGCCTAAATGGATAGAGGCAAAGCCTCTCCTGATTGGACTTAGCCCAAGATGGCCATAAGTCCTCAATTTGTGATTGACTGGGCCAATGGACTCATAACATAATTAATTCGTCTTGATCCCAAATTGGGCCAAGGACTATTTAATCCACTCCGGTTCTAGGGTACATCTCTTCACTCCTTTGATACTTGGCATTGTAATCCCTCAATGTCTTCAAAGAGGTGACGGGTCCCGACGACCACACACTGATACGGACTGTGGGGTCCTTAAACCCGTATTTAATGCAAAATTCCTGGTTACGTGGAATGCGGATAATGTCACTCTTTGACCCCGTGGAAAACGTCCAGAGCGGAGCCTGGTCCTCGCAGAGCACGGCAGTGAACCCGTGTGAAGCATCCAGAGCACATACCGGACTGTGGGGTCCTTAAACCCATGGACTACGACGTCCTTAACCTCGACCGAGATGGCTTAAAACTACCCATCGACCGAGATGTCTTAAAACTACCCATGGACCGCAATGTCCTAAAACTACCCATGGACCGCAACGTCCTTAAACTACCCATGGACCGCAATGTCTTTAAACTAGAACAATAGAGCCCCGTATGCTCTTTTGTCGGATCTAAACGATCCCGTTTAAGTTGATCTTAGCCTCAAAGATGGCTAACGTATCCTTAAACCTTCAAACAGACTGGACTATGAATCCCCCCAATTAACTCTGGCTCGAGGGTATATCTCTGAACTCCTCTGACATCCGTCGTTGTAATCCTTCAATGTCGTCAGAGAGGTGATGGGTCCCGACGGCCATACATACGATGGATCACTATGTCCCTAAACTGGAACATTAGAGCCCAAACGCTCTTTTGTCGGATCTAAACGATCCCGTTAAGTTGATCTTAGTCTCAAAGTTAGACTAACGCATCCTTAACAAACGTTTGAGTTGATCTTAGCCTCAAGTATGGCTGACGTATCCTCAAACCAAACCCCCAAACCCAAATCTAAGATAATACGGATTTGGACTAGTCCACGCCCTACGGGCGACGACATAACTCAGTCGCCGTAAACAATCCACGGGCAACAAAATACAAAACAAACACCCACGACACGAAGTGACCATCTGGAGAAGGAGAAAGTTGTTACCGCGATGCGGTAGCGTAATTAACTGCAGGGGCTTGCGCCTACAGGGAAGAGCGTCCCCACAATCAAAAACCCCTCAAACGAGGGGGAATCTGACGAAGTCTGCTACATCGGACGCATCCGTGCAAACCTTCGATACATGGTGCCATAAATCAACTTGGCATCTTCGGAGAGGTGGACGGATAGCACCAATTAGCATCTGCCCCGAATCTCAGGCAAGACGTCATGTCGCGCCGTCTTTCGGAGGGGAACATCCATATCATTTATTATATATGTAGCTGCATTTATAGATCATATTAATTCATGTTATTATTGTAGTAACACCCCATGCTTAATAATGTGCATCCTACTTAGTCATGGAGCTGTAGTTGTAACCCCTGATAGATAATTGAGCATCCATGTTTTATTGTGTATCCATACCATTAATTCTGCACACCTAGTTGCATTCCATATACAATAATTCATATTATTGCTACATTAGTACCCTATGCTGATAATGTGCATCTTACTTAGTTATGATGTAACCCCTGATAGATATTTATGCAACTATGCTTTTATCGTACATCCGTACTTTTACCCTGATTCAATACTTGCTACATTTTACTATTGGGCATCCATTTGTTACACTGTGCACTACTTGACATGACCTGATACACCACTACTTGACATGTTACCTGATCCTGTTTCTAATGCCGACAATCCTGACATGTTGTCCCGATGGACATATCCTATTGTCTGTATAGACAAACCTGTTCCTGCTTGATCCTGTGTTGGCATTAACTTCAGATTTATCAATACCTGACTTGAACACATAACTTGGGGGTATGGGGAAATCAATGATGAAACCTGACTTATAACTCGATAGTTCGATACTTATACTGATCAGTTTTACGGGCTAGGCCAGCTCCGGGATGCAGCTGCTGACATCATTCGTCTGTACATGTTACCTGTTTACTGCCTAGCGGCACGTCTCGGATTCAGCCCGAGAGTCTTGACCGTGGTCCCGGGCATGCATGGGATACTATTGAGTTACATCGACGATTCATTAAATTGATTTCACAAACTTGAGAGTAAACCCAGTAGCACAGTTTAGTTTTATCACTGCACTTCACATATACTGTTTCACTTCACTGTTCTTTATCTCTGCTCACTTATTACATTCATGTTACTATTTTATAATTCATGCATGCCTATCCTGTTACCCCTAATTATATTATTGTTGATATTGTGACGCGCTGACGTCTGGGTTTTGCATGGCCCAGATCCGCTACCCGTGTCGCAGGCCGAGCAGGAGTTCTTCAGCCGATAGGCCGAGCAGTGAGGACCTGTTAGTATTCTAGTTTAGTTTCCTTTCAGCATTTTTTGATTTCCTGATGTGAGCCTGTATTTGGGACGTACCTTCCAGATTGTTATTATTTTGGATTTATTGCTTCCGTATATTATTTCTTGACTCTTTTACTGGCATATGGACATATACTAGATAGTTTATTTCATTTCACTGTTCTTGATATCTTATAGACAGCCGTAATGTGACTATGGAGGGATGTTTCCTAGCTACAGATAGCATGGTTGGCTCTATCACGTGCCGATCTTAGCGTACTCTGGGAAGCGGGGCGTGGCACTTCAACAACTTTATTTATATTCAACTTGAAACATTTACAATACATGAATTCAACTAAAAGGAAATACAATATAAGAAGAGAAATTTCTAAACATGTGACATACATAAACCGAGAAAAATAGCCAGTCTAGTCTTGAGTCGTGATCTGGTCGTGCTCCTCCTCGGTGGTGTCCACCTCCTCAGTTTTCATAGTATCTGATGAACATTCTAAGAAACAAAGATGGGTGGAATGCCCGTCAGCGAATTTTCGCTCGGTAAGTCCCCAAGAAATAGGTTTGAAGTATAAAATATAATGATAAAAATGTATATCATGAAACAATAGACTAGGAGATATGGTGTTGAAACATATTATTTAATATAAGCATGGAAATTCTGTATAACATGCAGTTCTATATATATATATATATTATAGCAAAATAATATGAGTATAGTATAGCATGTCCGTGTAGTGTAGGTATAGTAAACATGAACTGAATGTGAGTGTCCTAAAAGGTCTTTATATAGGTCAACTAATGTAACGTAAGTTCAAAAGTGAATGTCAACCAATCTCAAGAGTGTTCTCGAACCCAACAGGCTGTAATCCAGAGGTAAGGAACCACGGGTCCGAATCAAGTGTTAGTAACGGGACTTCAACCTATTATTGAAGTATTCCAAACTCAACAGGCTATAATCCAGGAGCAAGAAAACACGGGTCCTCATGATAGCTTGCTTGTGTTAGTAGACATAGATTCATGATCTAGGGGACTCTTGAGATTTCGTTGGATTCATACATGAATTACCCCAACATCTCGTGTATTCTACGTTACAGTTAAAATTATCAGTCTTTCTCGAATCCAGGAATACATCAAGTGGAAAGGTTGAGTTCATGTCAATATCATGTATTCATGTCAAGTATTCATGTATTCATTTCAAGTTGTATTCATGGTTCGAGTCAAGGCAGTTTCATTAGCAACCATTGTGTTCTGGTATTCATGTTAAGTTCATATCCAATTATAACCATGAAATCAAGTGTACATGTTTGAGTTTGATATTGATTTCGAATGTTCAAGTTCATGATTAGATATTCATGTTTGATCTTGGATTCAGGTTTGAGTTTGGACTCAGACTGAGTCCGACACTTGTACTTATTTAACTCTTGAATTCTTAAATTCTGGAGTCATCGGCAACTGCTGCACATGGACAACAGGATTCATATCTTTTTCCTAGACAATTGCCATTGATAACACCGTTAAGTTGTCTACCTTAAATAGGCAAGCACTCACTTTCTCCAGCTCCCTGAGGCTCAAGAGAATTGATCCCGCTTAAACCTATATTTATTAAGTCCTTAAAATAGTGTTTTATATATCTCGAGGGGGTTTTATGAAAAATCTTTTTAATATAGTTAAAAAGTAAACCTCGAGAGTGATTAGTATTATTTAGGGTTGTCATGGGCATGAATTTTAAGAATTGGGGTATTTTAGTGATAAATACTTAGCTTTGGAAAGTTCATGGTACTTTATTGAAAAAACTTGTTCTTTTGGTATCTTGATGGTATTTTATTGACATTTATTAATCTTTCATTTTTAGAAAAAAAAATATAGATTTATTATATTTTGAAAATATGGATTTATAATTTTATATAATTTTTAAAAATAATTTTTATTTTATTTAGAAAATTCGTATTTCTTAAAAACGTATTTAAATCCTTTCGAGATCGAATGCTCCATGAGGAGCTCTGCATCTCGCTCTACTAGTCCAAGAATATGCGATAATCTGCACCATCCGTTAGCGGGTCCCCTAAAGAGGTTTGTAGATGCATAATCGCAAAGGAAATGAAATACCACTTTAAAAGAAATCCGGTTTTAGAACTATGTGGTATTTTATTGTAAAGTTTTCTTCGTAACAAATATTCATACAATGAGTATCGTGCTATGAAACCAAGTGTGCGTGTGGGGTAGGTCGTTACCTCGTGAAGTTTTCCTAAGGTATTGTTAAGCAATCACTAAAAGAGGTGTTTACAAAGTTCAAGCTAGTTTAATGAAAAAGTTCTACTATTGTTGTTTCAAATGAGAATTTTGATGAAATTTGATTCTAAACATTACGATTTAAAGTTACAAGTGATGTAGTAAAATTAGATTGAGTAAATTGTAAAGGAAAAAGGGAGTTATATGTTTTAGAAAAGAAGATGTCGGTATTAACTCTACTTTTACCGATATAAGACTTGAAGGGAATTTCAATAGAAAGGAGTAGATTTGGAAGGGACTTACCATTTGGAAATGTCAAGAATAGATTAAAGAAGAGGAGGGAGGCTTCGGGTCGTCGCGGGAGCTCCGGAATTGGCTTCGATCTGCGCCGGAACCAACTTGCTCGCTAACTCCACTTTACTTCACTTGCACCTAGAAACTTTTGAGAGAGTTTTGGCTAGAATTTTCAGAATGGTGAAGAGTTACGACATGAGGTGGTATTTATAGTGGAGAATTAGGGTTTGGAAATTAAAATTTGGATTAAAAGCATTAAAAATGATATTAAATTGTGAAATAAAAGGTCTCTGTTTGATTGCAGGGAAATCAAACAGTGCAGAGAAGTTGAGTGGAGTTGAATAGTCATGTGTGCAAAGCACAGAGCATTTTGGATGCATCTCGACCGTCCCTGCCAGCCCTATGGGCAAAACCGCCGATCGACCTTGGGAGATTGGTCTCGAGATTACTCCATTTTCCACATGTTTGATTTTTCTGAACTTTTCATTTCCTTGTGTATTGCACGTGCAATCTTTTAGGCTTCCAAAAAGTTTTAAAAAATCAGAAAAAAATAATTATATCTGATGGGAATCGAACACATGGGCCACGTCACAGCAGTGCAAGGGCTTTACCAGTAAACTACAAGTGGCCTTTTGTTTTTATTTAAAACAAGTAACTTATAACTCAAACTCAGGCTGTAAAACTCTTTTCTGTATTGTAACAGAAGAATTTCCGTACAGAGATTTCAGAGTCGTTACAATAAGTGTTAGTGACTGGGTTATGACAAGTACGATGGTGAAACAACGATTGAAAGTGATACTGATAATTGAAAGCGTGACTAAAAGTGCAACCGATACGTACTTGTTCATAACTTATCTAATACCTGAATACATACTATAACCTGGGGAAAATGGGGAAATCGAGATGGAATTAAACTCATATTTAGCAAAATACAATGATTTAGAGGATGGTCATTTGATTTTAGTGATATATGAAAGTGTTTCTTAGTACCTCTACTTGGTTTCTACATGCATCAAGTATGCAATTTAAATTTTTTTAGAGGTCTAAGCTACACTAACCTAGAATCGAACTAGAGAATTAGGGTTTTTAAACTAGTAAAAAAGCTTACACTAAGTGAACAAGCAATACAATCTTTGTAAACCGGTTCTTCACTTCTAAAGCTTCAAGTAGTGGTCCCCTAAACTCTTCTTAGGATCCACTAAACGAAAAGAACAAGTTTGCTTAAGGATCTTCGAGGCCGAAGATGATCCACCTTGAGGAATCTCTAACTCAAGCTACCTCTTCATTAACTAAAGAATTAGTGGAGGAAACAACCTATACTAAAGGGCTAGTTTGGTATAGATTGATAAAGTAGGAATTTTGCTCACTTTAGAATTCTCTTTCTCGTTTTCTTTTATCACCTCACCATAATCTAGAGAGCAAAAATGAGATGAAGAAGATGATGAAATTTTGTGTAGAACGAGGGTGAGGGAAATATCTCAAAGATATATGTAGAGAGTTAACCATGGCTAAAGATAATGGTTGTGTTTAAAAATATATAGAGTAAAACAAAATTAGTGGAATTAATTAAGGCTTCTACATCTTCCACAAGAATCTAAGCCATGCTAATTTTCAACTAATTTTGATTTTTTCTTTAATAATTAAACCACCCAAATTATCTTTAGTTTGTTGTGAGTCTCATACACCCATGTCCAATGTATCATCTAGCATGACACAAAAGTATATGTAATATATTATACAAATGTATATATATCACATAAATATATATATCATTATATATACTTACATCAAGAGAAGAAATTCTTTAGTGAGCTAATATTAGTTAATATATATTAATATATTAATATATCAAATATATAATTACATATTAATTATTAAATCAACACTTAATTTAATAATCCGGCTATATCATATATAACCGACAAATATCATTTCTATGTACATCAAATATACATATAACAAATCATTGAATCAACACTTGATTCAATAATCCGGTTATATAACATATAACCTATATCGCGAGATTAGAATACGGTATCACATACACGTATTTAATCTCTGTCCCGCACATATCACATATGTACCCTACTTCGTTTCACTTGAGCTAGGAAACCTCTTTGTGGGACTATAAAGACCCGTCAATACGCCGACAGCAGGTAATGATCACATCAGTCATCCACAAGCCATCAGCGGTACTAGCTGGACGTCGGCTACCTAGGTATTATGCGAATAGAAGATCAACAAGAAAGCTTTTCCAAACTCCCCGCAAAGCCCATTGTTGGGGTTGAAAAATGCACCCCGGTTGACCAAGTCAAAGTCAAGGTCAACCCCAAGTACGCGGGCCCAAATCCAAGCAAGTGGGCCCATGCCCGAGTCGAGTCCGAACATGAAGCGGCCGACCCTCCTCTATGCCGAAATAAAAAATCATGTAATAAATAATTTTGATGTAATTTTTTATGCATGAATGTAAGCAAAATGGGCATAAAGCCAAATTTTTGTAAAACCCATGGCTTATGTGCAAAAGAAATGAGCACATGAGGCATGGGATGGGTAAAATGCCATTTTGTAAAGCCCAAGTGGCTATATGTAAATGTGTAAGCCTATATAAGGCAACATGATGATGAATAAAGAAGGACTTTTCATTCTCTCAAATTCTAGGGTTTTTGTGTCTCCTTCTCCTTCCTCATGGTTCTAAAACCTTCTTCCCCTTTTGAATTAAATCAACAATTTTACCCTTCTTCTTCAAAAAATAAATAGTTTTTCACCACAAAACCCACAAAGGGGAGCTCAGATCTTCCATTAGATCTCAAAAAGGGAAGATTTTTAAAATCTCACCCCTCTTGTTCTTCAAGATCCGGTCAACAGAAGAGGAGGAAGGAGATCCATCTCTAAAGACCCTATTTTGGGAAAGATCCAAGGCTCAAGGGAGAAGAAATGGGTTCCCTTGAGCACTTACAAAGATTTCTTGGAGTTTAACTCCACAAATTAAAATTCCTGGGAGTATAATTCCATAAAAAAAGAGAAAGAAGAAGTCTTTCTTTCTAGGAGTTCAACTCCATAAGTCAAATCAGGAGCACGGCTCCCAGTTCAGGGACTAAGTCCCTTTTCCTGCTGACGCCCAGCGCCTATCGCCTGCGTGCCATGCACGTGAGGCGCCCATCGCCCACGTGCCATGCACGTGGGGCGCTGGCGCCCATTGCCCGCGTGCCAAGCACGTGGGGCGCCCATCGCCCGCGTGCCATGCACGTGGGGCGCTAGCGCCCAGCGCCCGCGTGCCATGCACGTAGGGCGCCGGTGCCCGCGTGCCATGCACGTGAGGCGCTGGCCCCCACACGTCCTTTGGACGCTTTTTCCCCTTTATACACACACACATACACATACACACACACTCCACGACACTGTCCCTGTTAGAAAAAAATTTCTAACAGGGCGCTGCCCCGCACCCCGCAAGGGGGCTGACCCCCAGCCCACTATCCGGGTATATCCAAAACTCCTTCAAAAGATGAGGGGCTCTCTGTGGGGCTCCCGATATATCCAAAATGCCTTCAAAACACAACACTGCACATTGAGTTCGCATGACCTGTTTGACCCGTCAATCGGAGGTTCTCTCGCTCCAAAGACGAGGGGTAATTAACGACAGCTTAGTTTGCGGCTGCTGGAGATTCGGATCCCCACAATCAATAAACCTCAGCCTACCCTAGGCAGAGGGAATCTGTAGTACGCCTGACAAGCGTGCGCGTATTCCCATCTCAATGGGGTGAAGAAAAACACCCTACAGATTCTGGCACGTCCGGTGGGACTGATATCTCCTTCTATATTTCGGGTTAAATATCCAAGCGAACTCAATCAACATATACATTGATTTCCTGTACTGAAATCATGCTTCTTTGTGCAGGTTAACAATTTTCAATTGCCATCTTCGAACGCAAGTCGGTATTTGAACGACTTTCCTCGGCCCCGGCTGGGGGCAAGGCCATCAACACCGACAAAGTAATAAGGCATCTCGGGCAAACTCCAGCGGTGCCCCTGACAACTGCTCAATCGGGTTAACAATTTTTAATTGCCATCTTTGAATGCAAGTCGGTATTTGAACGACTTTCCTTGGTTCCAGCTGGGGGCAAGGCCATCAACGTCAACGAAGCGACGGGGCATCTCGGGCAAGTTCCAGCGGTACCCTCAACAACTGCTCAATCGGGTATCTTGTCTAAGCTCCCCGTCAGATGACCACCACGTCGTTAAACTGGAAACAGATGACCACTAAGTTGTTAAACTGGAAACAGATGACCTCTAAGTCGTTAAACTGGAAACAGATGACCACCACGTCGTTAAACTGGAAACAGATAACCACCACGTCGTTAAACTGGAAACGGTAGACCTCTAAGTCTTCAAACTGGAAACAGATGACCACCACGTCGTTAAACTGGAAACGGATGATCTCTAAGTTGTTAAACTGGAAACAGATGACCTCTAAGTCGTTAAATTGGAAACAATAGACCCCTAAGTCTTTAAACTGGGAACAGATGACCACCATGTCGTTAAACTGGAAACAGATGACCACTAAGTTGTTAAATTGGAAATATATGACCTCTAACTCGTTAAACTGGAAACAATAGACCTTTAAGTCTTTAAACTGGGAACAGCTGACCACCATGTCATTAAACTGGGAGTAATCGACCTCTAAGTCGTTAAACTGGGGATGTAAAAATGTGTAAATAAAAAAAATAAAAAATAAATAAAAAAGCCTAAATGATGGGGCAACCCGTAATAAAAATCAGCGAGTAAAATTGAAGATGAAAATAAAGCCGAAATGATGGGGCAACCGTGAATAAATAGCCGAAATGAAAGGGCAATCGTGACCTTCGCGATAAGAAAAGCTAAAATGATAGAGCAATCGCGGTAAAAAAAATGGCGAATGATGAGTCTCTCCTGCTACTATATTCCAGTCCAGCGATGCAGACGTCGTCCAAAATTCAAATCCCCAACGGCAAATGATGAATCGCTCTTGGTACCATATTTCAGTGCAGCGATGCAGACGCCGTCTAAAACTCAAATCCCCAACGGCGAATGATGAGTCGCTCCTGGTACCATATTCCAGTGCAGCGATGCAGACACCAACCAAACACTGAATGTCCCAATGGTGAATGATGAGTCACTCCTGGTACCATATTCCAGTGCAGCGATGCAGACGCCAACCAAATTCCAAATTCCCAAACGGCAAAGGATGAGTCACTCCTGGTACCATATTCCAGTGCAGCGATGCAGACGCTGACAATTTCCCAAAATTCTTCCAGCCCTACGGGTGGTCCCCAAACTGATTACCGTATACAATCCACGGGCTCAAATAATTCTCATCATACCCATACCCCATCAAAACCACCAGTCACGCGGCTGGTCTCCGCCCTTGGAATTATGCTTCATTTGGGAAGATCCACTCATGCGTCCTCATGATACATGAGGAGAACAAACTTACGAGATCCTCTCGACTCGTAAGAAAACACCTTCGTGAGATCCTTACGACTCACAAAGGAAAAACACACTTGGGAGTCCTCACGACTTCTAAGGAGAAAATACACCTGCGAGATCCTTTCGACTCGTAGGGAGAAGATGCTTTTATGATACCCTTACGGCTCATAAAATTGAAAAGCCATAGGTGATGTGGATCTAAACCTGTCTCCTAAGCCATCGCTCCCCAATAGGGAAAGGCAAATGATGAATTGCTCCTGGCACATGTGCTTCAGTGTTAGCAACGCTGATGCCTACCCTAACCCCAAAATTCCAAACTCCAATCCAATAGACCCCTAAGTCTTTAAACTGGGAACAGATGACCTCTAATTCGTTAAACTGGGAACATATGACCTCTAAGTCGTTAAAGTGGGCACAATAGACCTCTAAGTCTTTAAACTGGGAATAGATGACCTCTAAGTCGTTAAACTGGGAACAGATGACCTCTAAGTCGTTAAACTGGGCACAATAGACCCCTAAGTCTTTAAACTAGGAACAGATGACCTCTAAGTCGTTAAACTGGAAACAGATGACCCCAAAGTCATTAAACAGGGAACGAGGGAAATCCACTCGTGTGTCCTCACGATGCATGAGGAGAACAAAACTTGCGAGATCCTTACAACTCGTAAGAAAACGCCTTCGTGGGATCCTTACGACTCACAAAGGAAAAACACACTTGGGGGTCCTCACGACTCCTAAGGAGAAAATGCACCTACGGGATCCTTACGACTCGTAGGGAGAAAATGCTTTTATGGGACCCTTACGGCCCATAAAATTGAAAAGCCTTAGGTGATAGGGATCTAAACCTGACCCCTACGCTATCGCTTCCCAATAAGCAAACGCAAATGACGATTTGCTCCTGATATCATATTCCAGTGTAGCGATACTGATGCTAAACCAAAACCAAAATCCCCAAACTCTTTCATGGAAAATGACGGTTCACTTCTAGTACCATATTCCAGTATAGCGATACTGATGTCAGCCTAAATCAAATAAAACAAACAACCTCTGCGGCGGAATCATGCTTCGTCTCAGAATGTACCCCGTGTCGAAATCATGCTTCGCCTCGGAGTATCCACCTGCCTTGTCGGAATTATGCTTCGCCTGGGAATCATCCTCTACATCAAAACCAGTGACACTCCGTGCCGGGGAAACGTCGATCACAGACACTCCGTGCCGGGGACAAGTCAACCAGAGACCTCCTCGTCATAATTATGCTCCTCCCTGGAATCAAGTCAACCAGTGACCTACTCGTCGGAATTATGCTCCGTCCTGGAATCAAGTCAACCAGCGACCTCCTCGTCGGAATTATGCTTCGACTCGGAATCAAGTCAACCAGCGACCTCCTCGTCGGAATTATGCTCCGCCCTGGAATCAAGTCAACTAGCGACCTCCTCGTCGGAATTATGCTTCGACTCGGAATCAAGTCAACCAGCGACCTCCTCGTCGGAATTATGCTCCGTCCTGGAATCAAGTCAATCGCCGACTTCCCCGTCGGAATTAAGCTCCGCCTCGGAATCAAGTCGACTAACAAGCTCTGCGTCGAAATCATGCTTCGTCTCAGAATGTACCCCGTGTCGAAATCATGCTTCACCTCGGAGTGTCTGCTTTCCCTGTCGGAATTATTCTTTGCCTCGGAATCAACCCCTGCATCGAAATTATGCTTTGGTCAGAATGTCTGCCGCCCGTCGGAATTATGCTCCGACCCCTTTGGAATCATGCTCCGCTCAGCGGAATCATGCTCCGATCCCTGGAATCATGCCTCTACTCTTCGGAATTATGCTCCGATCCTCGGAATTATGCTCCGACTCTTCGGAATGATACTCCGACCCTGGAATTATGCTTCGCTCCCGGAATGATGTTCCACCTTGAAGTCCAGCTTCAAGATCCATCAATTTCATGCACACAATTCATATGTGTGGTGTGCATTTATTGATAGGGGCACTTTGTTGGGGTCGAAAAATGCACCCCGGTTGACCAAGTCAAAGTCAAGGTCAACCCCAAATAAGCGGGCCCAAGCCTAAGCAAGTGGGCCCATGCCCAAGTCGAGTCCGAACATGAAGCGGTTGGCCCTCCCCCATGCCGACATAAAAAATCATATAATAAATAATTTTGATATAATTTTTTATACATGAATGTAAGCAAAATGGGCATAAAGCCAAACTTTTGTAAAGCCCATGGCTTATGTGCAAAAGAAATGAGCACGTGAGGCATGAGACGGCCAAAATGCCTTTTTGTAAAAGCATGAGACGGGCAAAATGCCTTTTTGTAAGGCATGAGGGGCCATATGTAAATGTGTAAGCCTATATAAGGTAACATGATGATGAATAAAGAAGGACTTTTCATTCTCTCAAATTCTAGGGTTTTTGTGCCTCCTTCTCCTTCCTCAAGGTTCTAAAAGCTTCTTCCCCTTTTGAATTAAATCAACAGTTTTACCCTTCTTTTTCCAAAAATAAATAATTTTTCACCACAAAACCCACAAAGGGGAGCTCAGATCTTCCATTAGATCTCAAAAAGGGAAGATTTTTAAAATCTCACCTCTCTTGTTCTTCAAGATCCGGTCAACAGAAGAGGAGGAAGGTGACCTATCTTTAAAGACCCAATTTTGGAAAAGATCCAAGGCTCAAGGAAGAAAAAAGGGGTTCCCTTGAGCACTTACAAAAATTTCATGGAGTTTAACTCCACAAACTAAAGTTCCTGGGAGTTTAACTCCATAAAAAAAAGAGAAAGAAGAAGTCTTTCTTTCTAGGAGTTCAACTCCACAAGTCAAATCGGGAGCACAGCTCCCAGTGTAGGGACCAAGTCCCTTTTCCTGCTGACGCCTAGCGCCTGCATGCTAAGCACGTGGGGCGCTGGCGCCCAGCGCCCGCGTGCCAAGTACGTGGGGCGTCCGCGCCAGCATGCCAACGCCGGCGTGCCGGCGCTCAGCGCCCGCGTGCCGGGGCCCAGCGCCCCACACCCGCGTGCCATGCACGTGGGGCGCTAGCGCCCAGCGCGCGTCCACGTGCCAAGCACGTGAGGTACCAGCGCCCAGCGCCTGCGTACCTTGCACGTGAGGCGCTGGCCTCCACGCGTCCTTTGAACGCTTTTCCCCTTTATACACACACACCCTCTTTGACCCCCAGCCCGCTATCCAGGTAGCGGGACCCCCGTAAAAACTCTGTGGGGCTCCCGATATATCCAAAACCCCTTCAAAACACAACACTGCATATTGAGTTCGCATGACCTGTTTGACCCGTCAATCGGTGGTTCTCTCGCTTCAAAGGCGAGGGGTAATTAATGGCAGCTTAGTCCGCGGCTGCCGGAGATTCGGATCTCCACAATCAATAAACCCTAACCTACCCTAGGCAGGGGGAATCTATAGTACGCCTGACAAGTGTGTGTGTATTCCCATCTCAATAGGGTGACGAAAAACACCCTACACCTATAAGCAACACTACCGTACAGTCCGGTCTCTTCGTCTGAGATGTCGGATATCGAGTCTAGGGGTGGTAAACGTCAAACCCCAGTAACTTAATAAGTCATGCTGATGTGAGGCTCATAATATATCGAGAAACTACTGATAATATTTATCAGTAAATCTCATCAGCTCTGGCCAGGGACTTTCTATTATAGCCTATCGAGCATAGCGCAACATCAACTCCTAATACTGGGAAAGACGAAACCCCTCCTATCGCTCATTGTCTCCATGTGACTCGGTACTGTACCCAAAATCCATCTATTTGCACGACTCCTTTGAGCCGTGGTAGGGAGAAAATCAAAGCACAGTGGGAACCACACAAGACTCTATGACGATCTTGGGGCTACAGACTAACCTGTACCAGTGTCACCAGAAAACTGCTATCTGACGATAGGTATAATACCATCTAAGAGTTCTCGGCGAGTCCTGTTCGGTGTACCCATTCTCTAATGAGCACCTGTGTACAATCTTTGATGTCAAACACCAATGGATGTGGGATCATCCATCGCCCCATACAGGGTCGAGAAATGTACACACTAGTCTACTCTGGAATATCGATGCTCTGTCTCGATACTCTCTCGACTAGGAACAATTAAAGGATGTGTTTATGGACTACCCAAGCCCCACTAACATGATCTGCATCATAGTCCTGATAGTCAAGCTAACATCCTAAGGGCTTTATCAACATGTATCGGAGAGAGACAATATAATACTACTACTATCATGTTAAGATAAAGAGCAACCAGATAGTATACTATCATGTCGAGCAAGAAAGTCCTCTTTATATATGTCCAAGCATCCACTATAATATACAATCATGTATAATTATGGCCTCTAGGGTATATATATAACTGACAATCTTCCACTTGCACTAAGGCCAGTTGTTGTAGTATCTCATAGCCAACATCCCAAAAAGTCTCTCAAATTGTATATAAGGGAGGGCCTTTGTGAGTGGATCCGCCGTGTTATTCTTCGTGTCAACTCTCCTAACCTCGATCTCCCGGCAATCAACTATCTCCCGGATCAAGTGATACCGCCTAAGAATATGTCTGGATCGCTGATGGGACCGGGGTTTCTTGGCCAAAGCCACAGATCCATTGTTATCACAATACAAAGGTATTGGATGCTCAATAGATGGAACCACACCAAGTTCAGTTATGAGCTTCTTCATCCAGACAGCCTCTTTGGCAGCATCGTTGGCAGCGATGTATTTAGCCTCCATCGTCGAGTCTGCTACGGTATTTTTCTTGGAACTCTTCCAACATACCGCCCCTCCATTGAGGGTAAAGACAAAACCTGAGACCGACTTACTGTCGTCCTTATCATTCTAGAAGCTCGAATCGGTAAAGGACTCCACCTGAAGTTCACCGTTACCATACACTAAGAACATTTCTTTAGTCCTTCTCAAGTACTTAAGAATGTTCCTCACAGCTGTCCAGTGCTTCTCTCCGAGATCTGATTGATACCTACTTACCATACTAAGTGCGTAAGCTAAATCCGGTCTGGTACATAACATCGTGTACATAATTGAACCTACTGCAAAAGCATAGGGTATCCCTTGCATGCGAGCGCTCTCCAAATTAGTCTTAGGAGACATCTCTTTGGAGAGGATGATTCCGGAACAAGCGGGTAAATTACCACGCTTAGAATCTTTCATACTAAACCTCTTTAGTATGGTGTCAATGTACCTGGATTGGGAAAATCCCAATGTCTGCTTTGATCTATCTCTATAGATCTTAATCTCCAGAATGTAGGAGGCATCACCCAGATCTTTCATGGAGAACCTGTGTGATAAGTAGAGCTTGACCGAGTGTAACATAGGAACATCATTTCCTATCAAGAGTATGTCATCCACGTACAATACGAGAAAGACAATCTTACTCTCTACAACCTTCTTGTATATACAAGATTCATCTACATTTTTGATGAAATCAAACTCTTTGACTGCTACATCAAAACAGATGTTCCAACTCCACGATGCTTGCTTTAATCCGTAGATTGATTTAAGCAGGTTGCACACCTTTCCGCTGCTCCCACTGTCTACGAAGCCCTCTGGCTGTGTCATGTACACGCTCTCTTCTAAATAACCATTTAGAAAAGTGGTCATGACGTCCATCTGCCAAATTTCGTAATCATGGTATGCAGCGATGGCAAGTAGGATCCGGATGGACTTAAGTATAGCCACTGGAGAAAAGATTTCATCATAATCGACACCAGGTCGTTGACGAAAACCTTTTGCTACAAGTCTAGTTTTGAAAGTTTCAACTTTTCCATCTACACCAAATTTCTTCTTAAAGATCCACTTGCTCCCGATGGGTTTTACCACTTCAGGAGAAACTTCCAAAGTACATATTTTGTTGGTGGACATGGATTCCATCTCAGATAGCATTGCATCCAGCCATTTCACAGAATCCCCACTGTTTCCCCCAATCAAAACAAAGCTCTATTTGAAATTTAAATTTCAAAATTGAAGCAACGCTTCAGATGCAACGCCAAGTGCGCTGCGCCCTAGGCAGCGTACCATGTGTGCGCTAGCGCTAGGTGCGCTGCGCTCTAAGCAGCGCACCACGTGTCAAACATGGGTGTGCTAGCGCAGGGTGCGCTGCGCTCCGAGCAGCGCACCACGTATCAAACACCGGTGCGCTGCGCTGCGCTCTGAGCAGCGCACCATGTGCAAAGCACGGGTGCGCTAGCGCTGGAATTAAAAAACTCCCACCGTTAAATCAAAAGATCTGATAATAATGATAAATCATTAATTAATCAGAATTAAATTCTGTTATGGAAAGATTTTCCAATTTTGTTAAAAACAAGAAGATTGCTTTCTGTAAGACAGAAGCCCTTGGATCAAAGATCCAACGATGGGAAATTGCCCAAATCAATTGGAGAAAAGATCTCCTTAACTGATTGAACTGATCAACTTGTCCTATAAAAAGGCCCCTAGATTTCAAGTCTCAGATATACAGAAAGATAGAAACCCCCTATAAACTTTGATAAACTCAAAGATAAAGAGCAAGCTCTTGCAAGAAGATATTTCTTCAAGGTAAGAATGAAGGATGATGAACACAGAGATGAAATCATCTCATGATTAAGAAAGAAGAATTCACTTCTTTAAAAAGATTATAGATCTACAAGACAAAAAGTCTTTCACAAAAGAGATCAAAAGATCTCATCATATAAAATAAAAGAAGAACATAATTCTTCTCACAGATCATGGATCTATAAAGGCAAAGCCTTTCATCAAAATAAGAGATTGGAAATATCTCCTGCAAAATAAGAACTGTTGTTCTTAGATCTTGAGACAAAGTCTCTTTTAAAAGAACATAAATTTGTTTCCCAGATCATAAAATTGATCAAATGCGCCTTGTGCTCTTAAACTGCGCTTTGCGCTCCTGAACTGGGCTTCTGCGCTCCCTGGACTGGCGCTCAGCACCAAATGCGCCACGTGTCAACCACGAATTCTCCAATTGACAACTTGCGCTTTGCGCTTTTGAAATAGCGCTCTGCGCTCATGGGCTGGTGCTCAGCGCCAAGCGCACCATGTGTCACTCACGTGTGCGCCACTAAAATGAAAGCGCAACGCGCTCATGGACTAGCGCTTAGCTCTCATAAATTGGCATCATGCGCTCATCATCTGGCGCCTAGCGCTAAGCGCGACACGTGTCCCTTACATGTGCGCTACTCAGCAGAAGCGCACTGCGCTCTTTGACTAGCGCAAAGCGCCTAGCGCACCACGTGTTGCGCTGACAGAACGTAAATCGTTCTTTAATAAGCCCAGAGCTCTGATGAATATTCAGCATTCAATAAAAGACAAAACATTGTCAGAATGCAAGTCAATGCTTAGCATTATTAAAAGGGCCAAGCCCAAACAAATGCTTGACAACCCAAAATAAAATGTTAAACATATTTGGACTTAGCCCAAAATTGGCCATAAGTCCTCAACTCATATTAATTGAGCTCATCTGCTCACAAATATGTTAACGGATCTTAGCCCCAAATTGGACTACAGATCTTTCAACCAACTCACATCGGTTCGAGGGTACATCTCTTTACTCCTCTGATATTTGTCGTTGTAATCCTTCAACGTCTTCATAGAGGTGACGGGTCCCGACAACCAAACATTCTACGGACTGTGGGGTCCTTTAAAACCCATGGACTATGATGTCCTTAACCTTGACTGTGAGGTCTTTAAACTCACGGACTATGATGTCCTTAACCTTGACTGTGAGGTCTTTAAACTCACGGACTATGATGTCCTTAACCTTGACTGTGAGGTCTTTAAACTCACGGACTATGGTGTCCTTAACCTTAGACCGAGATGTCCTTAAACTAACATTGGACCACCATGTCCTTAAACTGGTAATCGACCGCAATGTCACTAAACAAAACAATAGGGCCCAATTGCTCTCTTGTTAGATCTAAACGATCCCGTTAAGTTGATCTTAGTCTAAAATTAGGCTAATGTATCCTTAACAAACGTTTAAGTTGATCTTAGTCCCAAATGAGACTAACATATCCTTAAATCCAACCCCCAAACCCAAATCTAAGAAGATACGGATTTGGACTAATCCACGCCTTACGGGCGACAACATACATTAGTCTCCGTATACAATCTACGGGCAACCAAAAACAAAACAAACACACACGATACGAAGTGACCATATGGAGAAGGAGAAAGTGGTTACCGCGATGCGGTAGCGTAATTAACTGCAGGGGCTTGCGCCTGCAGGGAAGAGCGTCCCCACAATCAAAAACCCCTCAAACGAGGGGGAATCTGACGAAGTCTGCTATATCGGCCGCATCCGTTTAAACCTTCAATACATGGTGCCATAAATCAACTTGGCATCTTCAGAGAGGTGGACGGATAGCACCAATTAGCATCTGCCCCGAAATTCAGGCAAGACGGACCCGCGCGGTCGCGTCTCCGTGTTTTCGGCGGGGAACAGATTTTGGCACGCCCGGTGGAACTTTTTCCTCTTTCCACTCCACACTTCGTGGGTCGTGTTCGCGAACGAATCGCGGTTTGATATGGTTGCCCTGGGGTTCGAGGTACTAAGATTTGGTGTCTTGCTCGGTACAGAAAACGAAAGATCAATGGCGTCTACCTGCACAAAATGTTCCAGCTGCAACTGCAACTCCCGTTCCGCCCCACCTGGGGGTGTAACTTACGGCCCCCAAGCGGCCTCCCTTTTCACGATGCCGGTAGAGCAGGTAACGCAGGCTACCACTAGGTTGTTCTTCGGGACCATGCTCCCACCAGTGAGCGTTGACATCCCGCTGCCGCAAGGAGCGCAGAAGAAGTCGGTCTTTGATCGGCTCACTACCACCACGGCCCCTCTCAACGGGTCATCCAATGCCAAGCCAACTACATTAGTCTTCGATAGGCTGAGCCTGAGCTCCAATGGGCCCGTCAAGAAGCCCACGATACCTGAAGAGGCCATCCCAAAATGGATATCCATTCCTGCTCTCGAGGTCACTAAAGAAACTTCTCCCGTCAAAAGATCAGTCTTTACAAGGCTGGCCACTTCGACTCCTGTTCCTGCCCAAAGGTCTGTTTTCGACAGATTAGATACTGCTACTCAACGGACGTCGGTCTTCAAGAGGCTGGTACCAGCAGCGCCTCACCAGAACAGGGGGCATGACAAAGCCATCCCCATAGCTGAACCAACTTCGTCCGCTCGACACGCTCGACGTCGCCACTGGTACCGAGTAAGGAAGGCTGGGGGCAACTCCCCCTCTGGGCTAACTCCGCCAGCTCTGATGGTGGAAATCAATGCTGCTGTTCCAACCGGGAACAGCTTTGAACTACTTAACAAGGTGCGCAGGAACTCTCCTACTGCAGTGCTGAAGAGATCTCCTCCGCTTGTGGAGAATGCACCGAAGGCGAAGCCAGAACAACCCCCTCAGCGGATGTCCTCCAAAATTTATAAAGTCTGGCGACAGGTCCAGGAATCGGTGATTAACCAGGACTACTCTCGCCGACCAAAGAAACTTAAAGCTCGACAAGGAGAAAATCATCCCGTCAAGCCACCAAAGGCGACAGCCGTCTGGGTGCCCACTGCAACGGCTCCCTCAACGTCAACCGGTCAAAAGAGACGGAGGCCGGAGAAAGCCCCTGTGTCCGCGACGAACCGCAAAAACACTGAGCCTAAACGCCCCAAGTTTGGGGGCATGGCGATACATACCGTTTATAAGGCTTCCAGAAAAGAAGAAAGCCGTGCTTCTACGGGTCATCGACCGCTTACTCGATCGATAATGAAGGCTCAGGAACAATAGCAGCAAAAACTTCAGGATATGCTGACTGCAATGGCTGCACTCACTGGGCCAAAAAAAAATCCAGAGACCTCGGAACAACGTCGGGAGCAAGAAACTGATACTGAATTCCTCCGAAGAATGCTCGAGAGGAAAGAAAAAGAGGCTGTGGAGTAGGCAGCCAATATAAAATGAATGGCCCTTTTGTTTCAAGACATGGCTGGGATGATGTTACAGTCGGAACCACCAGCTGAAGACCCCCCGATCATCATTGAAGACGACAGAGGAGAGACATCGAACCCTCCTCAGGTTCTTTCAGCAGCCAAAGAGGAGACCATCTCCAAGGCTGCTCTGGATGACTACATTGCTCAGCAAATACGAGCTCACCAGGCAAACGAAGCGGCCGGCCAAATTGTTAAAACTGGGCGACCATATCCAGGCTGGTATGACCAAGTAAAGTACCCACCGGGATATACGATCCCTAAATTTCATGTATATAAAGGGACGGGGAATCCACATCAGTATGTCGCTCAATTCAGAGCATTGTGCGGCAACACCGGAGGTGATGATAAACTTCTGCTTCGTCAGTTTGTTGGTAGCTTGTTGGAGACGGCATTCGAGTGGTATTCTGAACTTCCAAACGACTCTGTCAAGACATTTGCAGAGATGGAACTGTTGTTTACACAGAGATTCACGAGCGCTAGTGAGCGCACCCCGATTACCGCATTAATTAACGCCCGGGTGAAGCCAGGCGAAACTTGGGTACAATACGCAATACGGTGGCGAAATTTATGGTCAAAATGTGAGCAGCGCATCGAAGAAGCGCCGGCAGTGGGCATGTTCGTAGGCACTCTTGACCCTCAAGCGACCATTTCGCAATTTATGATGTTCTTCAAGCCGACCACGTTCCAGGCCTTGATCGACAAACTGGCCCAAATGGACCAGATGGGTCATAGACCGTCTCCTCCAAAGCCAGAGCCACAGAACGAAAAGGGTAAAGGGAAGACGACATTCGTTGCGAATACTTAACATTAACCCAGTGCCCCAAAACTAACGGATCAACTAGAAGAGAGACGGCGATACTATAATGAGAAAATGAAGCGTCCTTATTCGTTCCCTTGGGACAAAACGAAGAGACCGTTCGAACTAGCGGTGTGCAACAGGCTCATCAATCTGCCGAATCCAAAACGACCGTTGCAACCCGGCGAGGCTAATAGTCCCAATTTTTGCCCTTACCATCAAACGGTAAGCCATCCAATTGAAGATTGCTTCGTCTTTAAAGACTGGATTGAAGATCAATACCAACAGGGCAAATTTGCCCTGTCCGAGAATTGGAAGGTGAACCCGCCGCAGCCACACGCTCCCAAGAAGACGGATACACCAGGGGCATCGTGTTCTTTCGTAGAAGAAGCTCCATGGGAGGTTGCTCTTTCAGCCAAAACAAAAAGAATGCTGAAGGATCTCCAAACATGCCCGGCGATCAGGTGGAAAAATCCACTGGAACCTGAGATCATCGAGGGAATGCTGAAACCGCACCCAACTCCAAAGATTGGTGGTGATAGCCAAAACACTAACACCCAGCTGTCAAAGTCTTCGAAGAAGAAGAAGAAGACGAAAAAGCCCGTGAAGCTTGGTGACAAGCGCACGGACCTGCAAAAATATATCAACGAGCTGGAAGAATATAACCAGAAGGTACGGACCCCGATCACGCTCCAAGAATTTCTCAGCCACGTCCTTGAGGACGGAGATGAGGACAATGGAGAAGATTCGTCGGATGAATCTGAAGGTTATGTGGCAAGTTGCCATGTGATCTCTCACTCGTCGATACACGATGAAGAAGCTCCTTACACAGAGAAACTGGAGGCAGATCCCGAGCCGGAACTTCTAGGGTCATCAGACGAAATGATTGATGCATTCCTGAACGAAGCTCTTTCAAAAAGCAAAGCTGATCGGGAGCGTGAGATGACCATATTTGAAAAGGCCAAACGCCGATGACTGGACGAAAGGGTTGAAACACTCCCGCCAGATCAAAGTACATCCGTCGCAAATAAAAGCAGGTTCAAGACGAGGAAGAGATTCGCCAAAGCCATTTCAATGGGAATGAAGCTGCCACATTCCGAAGGAAACATTCTTAGTGAAGCGGAAATACATCCTAGCTACTGCTTATATCATCGAAAGATTGCGCACCCCACCGAAGAGTGCAACGCTTTTAAAAGATGGTGGCAGGGGTATGTTGCTCACCGGCAACATTTCAAGCGGATGAAACGCAAAATTCGTCGGGAACAAAGAAACACGACCGAGGAGAATAAAAGAACTACCAACAACTGTCGCATGGTCAACGCTGGGGGATCGCAAGTTCTTACCTTCGGGAGTGACTCTGACGAAGAAATGACTCTTGGCCCTCTCTTTAAAGAGTCCACCTCGGGAAAAAAGGAAGAACCGAAGGCCTATGAAAATATTCAGCTGCGTAATCGTACGCTGCCCGAAAAGAATCTTGGGCTCTCGAACGGTGGGTCAAATAGAAGAGATAAGGGGAAAGAAAAGGTCCCTGAGGATATCATCCTTGATGACCAAACCGTCGAAAAGCTGACAGCCAAGGACCCGCCAAAGAAAAGTAAGGTGGACTACAACGTTCTGGTACACTTGAGAAAGTTACCTTCGCAGTTAAGCATTCTCGACGCCCTTCTGTTATCCAAAGAGGCAAGAGATTCATTGATCAAGGCACTGTAAGTCAACGTTACACACCCCACAAGATGCGGGGAGGCGGAATAGGTAAAACAATCATTTTGCTTAAGGTAACATCGACTAACTTTACGGATCTTTGCTAAACCCTAACTAACAACTATCTAGAAGTGATTAACTACTATGATAGATGATTATACCTCAAGATATTAGTCCTTCTTGTTCTTGTTGTTCGCCTCCTCGTCCGCATCCTCGATGTAATAGAAGATCCACCCGAGAGTTCCTTCTCTAAGCTTTAACCTCTAACTTGAGGTAACTAAGTGGCTAGGATTGCTAATCTAAGACCTAGATGATATACAGATAGATTAAGGATCTATTAGTCTTTCTAACCCTTGGGATCTCAACACATGAGAGGATTAGGGTTAGGTTGAAGAAGAGGAGAGCTTGAGGAGAGAGTGTGTGTTTGTTATTATGAATTGAACCTTTCTCACTTTGAATAATATGAAGCATAACAAAATATCTTGCACAAATAACTTCCATGCTTCATTTAATTCTTGAGATGAATCATCTCATGAGTCATGGTGCAATTAATGATAATAACACATAAGCTCTCCACCTCATTAAGTTTTAATTCACAAATGAATTAAAACTAATGAGTCACTTTTCTTCTAGAAACTTCTCGACTAATTACGAGAATGCCCCTCCCCTCCATATTTACGAAAAACACGGATATACTGAGACTGCATAAATCCAATAATCAAATACTAGAATCTGGCTTAAACCAAAGCCTACTAGTAGAAACTGTCCGAATATCATACGTGCATAAATACACGTATATGTCCGAACCCTGTCGTAAAACCATACGACCTCTATATGGTTTCGCCTGAAGCAGGGAAACCCTCTGTGTGGGACTCTAAAGACTCGACACTACGCTGGCAGTAGGTTTAACTACAGGCCGCAAGCGGTACTAGCTTTACGTAACGGTCCCCAGGTAGATGTCGATAAGAAGGTCGATGAGGAAACCCATCCGAACTCCTATTGAGCCTGATGTGACAATCTCCATACAGTCCGGTCTATTCGTCTAAGACTATCGCATATCGGGCCTAGGGGGGCAAGCGTCAGTCCCCTAAAAGCGGTATAAGTCGTGTTGGAGTGAAGCCCATTACACTTTGAGAAACTACTGGAAAACCTACCAGTAAATCTCGCTTGCCCTGGCCAGGGACCTTGCGTAATGGCTCTTCAAACACAACGCGATATCAACTCCCAATACCGAGAGAGACGAATCCTATCTAACCGCCACTGCCTCCAAGTGCTTCGGGACTGCACCCAACTGCTATCTGTTTGCACGACTCCTTTGAGCCATGGTAGGGCAGCAATCTAATAACTGTGGGAACACACTCGAGGCGAAGCAGTAGTGTCAAGTTTACGGACTATGCTGTACTCATGTCACCTGGGAACTGTTAACTGACGACGGGTATAACACCAACCAACAGTTCCCTACGAGTCCTGTCCGGTGTACCCGTAACCCAACGAGCACCTGCATACTATCTCCAGTACGACGTACTGATGGCTGTGGGACAGACCATCTCCCCAACTGGGATGAGAAGCGTACACACTAATCTACTCCGGAGTATCAATGCCCTGTCTCGATAATCCTGCGACTAGGGACCTGAAAAAGGATGTGGTTGTAGACTACCCAGCCCCCACTAGTGTGACTGCCATCACAACGCTGGTAGTCAAGCAAGATCCTAAGGGCTCTATCAATATGTATTCGTGATATGCTAAAAGAAACATATACAGATATTAAGATAGATATAAACCAAGTAGCATACTACTATATTGAGCGAGACTGTTAATATAACTGTGAATATCCCAAGCTTCCATTAAGTAATATACAAGCTAGTATGATACAATAATGGCCCCTAGGACATATACACTAACAATCTCCCACTTGCAATAGGGTCATGTACTGGCATATCGAAGACCTATCATCTCGAATAGCCTCTCGAACTGTGTCTGAGGTAAGGCCTTTGTGAATGGATCTGCAGTGTTCTCCTCTGTAGCAACTCTCCAGATCTCGATCTCCCGGCGATCAATGATCTCCCTGATCAGGTGATACTGCCTTAAGGTGTGTGTGGACTTCTGATGGGACCTGGGTTCCTTTGCTAAAGCTATAGCGCCGTTGTTGTCACAATACAGCGGTATTGGATCAACAATAGTAGGAACCACCTGAAGTTCTGTTAGGAACTTGTTTATCCAGACTGCTTCTTTTGCGGCATCGCAAGCAGCTATATACTCCGCTTCCATCGTCGAGTCAGCAACGGTGTCCTGCTTGGAACTCTTCCAGCACACCGCCCCTCCATTGAGGGTAAAGATATAACCTGACATGGACTTGGAGTCATCCTTGTCACTCTGGAAGCTGGAGTCAGCAAAAGCCTCGATCTGGAGGTCTTTTCCGCCGTAAACCAAGAACATATCCTTAATCCTTCTCAGGTACTTGAGAATATTCTTAACTGCTATCCAGTGCTTCTCCCCTGGGTCTGACTGATACCGGCTTACCACGCTCAGTGCGTAATCTACATCTGGTCTGGTACACAACATTGCATACATTATAGAGCCTACCGCAGAAGCGTAGGGTATAAATGACATGCGACCCCTTTCCAAATCAGTCTTGGGAGACATCTCTTTGGATAGGGTGATTCCGTGACAAGCCGGTAAATTACCGCGCTTAGAATCTTCCATACTGAATCTTTGCAGTATAGTGTTGATATACCTGGACTGCGAAAGTCCCAACATCCTCTTAGATCTATCACGATAGATCTGGATCCCCAGAATGTAAGAGGTATCACCCAGGTCTTTCATGAAGAACCTGTATGACAAAAATCCTTTGACAGATTGTAGCATAAGAATGTCATTTCCTATCAAGAGAATGTCATCCACGTACAAGACGATGAATACGACAATTCGTGCTACAATTTTACTATATATACATGGTTCATCTGGATTTTTGATAAAGTCATATTCTTTGACCGTTTCATTAAAACAGATGTTCCAACTCCGCGATGTCTGCTTTAGTCCATAAATGGACTTAAGCAACTTGCACACTTTCCCGCTGCTCGCACTTTGATTGAAACCTTCTGGCTGATCCATATAGACACACTCTTCTAAATTACCATTTAGAAAAGTTGTCTTTACGTCCATCTGCCAGATCTCATAATCATGGAAGGCGGCAATGGCAAGAAGGATCCGAATGGATTTGAGCATAGCTACTGGAGAAAAAGTTTCGTCATAGTCCAAACCAGGTCTTTGACGAAAACCCTTTGCAACAAGTCTAGCCTTATAGGTTTCCACCTGTCCATCTACACCAATCTTCTTCCTGAAGATCCACTTGCATCCTATGGGTTTTACTCCATCTGGAGCAAAGTCCAAAGTCCATACTTTGTTGGTGTACATGGACTCCATCTCGGTCCGTTTTGCATCCAGCCATCTTACTGAGTCCCCGCTCTGGATGGCCTGCTGGAAGCTAGTAGGTTCATCATTATCAATGACGCAATCTTCTCTATCCCCGTCTATGAGAAAACCGCAGTATCTCTCAGGCGGATGAGGCGGCCTACTACTCCTGCGGAGGGGTGCGGGAATGTCCTGTTCTTCTGGAACTTCTGGTTCTACCAAACTTTCAGTACTAGCTTGTGGTTCTGGAATTTCTTCCAGTTCTATTGCGCTCCCACTTGTTTCCTTTTCTAAAAACTGTTGTTCTAGAAAATGGGCATTACGAGAAACAAAAACCTTTTGTTCCTTTGCGTTATAGAAAAAATACCCCTTGGAGTTCTTTGGATATCCCACAAACTTACACTGTACTGAGCGTGCCTCGAGTTTGTCCGCATGCTGCTTTTTAACAAAAGCTGGACATCCCCATATCTTCAGATACTGAAGATAGGCTTTCTTCCCACTCCACATCTGATATGGTGTGGTAGGCACAGTCTTGGTAGGAACCCTGTTTAAAAGATATGCAGCTGATTCTAGTGCATAACCCCAGAAAGATCGCGGTAACTCAGCATTACTCATCATGGAACGCACCATATCCAATAGGGTTCGATTCTGTCTCTCCGATACACCGTTGTGCTGTGGAGTGTATGGAGGAGTAAGCTTGTAACAACTCCAATTTTTGTATACATAAATTTGATTTAAATTTGAGGTATACTTGGAGCATTTAATGTTGCTGTTATCACTTTAACTATTTATTTTCCCACAATAATTATAAGAAGGAGCTTGTAGCTCATTGGTAATACCTTACACTGCTGAACCAAGCCACCAGAGTTCAAATCCCATGCCCCACATTATTTTTAGATTATTTTTCTTTTAAAATTCTTGGAAGCCCAACAGTCCACAGGCCATAACTCTCAAAAGTTGAACTGAACCCTAAAAAGTAAATATACCAGAGCCTTGACCCCGAGCCTCCCCACCCAACGGCACCCCGACTCGGTCGAGTCGGCCGGCGCCGCCGGCCGGACGGCCGAGTCGCCAACACGAAAGTTTTGCCTTTTTGTCTTCCCAACTCCCCTGTATACTCCAATTTAATGGATCGGTTCCCGAATTTTAAATACACCCTATTTACTACAAATTTTAATGTTTTTTCTTTAATTTTCACAAATTTTTTTTAAAAAAAAAACTTTCACCTACCCTACCCTAGCCTACCCTATAAATAGACCCCCTACCCTTTACCCTCTCATCCCAAAACACTAGGTTTACTCTCCTAAAATTTTTACAAGAAGGGTGTACTTTGAAATCGAGTTCACGGCGAAGCTCTGACGGAATTCCGGCGACGTTTTCTTGAAACAACCGGCGACGAAGCAACGCCTCGGCCACTCATCTAGTTCCCCTATACTCTTTAGTATAGATCGAAACCCGTAAGTCCCATTCTTTCCTTCTTTCTACTTCTCAAAAATACGAAATTACGAAACCCGACGGAAATCGGAACAAACCGATTTCCGATTCGGTTTTTCTATAAAATCTCACTTATCACCAATTCCATAATACTTAAACTTATTCATGTTGACTATTAATCACATAACAACTAATTTAGACAAAGTTTCTCATATGAAATGATAGCTTTTGCAATATCGTATTCTTTTTCACTTTAATACCATAATGTTTATTTTACACTTCTAATCAATTCAATCATGTCTAAACATCTTTATCATGATTATTAAACTTGTAAAAATCAATTTGAATAAGTTTTCACACATGAAATGATAACCTTTTCAATTTACCGTATTTTTTCACCTTAATACCATCATGTTTCAATTTCACATTTAACCCTTTAACATTGCTATACCTTAAAATAGATCACGAGGTAATGACCTGCCTCCTCACACACACATATGAAACCATAATACGCTATCTTGAAAACTACTAATACGATAAAACAAGATTTTACATTAAAATACCTTTTCCTTAATAAAATCTCCTATAAAAGTTTAGGTTTGATACATTTGTTTAAACAATATCTTTAATAGGAAATGTACGATAAGTTGTGGACATCGATCGTTTATCTAAACTTGACTTTGTGGTGTCTAGACAAGTGTGTCTAAGGCAAGTGGTTACTTAATTAGGGCCACTACTTGTAGTGGAGAGCCTCCCACTTACCTGGCCGGCCGCAATTGGCGGTGAAGAGGCGATTTGAGGCTTCTAACGACTTGTCGTTTAGACCTTTTAGAAATAGGCTAGTTGGCTTAGGAAACCCTAGAATCTAAAATACGGAAAATTACACTTTGCAAATAAATACCTTTTACTTTATAAAACCGTTTTCTAAAGGATTAGTATTTTACAATCTTTGCAAAGCGCCGCTACAACCCATCTTTGGGGAAGCCGTTCAGGATCGTGCGGTTTATCGCGCACCCTCGGGCTAGTAGTGCGAGATTCAGACCTCTGCAAGGAGCATTCGGTCTCGAAAGGTTAAAATACGACATCTTAAGAAAATGAGATTTTTGGAATATAAAATATTTATTAAAACTATATTTGTATAAATATATGTATATTTATCATTTAAATATCTATTTTATTATAATATAAATTTTCCACCTTTTCCTAAAAATCATAAGAATAATTTTACAATAAAATACCATGAACTTCAAATAATCAATATTACAGATAAATACCTAAAACTAGGATATTCTCACTAGAAATGTCACAATATAAAATCCACCCTCATTACAATTCTAAAGACGAGTAATAAATACTTGAGGTGTATTTTGAAAAGTATATAAAAGTATTTTTATATAAAACCCCCTCAAGTTTTATAAATTACCCTAAGGACCCTAGAAATTAAAAGACCTCGATTCACAGTTCTGATTGTCTGACTCAGGTTTGAGTCTGATTAATCTGACTTGAATATGATTCAAGTCAATCTATAATCTACAAGATTCCAAGTCAATATGAACAAATGAATCCATGAATCCAATTATCAATTTACACAACTTGACCGAACCGAACCATGGATATATATTCCTTTTACATGATTCTCAGTATTCCATTTACATGACTCTACGGTTATAACCGTTTCCTGATATCATGGTTTCGGTCAGTCAGTCAATCAATCATACACCCAACACAATTTACAAGATAACAATACGAACAAGACATCGCGGGGTTTAAGGGGTAGATTGGTACGGAAGGTGTTAAAGGTGGCACGAGGTGGTCAGATTTAACACACCTAACATGAATCCAGTTGTTGTTGTACCGTGGCATAAACGGTTCCTTGTACTATACGTGCCCCTAGTCTCTGGCATATAGAGGTTCTCCTCGTATACACTGGCATTCTTCTGTACCAAGCTACAAACAACAACGTTGACATAACATTACAACAATAGTATACACTTTAAAATGTATCTTCTTATTCTGTTTTTTTCTACTTCCCTCTTACCTTTGGAACCTGCCGAGCGATTTGTTCGTTGACGACATTCTGTTTCTCTCTTCTTTGAATGTCGTCAGGTGATTTGGACCCGGCAGAAGTTGAGCCATCGCAAGAAGACTTGGTGCAGTTTACTGAAGACCCTGCACTGTAGTTTCATTGTACACTTTTCCTTTCTGTACTTTTCATTTCCTGTTATGCCACCGTTTATGCATCTTTATATTTCAGTTGTATTTCCTTTCATACATTGTACAAAGAATGTTAATAAATAAAAGTTGCTGTTCTTTTTATTGTGTATTTATTTTATATTGCTTAGATACGCTTAGCGTATGTACTTCTGAGTATATACGTAGCGGACCTCGTCGCGCCCACTTCACCGTACACCGAGAACCGGGGCGTGACAGGTTTTGTTGGTGGCCCATGCAGGTCCGAGCTGTATGAATCCCTATCATGCAGTTCTGTTCTGCGTGAACAACCTAAGCAATATAACACAAGAACCAGCAACTAAAACATTCTTTACAATTCATGTTTCTTGAATCTTACAAATTTCTATTCCTTGAATCTTATCATTTCATGTACTTGAATCTGTCCTAACCCAAATTTTTCTTCAGGGTTATGGATTCCCCGAACAACACCAGCACCAACGTCAACAACACACCTCCAGCACTACCTCTCACACCAGCTATTCCTGCGCCACCTACTGAGCAAACAATGCTACTTGAGGCAATCCGCAGCTTTCTCGAGGGACAGCAACAACTCTTGAACCTTCCCGAGACTGACGCTCCGAGGGTAAAGCAATTCAGGGCTTTACATCCGAAGCAATTCTCAGGAAAGGGGAGCCCACTGGAAGCTGAGGAATGAGCTCAAAGTATCGAGGATGATCTGGCCGCAGCACAAGTGCCAGATATCGCTTGGGTTTGTATAGCGAAACTACAGCTCACGGACAACGCTCGCAACTGGTGGAAGGCGGAAGACAGCCGTCTTGCACAACCTATTGAATGGGAAACTTTTCGCGAGAAGTTCGACGCGAAATACTTCCATGTGACTGCCAGGTTTGCCATGGAGTAGCAGTTCATTCATCTACAGCAAGGATCAATATAGGACAAATCGGTAGATGAATACGACGCTGAATTCACCATGTTAAGCCGGTAAGATATGTCGCAATAGTTCAGTTTTAAATATCACATACCACACAGCTAACACTATCCTTGAACAGATTCGCGGTACATTTGATACCAACGGACGATATCAGAGCCCGTCGTTTGCAACAAGGACTGGACACAGAGATACAGGCTGCTTTATCCACAGGAAATTTTTTGACTCATGAGGATGTTCTAGAAGCTGCCCGCAGTTATGAGGCAGTGATAAAAGCAGGGGGCAGACCTCAGTCTGCAGGAGTCAAGCGCCCTGCCAACCAGATGGCAGGTGGAGCCTCGTCCAGACCACCTTTTGTGCCAAGACGTCCTGGAGCACCAATCAGCAGGCCCAGCCCAGCTTTTTGTAACTACTGCAAGAGAAATGGGCATCTGGCGAGAGATTGCCGACGTGCGAACAACCTTTGCTTGATCTGCGGCTCAGCTGCTCATGGTATTGGGGCTTGTCCTCATAAACAAAACCCAGTTGTTGCACCTAGGCCAACAAACAATTATCCACAGCGTCCAGCCATCCAAGCCCCTGCTCCAAGACTTGCACTGCCTGCACCACCCAGAGGACCACAAGCTGCACCACCTCCTCAACAGTTCCATCAAGCTCAAAGGAACGTTCCGAGGAATGCTCTTCAGGCCAGGAGGAATGTGCCAAAGCGCCAGGCTTTCATGATGTCTGTGGAAGAAGCTGAGGCCACTGGCCAAGTCATTACTGGTAAACTTTCCTTCTCAAATTTACCTTTTAGTCTTGGTTATCTACACACTTTCCCTATACCTAAAACATAACCCATATACCTTAGGTACAATCCTAGTAGCTTCAATACCTGCACTTGCACTGTTTGATACTGGAGCATCCCATTGCTTTATGTCGCAACGGTTTGTCCGAACCCATGCGATTCCAGTCTCACCGCTTGTATCTAGCTGGAACGTCAGTTCCGGAAATGGCGTTCTAAAGGCAACTATGGGATACAACTTGTGTCCAGTCGTCGTCTGCAGTCGAGAGTTTTATGCTGACTTCAAAGTACTGGACATACCGAACTTCGATGTGGTTCTAGGAATGGATTGGCTTGGAACCTTTTATGCTACCATCGACTGTCGTCAAAGGAGGGTAGTATTCGAGATTCCAGACCATCCGATCTTCTATTTCAAGAGCGAAGATCGTACCCTGGAGCCAGGTACCTACAAAGCGAAGCCAAGGGAAGCAGTAGTTGTGGCAGCTCAAGCGGAAGAAGAATTAAGACCAGAGGTAGTTCGAGAGTTCGACGATGTATTTCCTGACGATATATCAGGTTTGCCTCCCGATCGAGCTCTTGAATTCAGTATTGATTTAGTACCAGGAGCACAACCGGTGATCAAAGCACCTTATAGACTAAGTCCGGAAGGATTGAAGGAAGTTCGAACACAGTTGGACGAATTATTGGTGAAATGATGGATTCGTCCCAGCACTTCAAGTTGGGGAGCACCTGTATTACTGGTGAAGAAGAAGGAAGGTTCATACAGAATGTGCATCGATTATAGGGCCTTGAACGAAGTCACTATAAAGAACAAGTATCCACTCCCACGCATCGATGATTTATTCGATCAGCTAAGTGGATCTTGTGTTTTCTCTAAATTAGATCTTCGTTCAGGTTATCATCAAGTGAAGGTCAAGGAAGCTGATATTCACAAAACAGCTTTCAGAACTCGCTATGGACATTACGAATTTCTAGTGATGCCATTTGGAGTGACCAATGCACCAGCAATATTCATGAACCTAATGAACCAAGTTTTCCGGGAGTATTTAGACAGGTTTGTTGTCATCTTCATCGACGACATCCTGGTATATTCTAAGAATCGGAAAGAGCATGCGGAGCACCTACGAATTGTCCTGGAAACTCTTCGACAACATAAGCTTTATGCCAAGTATAGAAAGTGCGAGTTTTGGCTAAATCAAGTTTGTTTTCTTGGACATATCGTATCAGGAGAAGGAATTTCTGTGGATCCAGCCAAAGTTTCAGCAGTTAGTGAATGGCCTACACCAAAGTCAGTGAAGGACATTCGGAGTTTCTTGGGTTTAGCTGGATATTACAGAAGGTTCATTGAAGGATTCTCAAAGATAGCAACACCCCTGACCAAGCTCACACGAAAAGATGAAGAATTTGTGTGGTCAGAAGCATGCGAACAAGCTTTCGTAGAACTCAAGTCAAGATTGACATCTACACCTATTCTCGTAATATCGGATCAATCTGGAGGATTCGAAGTGCATTGTGATGCATCCGGTAAGGGATTAGGATGTGTTCTACATCAGCACGGTAAGGTTGTGGCTTATGCTTCAAGACAACTGAAGACTCATGAGCGCAATTATCCGACGCATGATCTGGAGTTGGCAGCCGTCATCTTTGCTCTCAAGATTTGGCGCCACTACTTACTTGGTGAACGAGTGAACATCTACACAGATCATAAAAGTCTGAAGTACGTGTTTACTTAGAAGGAGTTGAATATGCGACAGAGAAAATGGTTAGAACTTATGGCGGATTTTGACATCAACTTGCAATATCACCCAGGGAAGGTGAACGTAGTACCTGATGCTCTTAGTCGCTAACCCTTATCGATGAATCTCACCGCTCAGTGGAAGCTTCAGCAAGACCTTCATCAGATGGAGATTGAAGTAGTCATGCCAGGTAATGCTTCAAGTTTGATGAATCTACAAGTTCAATCAACCATTGTCAATCAGATCAAAGCAGCTCAAGCAAGTGATGCTAAGTTGCAAAGGATCAGAGAACAAGTGGAGAATGGACTCAGAACAGACTTCATCATCTGTGAAGATGGATCTTTGAGATACGGCAGCAGATTGTGTGTACCAAAGGGTCCTGTTCGGGAAGAGTTAATGAAAGAAGCTCACAGCTCTCCCTACTCAGTACATCCTTGAGGTACCAAAATGTACAAAGATCTACGTCAGAATTATTGGTGGCATGGAATGAAGCGTGAAGTAGCCAGAAGCGTCGCAAAATGTTTGGTGTGTCAGCAAATAAAGGCTGAACATCACAGGACAACTGGAATTCTTCAACCGTTACCAATTCCGGAGTGGAAGTGGCAGCACATCACGATGGACTTTGTGACTGCTCTTCCTCGCAGCACAAAGGGTAACGATGCTATATAGGTCATCGTGGATCGACTCACAAAGTCGGCTCACTTCATCCTATTTCGGGTTGGTCAATCAACTGAGACACTAGCAAAGAAGTACATGGAGGTAATAATCTAGTTAAGATTTAAACTCTTCATAATGTACTATCTCTGATACCCATGAACTAATGCAGGAAATTGTGAGACTTCATGGAGTACCGGTCTGCATTGTCTCCGATCGTGACACCAGGTTCCGATCACAATTTTGGCAGAGTCTGCAAGCTAGCTTGGGAACAAGTCTGAATTTTAGCACGGCTTATCATCCACAAACAGATGGTCAGTCGGAACGAACTATTCAGATCTTGGAGGATATGCTCAGAGCATGTATGCTAGACTTCAAAGGATCGTGGGAAGATCACCTGCATCTTGTAGAGTTCGCATACAATAACAGCTACCAAGCAAGTACAGGAATGACACCTTTCGCAGCATTATATGGAAGGAAGTGTCTGTAGCGTTTTGAAAATCGTTTCGGTGAAATTTCGGAAAATCGGTAAAATAAGGGGGTTTTCTGTAAAAAGTCAAAATGCAAATATCTTATTATAAAAATTAAATATACATATTCTATCTATGTAATTGCTATTATTTGGTGTTTATTGAGCCACTGGTGAAATTTTAAATTTTCTGAAAAATTTTCCGAAATTAATTATTTTAATATTATTTTAAGCCGTCACTAATATATTTAATTAGGGAAATTACAAATTGGAATTAGTTGAAAAAAATTTTGTGTATCATAAAACTTTAAATAAAATTTTATCATGTGGTTTTTGAAATGAAATCGTTTGCCAAAACGGTTTAGAAAATATCGAAGAAAAAGGCTTTTTTCGGTGAAATTAGTGTTAATGGAAATTGGGGTATATCATTTATTATTTTTCCCTCACCCACACAAACCCAATTTCCCCTCCTTGGCTGAGCCCATGGCAGCCCATTACCCAAGTTCCCCAAAAAAAAATGAGAGAAGCAAAACAAATGAAAGAAAAGGGAAATGAAAAGAAATAGATAAATGAGTATGGACTTTTGACTTTTGTGTTGACTTGAACCTTCCCCACTTGACTTTTCCCCACCTCACACACCCCCCACACTTCCCCGCACCAGCACTTGACCGAGCCCCCCCTCTTCTTCAGCCCCACCTCATTTCTTCTTCTCTTTTCTCTTCAAAATTCCATCAAAAATCATCAAAAATGCTTGGAAAATTCACAAAAAATCAAGCAAAAATCAAAATCAAAATCCACCTCCTACCCATTTTCGCTTGGCTACCATAGCATGGATCTAGGGATTTAGATTTCAATTTGGGAGGCTAAGTGTGCTTGTGGGATCTTCAAATTTATTTGGGTATAATTCTAACCTTTTTGTTAAATTGTTGTTAATTGCTTTAAGTTAGCTTAATTTGATGTTTAATTGGGTTTTATTGCAACTTTAGGAAATTCAAGACTAGGGTTTGAATTTAATTAGGGTTTTTATCATTAGTTTATGGTTGTAATGAGGAGATTAACATGTAATTGTATGCAAAATCTAAGTTGGTTGCTACTTTCTAATTTGTTAAATTAAAATGGTGATAACTTTGCTAAATTGCTAACTAGGTTTTAAAAAAAAATTGTTTAAATATTGGGTTTAAAAATGTGATTAGGTTTTTCATGACTTCATTAACATTATAAAATATAGTTTAATACTTTAGTTCATGAAAATCTAAGCTAGATTGTAGTTTGTGCATTTTTGCTATAAAATTGTTAAAATTGGTTAATATTGCAAACTAGGTTTTTGAAATCGAAGTAAATTGTGGGTTTAAAATTTACGTAATGGTTTCTATGGCATAATTAAGATATTAAGTTATCATCTTGGTCACTAGAATTGTTAAAACATCATGTTTTGTACAAAAACGGCGAATTGTGCTAGCTAGATTTTCGGAAAAATGACTTTTTAAGTGAAATTGGGGTTTTTGTGAGTTTTAACCTATTTTATATTAAAATTTGTGTTCGTGAATGTGCAAATGAGTGTATTTGGGTTTTTCTCGATGGTTTGGCGTTTGTACCCCGACGTCGAGGGTTTTGGGTTGATTTGTGAAAGCAACCATAGGTTTTGACCTAGGTGGGATTCGTGTGTCGTTTTGGTCATGAGTCGGATTTTAATGCGATACGATGCGTTGTGATATGTAGGTACCCCCATGTGGACTTCGAGACGACAAGCAAGCGCGTGGCGACGTCGGCACCGGCGAGCGAGGACCAGGTGAGTAGATTTATATCTACGGGGAGAAGTCGGGTGGATGGCGTATAGCACCCCCGCAGTTCGTGGTAATGTATACGAATACGTATACACACATTATTGATTATATTTTGTTTGAGTTTATTGATGATAAATATGGATGGTTTAGTATCGCGAAACCCTAGAGTAGTGGTCGCACCATACATGCACCCACCCACCCATATTTGCATACATTCTTCTTCCATTTGTGTTTACGGGAATATATATAGTTATGTGTTCACATGGGTATGGGACTATGTGTTCACATACGGATTTGAGGATGATACTTGGGATTGAGATGAGTCGATGAGATTTGTGTTGAGCTTGTGATATCGGTGATATGGCAGGATTCGTACTTGAGGTACGTCCTGGTGTCATGGCGGATCTTTGGATGACAATGCCATGTGAATAGTGATATTAGTAGTGTACTAGACGTAGGTCAGTACCCCAGATGATGATCTTGATAAAGAGGATACCAGATGAACAGTGTGATGAGTATGATATTGACCCGTACCCAGATTTGGGGATGCCGTACGACGGATTTACGTACGAGCTATATTTTGATGATTGATCCGCACTCTTGACTTGGGATGTCTGATTACAGATATGGTATCGGATATGATATTATTGAGGCGGGATCACCGACTAATATATATACAGGTATGTATATGGATCGACTCAGATGTTAGGCGGTTTCCTTACCTGTAGTCCAGCTTGTTAGCTTAGCCCTTTAGTTTAGTTTAGTTGTTGGATTAGATTCGATTCTTACCTATTTCAAAAACTAACGAATCGTGGGTATTTTAAAAGACAGCCCAAGGGATCCTACGGATATTTCAAAAGACGTATCTTTTCATAAAAACACCGTAGCCCCTATTTTCAAATCCCCATGATTCGTGTTATTTCAAAAGGCACCATTTGTAGGACTTATATTAGATTAATGCAGATTAGTTATAGTTGCGTCTAGTATTCAGCTCCCGCTCATTATTGTGGTTCGCTTCGCATCGCATGCTTATATTATGTTTCATACTCCATTATTGATATCATGCTGTTAGGATACCAGCACCATTACCGATGATGCGTATGTACCACGTACACTTACTTGCCGTCTCACACACATCTTCATCGGTAATTTCCATGTCACGTACACCTTAGAAAATATTATTGCTTGACATAGCCTGTTAGCTAGTAGTTTAGACATGATATTAGTGTACTTGCCTTATATGTTAGTCTAGACATTGTAGTTATTACCTGCTGCTTCATGCATACTGTTATTCATTGTTATGCCGCATTCATGAATTCTCATGCATATATTCACTTTTTACGTGCTATTGAGGTTTTGGATTTGGATTTCCATGAGATTTTCTGGATTTGGGGAAAACCGCAAAACATATACAGACTTCTTCTTTCTCTTTTTAAATGAAAAGCGCGGTTTTCCCCATGATGTATGAGTCGTCCACCATGAGTTTGCGGATGGATTTCGAGACCCGATTCGAGGAGTTGGATGAACCGTTTCGGGTACATGGTGGACCCGGTAAGGTACCCCGGGGCAAGAAGCCCGTGGTGATGACGATGAGCCTGGCAGGGGGAGACTACCTACCGGTGATTTTACCCGACGCGTCGGATATCCGGAGGATACCGTCGTGGTCTTGAGATGGATGGTAGGGGCCGGTCTGGACTGACGGCGCCCTAGATATTGAGATTGAGACATTGAGATTTCGAGATATTGAGGTACTGAGATTTGATGATACAGGCCAGTCCGGATAGCCGGAGCCTGAGGTTTTGAGACATTGAGATTTATGTTTTGTGTCGATGCTAGACACTGTTGATGCTGATTTCATTTATGATACCTCATTTTAAAAATACAAAGGAAATCTCACTAATTTATGAAAACAGTTTCTGCATTTACATGTATTCTGTTTTCATGCATTCATACCTCATTCATATGATATATTACTACCTGAGGCACTAACACGGGCACATGAGATCACACTCGGGTTAGATATTACCCTAGCCATTGTTATAGGCTGCATGTTATTCATATATTTGAGGATATATTATGATCATTGACCTAGGTTGCGTTATTTATGCGATTTCTGTACGTAGATGTTTTTCTATTCACGAGTTGGCAACTCACCCCCGTTGTGCCCCAGTTTCTTGCAGGTTTGCCGTACAGGTTTCTTTACGGCTTGCGGGCATAGTTTCCTTCGGGTGATTTGCTAGTAGGTGGGTTTACTTGTATCGTACCCCTATTATATATCTTGTATATTATTATTCTGTTGTATCTAGAAGTTCCATCAACCAAACATGTATTTATTTTGAGATAGAGACCAGTGATGTTATTCTTTCGACCTTAGAGTCGCGTGTTGTATTTCTGTGGATTTCTTGTTGTTTTGAGTTTCTTTTTGAGTTTTGATCCTCGCCCTTGGCGTTGTATATTATATTGCTTGTGTGGTTGTGACCGTCGATTGACGAAGAGCTAGCTCTCGCTTGGGGATGCCTTTTTATTGATTTCGTATACTATTCATGTTGTATTCCGTTTGGGGGCCAGTATTTATAAAGGAGACTCTGCCGAAATTTTCAGGAAATTTTTGATGTTTTTAAAAACCCGCATAATTCGGCTTATGCTATTGAAACTACTTGTTTTAAATTGGTATTCCTTCACTCTACTACTTTTCTTGGTTTGGATTTCTGGGTTTTCGGCTTACTTAGATTACGTACGCCTCGAGACGTTCGTAGTTTAAGTGCCGGTCATATTCCGTACTTTCGGGACGTGATAGTGTCGATCACCATTAAGTTGGGACGACATCGGAGATAGGGAACTTCTTGGACCAGAGATGATAGTAGCGACCATTGATGTGGTTCGTACTATCAGGGAAAGAATGCGCATAGCCCAAGATCGACAGAAACACTGGGCTGATGCAAAGAGACGACACTTGGAGTTCCATCCAGGAGACCATGTATTCTTGAAGATATCTCCGAACCGCGGAGTGATCCGATTTGGAAGACGGGGTAAATTGAGTCCGAGATATATTGGACCGCTCGACATACTCGAACGAGTCGGTGAAGTGGCATACCGCTTAGCGCTTCCACCCCATTGGAAGGAGTGCATAACGTGTTCCACATATCCCAACTCAGAAAGTATGTGAGTGACCCCAGCCATGTACTTGATCATTCCGAGCTCACTATACAGCCCGACTTGTCTTGTGAGCAACAACCTGTGGAGATACTGGACAGGAAAGTGAAGACACTTCGGAACAAGTAAGTTAACTTGGTCCGGGTAATGTGGAGGAAAGACACTCCAGGAGAATCCACGTGGGAAAGGGAAGACGAAATGCGTGCAAGATATCCTCACCTTTTTGTAAACTAGTCCTCAAATAAAATTTGTAAATTTCGAGGACGAAATTTTTGTAAGGAGGGTAGATTGTAACAACTCCAATTTTTGTATACATAAATTTGATTTAAATTTGAAGTATACTTGGAGCATTTAATGTTGCTGTTATCACTTTAAGTATTTACTTTCCCACAATAATTACAAGAAGGAGCTTGTAGCTCATTGGTAATACCTTGCACTGCTGAACCAAGCCACCAGAGTTCAAATCCCATACCCCACATTATTTTTAGATTATTTTTCTTTTAAAATTCTTGGAAGCCCAACAGTCCACATGCCATAACTCCCAAAAGTTGAACTGAACCCTAAAAAGTAAATATACCAGAGCCTTGACCCCGAGCCTCCCCACCCAACGGCACCCTGACTCGGTTAGACTTGGCCGAGTCGGCCGGCGGACCGGCCGACTCGGGCCGGCGCCGCCGGCCGGACTCGGCCGGACGGCCGAGTCGCCAACACGAAAGTTTTGCCTTTTTGTCTTCCCAACTCCCCTGTATACTCCAATTTAATGGATCGGTTCCCGAATTTTAAATACACCCTATTTACTACAAATTTTAATGTTTTTTCTTTAATTTTTACAATTTTTTTTAAAATAAAAACCTTTCACCTACCCTACCCTATAAATAGACCCCCTACCCTTTACCCTCTCATCCCAAAACACTAGGTTTACTCTCTCAAAATTTTTACAAGAAGGGTGTACTTTGAAATCGAGTTCACGACGAACCTCTGACGGAATTCCGGCGACGTTTTCTTGAAACAACCGGCGACGAAGCAACGCCTCGGCCACTCATTTAGTTTCCTTATACTCTTTAGTATAGATCGAAACCCGTAAGTCCTATTCTTTCCTTCTTTCTACTTCTCAAAAATACGAAATTACGAAACCCGACGGAAATCGGAACAAACCGATTTCCGATTCGGTTTTTCTATAAAATCTCACTTATCACCAATTCCATAATACTTAAACTTATTCATGTTGACTATTAATCACATAACAACTAATTTGGACAAATTTTTTCACATGAAATGATAGCTTTTGCAATATCGTATTCTTTGTCACTTTAATACCATAATGTTTATTTTACACTTCTAATCAATTCAATCATGTCTAAACATCTTTATCATGATTATTAAACTTGTAAAAATCAATTTGAATAAGTTTTCACACATGAAATGATAACCTTTTCAATTTACCGTATTTTTTCACCTTAATACCATCATGTTTCAATTTCACATTTAACCCTTTAATATTGCTATACCTTAAAATAGATCACGAGGTAATGACCTGCCTTCTCACACACACATATGAAACCATAATACGCTATCTTGAAAACTACTAATACGATAAAACAAGATTTTACATTAAAATACCTTTTCCTTAATAAAACCTCCTATAAAAGTTTAGATTTGATACATTTGTTTAAACAATATCTTTAATAGGAAAAATACGATAAGTTGTGGATATCGATCGTTTATCTAAACCTGACTTTGTGGTGTCTAGGCAAGTGTGTCTAAGGCAAGTGGTTACTTAATTAGGGCCACTACTTGTAGTGGAGAGCCTCCCACTTACCTGGCACTTACCTGGCCGCAATTGGCGGTGAAGAGGCGATTTGTGGCACTTACCTGGCCGCAATTGACGGTGAAGAGGTGATTTGAGACTTCTAACGACTTGTTGTTTAGACCTTTTAGAAATAGGCTAGTTGGCTTAGGAAACCCTAGAATCTAAAATACGGAAAATTACACTTTGCAAATAAATACCTTTTCCTTTATAAAACCGTTTTCTAAAGGATTAGTATTTTACAATCTTTGCAAAGCGCCGCTACAACCCATCTTTGGGGAAGCCGTTCGGGATCGTGCGGTTTATCGCGCACCCTCGGGCTAGTAGTGCGAGATTCAGACCTCCGCAAGGAGCATTCGGTCTCGAAAGGTTAAAATACGACATCTTAAGAAAATAAGATTTTTGGAATATAAAATATTTATTAAAACTATCTTTGTATAAATATATGTATATTTATCATTTAAATATCTATTTTATTATAATATAAATTTTCCACCTTTTTCTAAAAATCACAAGAATAATTTTACACTAAAATACCATGAACTTCAAATAATCAATATTACAGATAAATACCTAAAACTAGGATATTCTCACTAGAAATGTAACAATATAAAATCCACCCTCATTACAATTCTAAAGACGAGTAATACATACTTGAGGTGTATTTTGAAAAGTATATAAAAGTATTTTTATATAAAACCCCCTCAAGTTTTATAAATTACCCTAAGGACCCTAGAAATTAAAAGATCTCGATTCACAGTTCTGATTGTCTGACTCGGATTTGAGTCTGATTAATCTGACTTGAATGTGATTCAAGTCAATCTATAATCTACAAGATTCCAAATCAATATGAACACCTCAATCCATGAATCCAATTATCAATTTACACAACTTGACTGAACCGAACCATGGATATATATTCCTTTTACATGATTCTCAGTATTCCATTTACATGACTCTACGGTTATAACCGTTTCCTGATATCATGGTTTCGGTCAGTCAGTCAATCAATCATACAACCAACACAATTTACAAAATAACAATATAAACAAGACATCGCGGGGTTTAAGGGATAGATTGGTACGGAAGGTGTTAAAGGTGGCACGAGGTGGTCAGATTTAACACACCTAACATGAATCCAGTTGCTGTTGTACCGTGGCATAAACGGTTCCTTGTACTATACGTGCCCCTAGTCTCTGGCATATAGAGACTTTCCTCGTATACACTGGCATTCTTCTGTACCAAGCTACAAACAACAACGTTGACATAACATTACAATAATAGTATACACTTTAAAATGTATCTTCTTATTCTGTCTTTTTCTACTTCCCTCTTACCTTTGGGACCTACCGAGCGATTTGTTCGCTGACGACATTCTGTTTCTCTCTTCTTTGAATGTCGTCAGGTGATTTGGACCCGACAGAAGTTGAGCCATCGCAAGAAGACTTAGAGCAGTTTACTGAAGACCCTGCATTGTAGTTTCATTATACACTTTTCCTTTCTGTACTTTTCATTTCCTGTTATGCCACTGTTTAGGCATCTTTATATTTCAGTTGTATTTCCTTTCATGCATTGTACAAAGAATGTTAATAAATAAAAGTTGTTGTTCTTTTTATTGTGTATTTATTTTATATTGCTTAGATACGCTTAGCGTATGTACTTCTGAGTATATACGTAGCGGACCTCGTCGCGCCCACTTCACCGTACACTGGGAAGCGGGGCGTGACAAAGCTGAGAGAGAATTCCATTCTCTTTTAGGTAACCCAGGAACTCGGCACTTAAGTATTCACCACCTCGATCAGATCTCAGTGTCTTGATACTTTGCCGGTTTGGTTTTCTACTTCATTCTTATATTCTCGGAATTTTTCAGAGGCCTCGGATTTATGTTTCATCAAGAAAATGAATCCATGCATAGAGTAATCATCCGTAAAAGTAATGAAATATGAAAAACCGCCTCTTGCATGTATAGACATTGGACCACATACATCGCTGTGTCTGAGTCCTAAGAGCTCGCTCGCTCTTACTCCGTGTCCAGTGAACGGAGTCTTAGTCATCTTTCGTTTGAGACATGATTGAAAAGTGGCATAAGATTGATATTCGAACGGATCCAAATATCCTTCTCTATGTAACTTAGTTAACCTTGTCTCGTTGATGTGACCCAGTCTACAATGCCATAAGAAAGCCTGATTTATATCTGGAGACTTTCTTTTTAGTGTGTTCTGGACATTGAAAATCTGTAATTGGTTTAACACGTATATACCGTTATCTAGTGTACCGGACCCAATCAAATCATGATTAAGGTGGATGTTAACAACATCGCTTACAAACGTGAAATCATAACCTTCTTTTGATAACAACGATACTGATATGATATTACACGTTGAACTAGGTACACAAAAACAGTTACGCAAACCAAAATATGTCCACTCGTCAATCCAAGGTGATAATCCCCTACGGACACAGCATTCACGCTAGCTCCGTTAGCAACCTGGAGGGTCATATCACCAACTTTCAGCACTCTACGGTTTCTCAGTGCCTGCAATGAATTGCATATATGAGATCCCGATCCGGTATCCAATACCCAGGAAGTAGAGTTGATTGACAGACAATTTTCAATTACAAATACACCTGAAGCCGAAGCTACAACTTGCCTCGGGTCCTGGTTCTTGGCAATCCAAACTTTGCAATCTTTCTTCCAATGGCCTTTCCTACGACAGTGGAAGCACTCGTCCTTTTCCACTACCGGCACCGCAACCTTTGCCTTTCCCTTGGCTTACACCTTACCAACACCACCTCTTGGTTTGGTAGCGGCTTTCTTCTTCCTTCCTTCGGCCCTTGCCTTCGACCTGGAAGAGGAAGCACCACGAACAAACATAGCGGGTGTTTCCCTTGCCTTCTGCAAGGTGCCCTCTTCACTCCTCAACATATTAAGGAGTTCTGGAAGTTCAACTTCTTTACCTTGAATGTTGAAATTCAAGATAAACTGGGCGTAGGTGGAAGGAAGGGACTGGAGAATCAAGTCTGTATATAGCTCGTTCTCAAATGTTGTCCCGAGGTCTGCGAGCTCTTCAATAGAGCCAATCATCTTAAGGACATGTTCCCTTACAGATGATCCGACGGCCATCCTCGACTGAAACAAGTTCTTCGAGGTCTCGTATCTAGCTATACGAGATTGCTCTCCATAGAGTTCCTTGGTGTGGAGAAATATGGATTCTAGATCCATATTCCCATGCCTCCTCTGATGTTCATTATTCATAGAGGCAAGCACGATGCATTTGTCTTTCGCGTAGTCTAACTCCCAGGTCTTGTGGATTTCTTTATCCGCGACACTGGATTCAGGACCTGGGATGGCAGGGGCCTTAGTAGTAAGGACATACCCCAATTTGTCATAGGTAATTGCCATCTTGACATTCCGAAACCAATTTTTATAGTTTGGCCCTGTCAAAATATTTTTATCTAATAATAACTTAAGGCCTGTCATCTTCTGGGTCGCTGCAATTAGGAGAGAGAGAGGAAACACTTTAGCATGATGCTCTTGCAAGTTTAGAGTGGTTTTTAGTTTATTTAAACAAGATGGCTCCCACTGTTTCTCGAATCCTTCCTCAAACCAAAAAAGAAGAACTAGTCAGGACTATTCTCATCGTGCAATACTTGCTTAACCGTTCAGCCAGGCAAGTGTCGGTACTTCGAGGGAAGTTTTACGACGCTTTCGCGAAGTTCCTTAATTAAATAACCACTTTTCCCTGGGGGCATAGCCCCGCCGACACCTTTCTCGACACCTACTTGGTTTATAGCATTGATCGTTTAAGTGAAAGAATCTCCCGATGAGTAGCATATACTCACAGTAGGATCAGGATCCAAATATCATTGTGTGATAAAGCTGAAGGAATCCTACCAAAATTATCACACTCCAAATAGTATGCAACTTTAGCAAATTTCAGTTTCTTTAGAAATTCCCGATGTGGATTTTTGCCCCATGCTCTTATGACCTTGGCGTTGGTCAAAATGTCATAAGTCACATGTCAAGTTCTACCAATCATTATCTTGTTAATTTGAACCCACCCGTACATACCCCTGACGTTGGCCAAATGGTAGTACGACTGTCCCAAACCAACTCATCTATCTATGCAACAGATGAATACCCAGCAGCTACCAAACACTATGCCTTGGCGTTGGTCAAAATACATAGCTTGAATACTACTGAATACCCAAATGAAATGACAGAGGGCTACGAATGGTTTTGGCGAAACCGTGAACGTAGTGAACTTGATATGATCGAAGGAACCTGATAGCTTTTTAAAAGGAGTGGTTTAAGCTCCGCAATTAAAAAAAAATCTTCTGTTTTTAAAATAACCGAGTGGTTTCTTTTAAACTGTTCCAACGATTCAACTTTGGTTTATTTTCTTTGCATTAATATAATGCATCCCATCAGTTAACCTATTATTGCAGAAAACAACGAAAATACAATGTCCTCTTATGCCATCCGCATTCACCACAGGGCCCCGTCATTCACCCGTTAGGTTACTTAACTAACGACAGAGTGGGAGCTGGGCTAGTGCGGATGCAAAACATAAGTAACGCCTACTAGATATCATATATATATATTGTACATTCGTCATACGCAATAATAGGCATTCGAGATCACAGATGAACATATTGGATATACAAGCAATCCGCATTTCTTTTGAGCCTGCAATGAAAGACGGATTACACAGTCGTGATGAATAGCCAAACCCCACCCTAGACCCCTACGGGTACGGCAAACTACCCGCCAAGTATCCGAAGTGAAGCGGTCTCCCTCAACGACGTGAGTAGGCCACTAAGCACTTCAAAGTACCCGGTAGTTTGTGCACCCCACCTTGGGTCTATCCTAAGAGCAGAAAACAGTAAATGAAATAATACAACGGTGGCTACAAGCTTAACCCGGATGTGCCCCGCAAAAGAATATTACAAAAATTACAATTTACATTTGAATGAAAGAAACACTCGTCTCACATCCCCGGCTATCCATTCATGACAATCTAACAAGTTCATAGTCACAAACCAATAAAAATCATTACAGAAATGTGCAACCCACTGCTAACCGACATACTAGCAATTAGGGAAGGTTTACGAACACATTAATCACAACACAGATATAATCCAGTTAGCCAAAGTTCTTAGAATTTCGATCAAGCAACACATATGAATCTACTCCAAACAATTCTCTGTGCACATAAAACCTGAGCAGAAACAAAACATCCCAGAAAATACAACATCAATACAGAAGAATAACTGAGCAAATTTGGGTTGACTCGGTGTCAACTTAGCCGCGGATCCGCGGCGGATCGCTTGGATCGGCCGCGGTTCCGCGGTGGTTTGGACGAGTTACGATCCTAAATTTCTTCACAATTCTTAAAAAGCCATGCATGTATTTTTAAGGGTCCCTGAAAAAATTTTAGACCCCATTTTAAAAACGGCATTTTAGACCCCATTTTAAAAACGGCAGAAACTTGGTGAAAACGTCGGTTTTTCGGGATTAAATTGCCATCGAATTTCTAAAGACGTTGCTAACATATTAGTTATGGTTTAGCTAGGCTCTGATATCACTTTAAGTCAACGTTACACACCCCACAAGATGCGAGGAGGCGGAATAGGTAAAACAATCATTTTGTTTAAGGTAACATCGACCAACTTTACGAATCTTTGCTAAATGTTCATATCAGATTTTTTGCATTTTTATACCGCCTAATTTTTATCATATTGCTTATCGGTAGGTACTCTTGAGCCGTGTTTGCTAGTCAATTGCAGGATACAGGTTCTCGGCTCTAAACGATGAAATTCATGGAAAAGCACGACAAAATCCGGGTTCCTGCCAACCACAGATAAAACACGGGTCTTCGCTCTCTATCCGTATTGTTGCCACACACCAGTTTGAGAGACAAAATGGCAAATCGATTGTCATCTTCATGCACAAAGCACAATGGCAACACCAAGTCTAAGAAATCTACGCGGAGCTCAAGAAAATCATGACAAAAGATCCACATCCAATCACCTTTTGATCCACTAGAATTCTGGAAGAAATGTGGAAAGATTATCAGAAAAAACATGTACCAGACAAAAGGGGACAGCAGACCAGGGAAGCACTCAAAAGCCCTTGACCTAATTCCTCTATATGGCTGCGGTTCCACGGCCAATAGGGGGTCTAGGCCGCGGAACCGCGGCCGTATGGTCTCTTCATGGTGTCGTATTTCAGGGGTACTTTGGACATTTCATGTAGAAGCAGAATTTTGCCCTAGGTTTCCATCTCCCTGCCTATAAATAGCCCAGAACCTTGTGAAGCCAAGGGTGCTTAATCTTGTATTTTAGGTTTTAGAATACTTGTTGTTCTTCTTCATCTTCTCATCACTTCTCCATTAAAAAACTTGTAGTGAGCTTTTGTGAGTGAAGGATGATGAATAAAGAAGATCTTTTTGTTATTATATTCGTCTTGTTCTTGTTATGTTAATTGCTTGTAATCTTCATTTGATAATTTAGTTGTTGTTATTTATTGTTGTTTCTTTCTTGTTCTCTTTCCTTTATCCTTAAACAACCATGATGCTTACGTTTGATCCTTGCTAAGGTGAGGTCGCAAATAGCTAGTTGTTATCTTCTAATCTCTTTCTTTCTATCTTCCTCCTTTGTTTTATTTTTCGTTCTTCTTGTAATGGGTGAGTAATTTCCATACTTGTTAGGGTAGGATAAGGGAAGTTTGAGAGAAGGAAATCTCTCTCACTCTTTCCTTGCCCAACATCTTAAATCGACTCCCGTTAATTGAACCACAATCCACTCCCTACGGCACCCTATCCTACATGATAGCGGTGATTCCATAGTGAGACCGGTTGTGGTTGAATTAACCGGAGGTTAAGGCTAAGAGCCAAGAACGGACGGACAAGCACCAAAAGGAATAACTTAAGCGTTGGAAAGCCTAGCTTATATTCGCAAGTTCCTTCCTAGTCGTGCTAATCCCCGTTGTTGCCGATTACCGTAACACCGATATTAAGAGTGGCAACGAAAGAAGTGAGCGACTCCTAACTCAAACTAACCTAATCCTAACCCTAAAAAGCTCTCTTTACATATCATTTTAACACTTAGTTAATCACAAACAAATCTGGACATTTGGACTTAACTCGTTAAAGCACATAGAAAAAGATTCCCATCTCCCTGCGGACGACCCGTACTCAACCGGCTAGCTACAAGCGAAACCGTCTTGATTGCGGTAATTAACTAAACTTGAACACGCAGAAACCCTAACAATCAAACGGCGCCGTTGCCGGGGAGACGGTAGTTTATTTCTTTGTGTAATTTCGGGTTAATTTGTGAATATAAATATAACTGAAAAACAAAACAAAAAAAATACATTGTAAAAAAAACCATCCTGTTATTTTTGATTAGTTTTTGTGCAAGTGTGCAGGATAATACGAAGTTCAAGTTCAGTGCCAAAGACGTGGGAAGTTAGACCCACATCTCGCGGCTACACCGCGTTTGATCCAAACGGAACCAACGGGCTACTGTAAGATTCTGGAGCAGTTCCAGTGAGCAAATTAAAATTCAAGGGCTCCAGAAGAGAAGAGGACATCCCATACAGCAAACCCAAGAAATCCAGAGGCCCAATTCCATTATATTGCCGCAGAACCGTGGCATAAGGAAGCTTAGGCCGCGGAACCGCGGCCATTTGGAGTCTTCAGGGTTCCAAAATTTTTTGGTGAGTCTCTCTTCTCTCCCCCACTCTTCTGAACTCCATTGAACTGTGTTTTCTGCAGCATTCTTTGCGCAAATTCTCTTCCCCCTTCCAATAAACTGTTTTTGTGCAGGATTCTTTGCGCCGCGCTAAAAAAAATAAAAATTGATTGCAGTTGATTTGTTACTGCTTTGCATTTATTAATACGGACTTTAAGGGGCTTGAAACCAATTCAGATTGGGTGGGGATTTCATCACCCTTCCCAGGACCCCAGAAATCACAAAAAACATATGCATTGACCATTGTTAATTAAAAAATACTAGACTCAGCCCTAAGGACTTCGCGCTCAATAGGACAGAGGACTAGTTACAGGCATCGGCCGTTTATCCTATCCTGACTTTTGCGGTGTCTAGGCAAGTGTGTCGAAGGCAAGCGGTTACTTAATTAGGACCACTACTTACATAGTGGGGAGCCTCCCACTTACCTGGCACTTACCTGGCCCCAATTGTTGGAGAAGAGGCGGTTTGAGGTCTTGTTTCTAGCCCTTTGGAACAGTTAGGAGCTGTCTAGCTGACCTAGGTGACCCTAGATCTAGGTGTGATTGTGCATATCTTGTTTGTGATTGCTTGAAGCCGTAAATCCGTACATATTTCTGTAAAGCTCTTTCTAAAAAAATAAAAAAAGGAAACAATCAAAAACTTTTATAAAAACTTGCCATTTGTCGCCAGAATCCATTTTTTCACCCACCACCCATCGTATTTCTCCATTGACGTTTTCTTACCCTCACCTTCTCCGCTTTGACTATACTAAACTCGTTTAGTGTATGTCCGCTTGGACTCGGGACACTAGCGCCCGTCTAGTCCGCGTTACGTTAGTCGCTACCGACTACGCGATCGACTCAGACGTCGAAACTCCGTCCACGCCTCTTTCACCCTTACCTTTGCCGGCCAACTCCGACGTTGACCGGAATTCTGTTCATACATCTTCACCTTCGCCATCACCAACCTCTTCTTCCGCGATGTCAGGATTTAATCCGAACATCTCTTTGACTCCCCCGGGATTGACTCCACCTCCTATGGAGGCAAATAACCCACCACCACCGCCTGTTGTAGCGCCGCAGCGAATCGCGCTCCAGGATCATTTCTATCCCACCCGTTCTGCACTTCCCACCTGTCTTTCTCTTCCACCGGCCAATGGGGATAATTTTGAAATTAAGCCCCACTTCATTAACATGCTTCCGCGATTTCATGGGCTTGAATCTGAAGATGCCTATATCTTCATCAACAAATTTCAAAACGTTTGTGCCATGATGAAAACCACCCAGCTGTCGAACGATGCTATACGGCTACGGGTCATTCCGTTCACTTTATGCGATCTTGCTGAAAAATGGCTGTATAGCACCGCTTCCCACTCCATAACCAGTTGGGACGAGTTTGTAAAAGCGTTTCTCAAGAAATTTTATCCGAATCATAAAACCGCAAGGATCCGTAACGAAATCAACCAATTCTCTCAGCTTCCTTCTGAACCCTTCTGGAAGTGCTTTGACCGGTATAAAGACCTTCTTGTTCAGTGTCCTCACCATGGTATCGAGAAATGGCAACTTTGCCAAACCTTATACGAGGGCCTGAACCCAGCAACCAAGCAGTTGTTGGAAACCATTTGTCAGGGCCACTTCCTATCGAAATCTGACGAGGAAGCGTGGCAATTCTTCGACGACCTTGCGGAGCAAACGCTACAATGGGAGAGCACCAGACCGACTTCTTCTTCTTCTACCTCCACTTCTACCGGTCAGTCTAGGGTAGGAATTCACCAACTTGATGTCTCTATTGCGATGAAAGCTGAAATGGCTGCAATAACGAGAAAGCTTGAAGCGATAGAGAGCAAATTTTCTTCTCCTGCTCCTGCCCCTGTTCTTCCCCTTCGTACCATTTGTGCTTGTTGTTCCGATCCTTCTCACTTAACCAAAGAGTGTCCTTACAACACACCATCGCAAGGACAGGATCAGGTTAATGCTGCATTTCAGCAAAGACCGAGGAATGATCCATACTCTTCCACGTACAATCCCGGTTGGAGGAACCACCCCAATTTCGCTTGGAATCAGAATCAGCATCAATTCCAAGGCAACAATTTCCAAAGGCCCCCTCCGCCGCAACAACAAGCACAACAACAAACTCAACATCAATTTCAGCAACCCTTCCAACCCCAACCTTTTCAAAATCAGACGAACAACTTTGCACCCAACAATTCTTTTCCCCAAAACAACTTTGTTCCGTCAAACAACGATAAAGTTTTCTCGCTCGAACGAAGTCTGGAAGCGTTCGTTAAACAATCAACTCAATCCACCGCCAACATCCAGTCTTCCATTCAGTCCTTGGTGCAATACACTGTCGCTCACGGGCAAAGCATCAAAACCATCGAAGCCCAGATAGCACAACTGAATGCGGCCTTAAGCGAGCGAGAGAAGGGGAAGCTCCCGTCCCAGCCACTCCCTAATTCTGGTGACCCACATAATGTACATGTTGCTCTTGAACAACAGAACCATAATGTGAGTGCCGTGACCACATTGAGATTGGGAAGGATGCTGCAAAACAACATTGGCACACGAATCGACGATGACACCCCGGCCGCTTCTTCTTCTTCTTCTTCTTCTTCTTCTTTTCCTTCCTCGTCTTCTGAGCCTATTCTTCATTCTTCAAAAGGCTCTTCTTCTTCTTCTTCTGCTCTGAACGGACCCACTTCTCACTCCACGAAAACACCAGCTTTGGGATCCGTTCCAACTCCACAATCTCCTCCACAAGCATTGGACTCAACCACTTTTAAAAACGTTCTATTTCCAAACCGGTTGAGGTCCAATAAACAAAATCCACAAATGGAGAAGATTCTGGAGTTATTTAAGCAGGTTAACATTAACATTCCTCTTTTAGATGCTGTCCAACAAGTCCCGTCCTACGCGAAAATCTTAAAGAACTTGTGCACAAAAAAGAGGAAGTCTCAGGTACCCAAGAAAGTTTTCTTGGCTAGTGCTGTGAGTGATGCTCTTACCCAATGTTTACCACAAAAACGGAAGGACCCTGGCTGTCCTACGATTTCTATTACCATTGGGGATAAGAACATCAACCGCGCACTATTAGATCTTGGTGCCAGTGTTAACCTGCTTCCGTACTCAGTATACGAGCAATTAGGCGTAGGAGAGCTGAAACCCACACACTGTACTCTCCAAATGGTCGACCGATCGATCACCCATCCTAGGGGTGAGCTAAAGGATGTGTTAATCAAAGTCGGGGACTTCATATTCCCCGTTGACTTCATTGTATTAGACACACAGCCTGTAGCTAACCCCCAGAATCAAATTCCGGTGATACTCGGTCGCCCATTCCTTGCAACCTCAAATGCTGTGATCAATTGTCGCAATGGTTCGATGAACCTCTCTTTTGAAAACATGACAATTGAACTCAACATTTTTAGGTTGGGGAATCTGCCCTCCGAACCTAATGCTCATATACTGGACGTTTGCTCAATCCAGGAGATCACCCCTGAAGAGTGTGAATTCGAGGAGTTTTTGTTCGATCATGATAACCTTAACGCCACTAGTGCGTTCCTCTTCGAACCTGCTGCTGTTTCTGCGCCCGACAACGACTACGAGTGTTTCACGTTCTCGAACGATCTTAGCCGCTCACAACCCGAGTTTGAATCCTTCGAATTTCCGGATGAGTTACCTGAACCATCCAACTCGGTCGCTTACACTCGTTTTGAACCTTTGCTGGAGTCCTTTGAGTTCGAGACCTCTTCCCCAATCTTGCCTTCCATCGTTTCACCTCCAACGCTCGAACTCAAGCCTTTGCCGTCTCACCTTAAGTACGCTTACTTGGGTGAGAACGAGACCCTCCCGGTTATCATCTCGGCTTCTCTAGCTTCCGAGCAAGAGAAAGCCCTTCTTGCGGTCTTGCACAACAATAGGCAAGCTTTTGGCTGGTCCATGGCGGACATCAAGGGGATTAGTCCCCTAATCGTTGAACATCACATTCATCTACTGGATGATGCCAAACCAGCCAGGGATCCACAAAGATGACTCAACCCAGTCATGAAGGAGGCTGTGAAGAAGGAGATCATAAAATGTCTGGATAGTGGTATCATTTACCCTATCTCTGATAGCCAGTGGGTTAGCCCCATTCACGTTGTCCCCAAGAAATCAGGCATAACGGTCATCACTAACGAGGCGAACGAGTTAATCCCTACTCGCACCCAAACTGGGTGGCGAGTATGCATCGATTACAGAAAACTCAACACCGCAACGCGGAAAGACCACTTTCCGCTACCTTTCATTGACCAAATGCTTGAATGATTGGCCGGACACGAGTACTACTGCTTTCTTGATGGATACTTCGGCTATAATCAAATTCCCATCACCGAAAAAGACCAGGACAAGACCACATTCACTTGTCCTTTCGGCACGTTTGCATATCGTCGCATGCCCTTTGGGTTATGCAATGCGCCCGCTACCTTCCAGCGGTGTATGATGGGAATCTTCTCAGACATGGTGGAAAAATTTTTGGAGATCTTCATGGACGATTTCGCCATCTTCGGCGATTCCTTCAACGAGTGTTTGCTGCATCTCGACGCTGTCCTTACCCGATGTAGGGACAAGAACCTCACTTTGAATTGGGAGAAGTGCCACTTCATGGTGCGCGAAGGTATTGTCTTAGGACATATCATCTCGCAAAATGGCATAGAGGTTGACAAAGCGAAGATTGAGGTCATTTCCAATCTCCCTCCTCCCAGATGCGTCCGAGACATCCGAGCCTTCCTTGGCCATGCCGGTTTCTATAGACGGTTCATCAAGGACTTTAGCAAAATTGCTAGGCCCTTGACTCTTTTGCTGGCCAAGGACACGCCATTCGACTTCAACTCGAGCTGTGTGACTGCGTTCGAGTCATTAAAAAGCTCACTCACTTCTGCTCCCGTTCTTTCTTCACCTGACTGGACGCACCCATTTGAGACTATGTGCGATGCATCCGACTTTGCCATTGGTGTTGTCCTTGGACAACACATCAACAAGATGCCGCACGTAATCTATTATGCTAGCCGAACCCTGAACGACGCCCAACTTAATTATACAACAACTGAGAAGGAATTCTTGGCTGTGGTATTTGCTTTAGAAAAGTTTAGGCCCTACCTCATCGGCTCTCCAGTCATTGTCTACACAGACCATTCTGCTCTGCACCATCTTTTTGCGAAGAAAGATGCAAAATCTTGGCTGATACGTTGGATCCTCTTGCTTCAAGAGTTTGACCTTGTCATTAAGGACAAAAGAGGATGTGAAAACGTAGTCGCCGACCATCTCTCACGACTTCCTTCTTCGCCTTCGCTTCAAATTCCGATCAACGACGTTTTCCCGGATGAACAGCTCTTGACAGTATCTTGCGAACCCTGGTTCGCAGATATTGTGAACTATTTGGCCACAGGATTACTACCGACTGAATGGTCAAGTCAGGACAAACTTCGCTTCTTATCCCAAGTGAAACACTTTTACTGGGACGAACCCTATCTGTTCAAGTACTGTCCTGACCAGATTATTCGTCGGTGTGTCCCTGACGATGAATTCAAGAGTGTGCTGTCGTTTTGCCACGATCAAGCATGTGGCGGGCATTTTGGCCCCAGAAAGACAGCTGAGAAGATCTTGCAATGTGGTTTCTACTGGCCACAACTCTTCAAAGACGCTCATGACTATTGCAAGACTTGCTCTCGGTGCCAACACTTGGGCCGGATATCTCGGAGGAACGAGATGCCACTCCAACCAATCTTGGTTGTGGAGATTTTCGACGTTTGGAGGATAGATTTCATGGGGCCGTTTCCCAGCTCTTTCGGGAACTTGTACATCCTTCTCGCTGTTGATTATGTCTCTAAGTGGGTCGAGGCTGTGCCCAGCCGGACTAACGACAACAAGGTTGTCGTTAGGTTTCTTAAAGAAAACATTTTCTCCCGGTTTGGGCACCCCCGAGCGATCATTAGCGACAATGGAACTCATTTCTGCAATAAGACTTTCGAGGCCTTGATTCGGAAATATTCCATTAATCATAAGCTATCCACGCCCTACCACCCTCAAACTTGTGGGCAGGCCGAAGTTTCCAATCGGCAAATCAAGCAGATACTGGAGAAGACGGTTTCCAAGAACCGTAAGGATTGGTCGCTGAAACTCACTGATGCCCTTTTGGCATTTCGAACCGCTTATAAGACCGATCTTGGAATGTCTCCCTATCGGCTTGTGTACGGAAAGGCTTGCCACCTCCCTGTCGAAATAGAGCATCGTGCATTTTGGGAGATAAAAGAATTGAATCTGTCTCTCGAAGATGCGGGCAGCCATCGGAAGCTGCAGTTGAACGAATTGAGCGAGCTTAGGGATGAGGCTTACGATAACGCGGTTGTCGTTAAGAACCGAACGAAGGTGTTTCACGATAAACACCTTTTGCGCAAAACTTTCGTACCTGGTCAGCAGGTACTGCTTTACGACACCCGGCTACACTTCCATCCAGGAAAGCTCAGATCTCGCTGGAAAAGGCCGTATTTTGTGCGGAATGTTTATCCGCATGGCGCTGTGGATTTGGAGAATCCAAAGGACGGTTCATTTTTCAAAGTGAACGGACACCGACTAAAACCGTACCTTAGCGCCGAACCAACAGAGGAGCTCCTGGTCTTACAGGAGCCGGTTTACCCTGTATAATCTTCCTCTGCCTACCACCAAACTTCGGTTATTCAGCCAAGAACAGTTGACACTGTTCCAAATAAGTTTGGGCGTATGTATATACTATTTTGTACATATTTGTGGATATTCTTTTCCATTTTTGCTATTTTTCTTTTCTTTAAAAACAAAAACAAATTTTTTTTGTGTATATCTAACCGATAATTTTGACCCTTCAAATGATCTCTTCATGCAATGACAGTGAGGACACTGTCCAGTTTAAGTTTGGGGGTACGCTCTGTACGCATTTCTAACCTTCGTATTCATATGTATATTTTGCATCTGCATATTAAAATCCATAAAATCCATAAAAGTCAGAAAATTTTCTAAAATCATAAAAACTTTTCTGTCAAGTTAGCTAGTGGGAGGACTCTGATTCAACATTTCGACGGTTTTGTTTGATAAAATAAGAATAACTAAATCTTATTTTTAGATTTTGAAAACCTAAAAGATAACTCCTTTGAAGTTAACTATAGCTGATATACGTGTTTACATCATACTACACGTGTCGTGAGTTTTGGAAATTAGATGACAAGTCTTTTATGTCTATAAACTTTTAAATGGATCAATGATTTTCTGAGGATCAAATAGGTTTGTTCTGAAATAAGTAATATCAAGATTAGTTTATGAAGTGAAGTGAATAAGAAGGAATGTTATTGATGCCTTAATTGGAACTAAGTCTGAAAAATAACCCATCTGGAACTTGATTGGAATGATTACACACCGAACCCACTAAACATGTCTTTTATCCAAAAAAATAATTGAACTGCCGGTTATATCTCCGTTCGCATTGAATCATCATGATTTTCACGCTAAATTGTCTTTTGTTTTTGGACCTAGGTAACTTGAGTAATTAAGTCCGCTGGGGTGTTTCTACACCTAATGCCCTAAAACCAACCGGTTTGGGTGCATTGGCCCAAAGCTCGCTAAGAAGCCTAGAAAGTCCAGATTAAAACAAAGTCAAGCAAGTGTTCTCTCCGAGTTAAAATTCCTAACGGTTCTTTGTGTGAGAATAATCTTGACAAAAGACAGGTTTTTATAAAAAAAATATTTCAAGCGGAGATATGAAGGTTTTATTCTATGATAAAGACTATTGCACGTTCACAGAGGTGTGTATGAAATGAAAACAAGAAAAAAGTGGAGTGAAAAATAAGACCTAGTTTCCTGTTAGGGAAGATAGAAATTCTGAAGTTGAAATTTTACTGGAAAACGAAACTTGAAAAATGCTTAACTCTTTATAAAACTTATGTGATCCTTTTAAAATTTTTATCTGGGCTTTATTGTGTGACATAATGACTTTAATCGATCCTTCTAGAAACTTAACGACACTATTTGCACTGTACGTAAAGACATATAAAATCTGTAGTTAAATAAGAAGCGAGGTGTGAAAAATAAGGGTTTGATAGTCTAGACTTAGGATAATAGAATTGTTATTTTCTGAAACAAAACTTTAGGGTTTGAATCATAGTTATTTTGCAAAACTAGCTTGACCGGATTTTGTGGGTAGTATCCGCTGAAAAATCTCAGGAGACAACACTCCTCCTACTAGGGACACCTAGAGGTTTAACGGCTTGTTGCACATGCTTAGTACAATCGCGTTCCCTGCGAAAGTGAGGTTAGGAATTTTTGTGAATAAATTGGCTTTGCTCGGGACGAGCAAATGATAAGTTTGGGGGTATTTGTTCATATCAGATTTTTGCATTTTTATACCGCCCAATTTTTATCATATTGCTTATCGGTAGGTACTCTTGAGCCGTGTTTGCTAGTCAATTGCAGGATACAGGTTCTCGGCTCTAAACGATAAAATTCATAGAAAAGCATGACAAAATACGGGTTCCTGCCAACCACAGATAAAACACGGGTCTCCGCTCTCTATCCGTATGTTGCCACACACCAGTTTGAGAGACAAAATGGCAAATCGATTGTCATCTTCATGCACAAAGCACAATGGCAACACCAAGTCTAAGAAATCTACGCGGAGCTCAAGAAAATCATGACAAAAGATCCACATCCAATCACCTTTTGATCCACTAGAATTCTGGAAGAAATGTGGAAAGATTATCAGAAAAAACATGTACCAGACAAAAGGGGACAACAGACCAGGGAAGCACTCAAAAGCCCTTGACCTAACTCCTCTATATGGCCACGGTTCCGCGGCCAATAGGGGGTCTAGGCCGCGGAACCGCGGCCGTATGGTCTCTTCATGGTGTCGTATTTCAGGGGTACTTTGGACATTTCATGTAGAAGCAGAATTTTGCCCTAGGTTTCCATCTCCCTGCCTATAAATAGCCCAGAACCTTGTGAAGCCAAGGGTGCTTAATCTTGTATTTTAGGTTTTAGAATACTTGTTGTTCTTCTTCCTCTTCTCATCACTTCTCCATTAAAAAACTTGTAGTGAGCTTTTGTGAGTGAAGGATGATGAATAAAGAAGATCTTTTTGTTATTATATTTGTCTTGTTCTTGTTATGTTAATTGCTTGTAATCTTCATTTGATAATTTAGTTGTTATTTATTGTTGTTTCTTTCTTGTTCTCTTTCCTTTATCCTTAAACAACCATGATGCTTACGTTTGATCCTTGCTAAGGTGAGGTCGCAAATAGCTAGTTGTTATCTTCTAATCTCTTTCTTTCTATCTTCCTCCTTTGTTTTATTTTTCGTTCTTCTTGTAATGGGTGAGTAATTTCCATACTTGTTAGGGTAGGATAAGGGAAGTTTGAGAGAAGGAAATCTCTCTCACTCTTTCCTTGCCCAACATCTTAAATCGACTCCCGTTAATTGAACCACAATCCGCTCCCTACGGCACCCTATCCTACATGATAGCGGTGATTCCATAGTGAGACCGGTTGTGGTTGAATTAACCGGAGGTTAAGGCTAAGAGCCAAGAACGGACGGACAAGCACCAAAAGGAAGAACTTAAGCGTTGGAAAGCTTAGCTTATACTCGCAAGTTCCTTCCTTGTCGTGCTAATCCCCGTTGTTGCCGATTACCGTAACACCGATATTAAGAGTGGCAACGAAAGAAGTGAGCGACTCCTAACTCAAACTAACTTAATCCTAACCCTAACAAGCTCTCTTTACATATCATTTTAACACTTAGTTAATCACAAACAAATCTGGACATTTGGACTTAACTCGTTAAAGCATATAGAAAAAGATTCCCATCTCCCTGCGGATGACCCGTACTCAACCGGCTAGCTACAAGCGAAACCGTCTTGATTGCGGTAATTAACTAAACTTGAACACGCAGAAACCCTAACAATCACTAAACTCTAACTAACAACTATCTAGAAGTGATTAACTACTATGATAGATGGTTATACCTCAAGATACTAGTCCTTCTTGTTCACCTCCTCGTCGGCCTCCTCGATGTAATAGAAGATCCATCCGAGAGTTCCTTCTCTATGCTTTAACCTCTAACTTGAGGTAACTAAGTGGTTAGGATTGCTAATCCAAGTGACCTAGATGATATAGAGATAGATTAAGGATCTATTAGTCTTTCTAACCCTTGGGATCTCAATACATGAGAGTATTAGGGTTAGGTTGAAGAAGAGGAGAGCTTGAGGAGAGAGTGTGTGATTGTTATTATGAATTGAACCTTTCTCACTTTGAATAATATGAAGCATAACAAAATATCTTGCACAAATATCTTGCACAAATATCTTCCATGCTTCATTTAATTCTTGAGATGAATCATCTCATGAGTCATGGTGCAATTAATGATAATAACAGATAAGCTCTCCACCTCATTAAGTTTTAATTCACAAATGAATTAAAACTAATGAGTCACCTTTCTTCTAGAAACTTCTCGACTAATTACGAGAACACCCCTCCCATCCGTATTTACGAAAAACACGGATATATTGAGACTGCATAAATCCAATAATCCAATACTAGAATCTGGCTTAAACCAAAGCCTGCTAGTAGAAACTGTCCGAATATCATACGCGCATAAATACACGTATATGTCCGAATCCTATCGTAAAACCATACGACCTCTATATCGTTTCGCCTGAAGCAGGGAAACCCTCTGTGTGGGACTCTAAAGACTCGACACTACGCTAGCAGTGGGTTTAACCACAGGCCGCAAGCGGTACTAGCTGTACGTAACGGTCCCCAGGTAGATGTCGATAAGAAGGTCGATGAGTAAACCCATCTGAACTCCTACCGAGCCTGATGTGACAATCTCCATACAGTCCGGTTTGTTCGTCTAAGACTATCGCATATCGGGCCTAGGGGGCGGCAAGCGTCATTCCCTAAAAGCGGTATAAGTCGTGTTGGAGTGAAGCCCATTACACCTTGAGAAACTACTGGAAAACCTACCAGTAAATCTCGCTTGCCCTGACCAGGGACCTTGCGTAATGGCTCTCCAAACACAGCGCGATATCAACTCCCAATACCGGGAGAGACGAATCCTATCTAACCGCCACTGCCTCCAAGTGCTTCGGGACTGCACCCAACTGCTACCTGTTTGCACGACTCCTTTGAGCCGTGGTAGGGCAGCAATCTAAGAACAGTGGGAACACACTCGAGGCGAAGCAGCAGTGTCAAGTTTACGGACTATGCTGTACTCATGTCACCTGGGAACTGTTAACTGACGACGGGTATAACACCAACCAACAGTTCCCTGTGAGTCCTGTCTGGTGTACCCGTAACCTAACGAGCACCTGCATACTATCTCCAGTACGACGTATTGATGGCTGTGGGATAGACCATCTCCCCAACTGGGATGAGAAGCGTACACACTAGTCTACTTCGGAGTATCGATGCCCTGTCTCGATAATCCTGCGACTAGGGACCTGAAAAAGGATGTGCTTGTAGACTACCCAACCCCCACTAGTGTGACTGCCATCACAATGCTGGTAGTCAAACAAGATCCTAAGGGCTCTATCAATATGTATTCGTGATATGCTAAAAGAAACATATACACATATTAAGATAGATATAAACCAAGTAGCATACTACTATGTTGAGCGAGACTGTTAATATAACTGTGAATATCCCAAGCTTCCATTAAGTAATATACAAGCTAGTATGATACAATAATGGCCCCTAGGACATATACACTAACAGGCATTACAAGAGCCAGAGCAATTCCAAGCTTTTCTCGCCGAAGAAAAGATGAAGGACGAGCTGGAAGAAGTGCACACAGCCGATATCACCTTCGGCGATGAAGATCTCCTCCTTGGGACGTGCGAGCACAACCGTCCCCTTTATGTCTCCGGATACTGTCACGATATCAAGATAGGCAAAATCCTGGTTGACAATGGGTCTTCCGTCAATCTCCTCAACGTGAGAGTGTTGAAGGAAATCTGCATGAGCGTTCAACACCTTGCTCGCGATAAAATCACCATCTCCGGGTTTGACTCCCAGTCATCACGGACGCTCGGGTCTGTGATACTAACGCTACGCTTCGAGCTGCTAGTCCCTGACATCAAGTTTCATGTCATTGACGCTAAGACCTGCTATAATGCTTTGCTCGGTAGGCCTTGGCTACATGAGTACAACATTATCCCTTCTATATAACATCAGTGTATGAAGTATTTCAAGGATGGTTTCGAGTACACTGTGACGGGGGAGCTGAACCCATTCTCCGTGAACGAAGTCCGAAATACGAAGATGCAAAATACTTCTTACCAGATTTTGAGGACACAGAAAGATGTCACAAACCGAAGAACAAAGCCATCACTACTATTTCGGTGTTCGGGAGTGATACCGAGGATGAAGAAGAGATAGTTTATTCAGGTCCGCCCCAGTGCAACGAGCCGGGACCGTCTACTCCTATATTGATCTTCGGCAGCGACTCGGAAGATGAGGTCAATGCTGTATTCTCTGCTCGGCCATCAATACAAGCCTTCGCTGATGAAGATCAAAGTTTTCAGGTTGCCATAGTTCCGCCAAAGCATCATAAAGAGCTAGACGCGCTTGATACCTACAGTGTGGAAGAACTGCAGACATTCTACGTCCCTCCCAGGCGAAAAGGTGAAAAGGCGATCCTATTCTACCGATCTGGGGAAACCAAAGTGGAGAAAGAAATTTGGCATGGTGCGGATTCTACACTTGACAGGCTCCGGCCCATCCGTTTGCCCAGATATTACACAGACGGACTAAAAAGACTGTTGGGGCGTCAAGGCATACCCCTTAAGCAGACTGCTCGACAAGCTCAGTTCTACAACAGAATCTGGAACATTCCCGGAACTCAACGAAAGTTGCCCAACGGGAGAATGGAAACGATCAGGCTTGGATATGTTCGATCCAAGAAACGGAAGCTATTCTGCGACTGCTATGTCATACATGACTTTGATGAAGAAGGAGATGCTCCGTGGGAAGATGCTAACCATGAACTAGAACGATCTCCCGCCGTGAAAATGCCAAATCCGTTGTTTAAAGAACAGATGGACAAGCTTATAAGCGGGTCAAGAGGTTCGAGAGGATCATAATCGCGAAATGGCCATCTATGAGAAAGCCATAACGCAGCGCCTCCTTCAGCAGGTCGCGAAAAATGAAAATGCTCTTCCTTGTCAACCCGTCATACAAAAGGCCCAACGCAGAGGCAAAAATAAATCAAAAAGTGGGAAAGGCGTTCGACAGCGACAAAGCGGGACCAAGAAGCCACGTGATCAGGAATCGAGCAACCAGGATTCGTCTCTTATAAAGAAGATGGGTCGAGCGTACTCCTTTGCCCAAGACAAGACAAAGAAGATGCTTGATCTTGCTATAAAACATCAAATGATTATCCTCCCGGAGTCCAAGCACCCCGAGCAAGCAGGCGAAGTCTCTCACCGGGACTATTGCTCCTATCACAGGGCAATAGGACATCCTCTCGAAGACTGCTTCACATTTAAAGACTGGGTAGAAGACCAGTATCAGCAAGGCAGGTTCGCTCTATCCAGCAGCTGGAGGGTAACTCCGCCACAGAAGCATGAACCAAAAGCCGCGCCTGCAGTAAGAGTAGAACCAGATCAACATCGGTCTTGGAAGCGATCTCGTACCTGTCACATGATAATGCTGTCAGAAGAAGAACCCGAGAATATGGATGACCTCCCCTGGTGCTTCGAAAACAATGATGACGAGGTGATCTCAGAGTTTCCACCGGCCTCAAAAGAGCTGGAAGATGGGATACATACTACTGCAGACAACCTCAGAAAGATTGATTTGGGGACGGCAAGTGACCCGCGGCCGACATTCGTTAGTGAACTGTTGTCTGAAGAAAGGGTGGCTACGCTTAAGGACGTGCTCATGCAGCATAAAGATTCCTTCGCATGGAACTATTCCGAGATGCCAGGACTAGATCCAGAGATTGCTGTACACAAATTGGCAATATCCCCGGACGTCAAGCCAATCAAACAAGCACCGAGCAGAATGCGGCTCGAGCTTGAGATGAGCATCAACGCCGAGGTCAAGAAGCTAATCGACTCCGGCTTCATCCAAGAGGTTCAATATCCTGACTGGATCACCAATATCGTCCCAGTGATGAAGAAAATGGGACAATGCGCATATGTGTGGACTTTTGGGATCTCAACAAAGCTTGCCCAAAAGACAACTTTCCAGTACCAGTCACTGAACTGATGATAGATAACACATCCACTCATGAAGTCTTCTCCTTCATGGTCGGATCATCAGGATACAATCAAATAAAGATGCATCCCGAAGACCAGAGGTATACTGCTTTCCGGACCCCTCTAGGTATATTCTGCTACAGGGTGACGCCTTTCGGTTTAATGACCCCATGAAGTCTTCTCCTTCATGGTCGGATCATCAGGATACAATCAAATAAAGATGCATTCCGAAGACCAGAGGTATACTGCTTTCCGGACCCCTCTGGGTATATTCTGCTACAGGGTGATGCCTTTCGGTTTAATGAACGCCGGTGCTACCTATCAGAGGGCCATGACAAAGATTTTCAACGACTTCATACATGAAATCGTCGAATGCTATATTGACGATCTTATGGTTAAAAGCAAATCATATGAGGAACATTTAGAGCATCTGAAGATCGTATTTCAACGCCTTTGGCAATACAACTTGAAGATGAACCCTCTCAAATGCACATTCGGAGTTTCCTCAGGTAAGTTCCTGGGATTCATTGTCCGACACCGAGGCATCGAGATAGATCCGTCGAAGATCAAGGCAATTATGGAAATGCCCCCGCCAAGGACTCTCAAGCAACTGCGGTCTCTCCAAGGGAAGCTCGCGTATATCCGGCGATTTATAGCCAACCTCTCCAGCAAGTGCCGCCCTTATAGTCACTTAATGAAGAAGGGAACTCCGTTCATCTGGGATCACAAATGCCAAAGCGCGCTGGACGAAATCAAGCAATACATGCAGAATCCGCCAGTACTGTCCCTCTCTTTAAAGGAAAACCTTTTGTCCTGTACACAAAAGCCCTCGAAGGTTCTTTAGGCGCGCTGTGGGCACAAGAAAACGACCAAGGAAAAGAGAGAGCCCTTTATTATCCGAGTCGAGTTCTCCTGGGGACAGAAAGCAATTACTCTCCCATTGAAAAACACTGGCTGACGTTGATCTTCGCAATAACGAAGCTCAGATACTATGCGTTGGCATATGAGGTCTATCTCATATCAAATGTGGATCCTCTCAAATATTTGATGTCAAAGGCTATATTAACGGGACGGCTCGCTAAATGGGCCCTACTCTTGATGGAGTTCTCGATAACTTATCGGCCTCTAAAGGCAGTGAAAGGCCAGGCCATCGCCGACTTCCTCGCTGAGCATCCGATACCTGCCGACTCTCCCTTGAACTGTGAATTGCCAGACGAACACGCGTTTGACACGATCGATGGGGAGAGAAGAGAGAATGATACCCGGTGGGAACTCTATTTTGACGGAGCATCTTCCATGAAGAAGCGCAAACAAAGCACCCCTATAATCAAATCAGGGGTAGGCCTCATTTTCGTGACTCCACAAGGAGGAATAATGCGCTTTGCCTTCTCCTTAACAGAGCCGAGGACGAATAATGAAGCCGAATATGAAGCTTTGATAGCAGGCCTCGAGATCGCTATCGACATGGGAATTGAAAACCTCCTCAAATACGGAGACTCCCAACTAGTCGTTAGTCAAGTAAATGGCGACTATCAAACGTTCAAGCCTGAGTTGGTAAAGTACGGTGAGAGAGTGCAGCAACTGCTGACTCAAATTCCTTCCTACGCCCTGGAAAGCATACCGCGTGCGGAAAATAGCAAGGTGGATGCGTTAGCCAAACTCGCTAAAGAACTGGCCGACGAGAACCTCGATGACGTAAGGATCGTTGTGCAAAGCCGTCGGGTTCTTGCACCGGCAGAAATATCTCCGGAGTCGTCCGAAGAAAAGGGAGCGACCGAGCAAATGGCTCTGCAAATAAAAGACCAGGAAAAGGCTGAGGATTGGAGGGAAGTCTTTATAGATTACTTCAAATCCTGTCGAACACCTAAAGGTGCGTCCTCAAGACATCAGCTTATGAAACAAGCTCTGTCTTTTGCTTTCGTCAATGATACCCTGTATAAGAGATCATTTGACTCTTTATGGCTAAGATGCCTGGGACCTGAAGAGGCAAAGAGAGTCGTCCAGTAAACTCATGACGGACTCTGTGGTTCTCACCAAGCCGGGCCAAAGATGAAGCTGAAGATCAAACGGATGGGTTATTATTGGCCCACAATGATACAGGACTCCCTCGAATAAGCGAAGCAATGCCACTCGTGCCAGATTCACGGGGACTTTATCCATCAGCATCCAAATCCACTGTATCCAACGGTGGCTAGCTGGCCATTTGAGATGTGGGGAACTGACATAATTGGCCCCCATCGAACCAGTATCGTTCAGAGGACATCGATTCATTTTGGCGACAACTGATTACTTCTCCAAGTGGGCAGAAGCAGTGCTGAGGGAAGTGAAGACGGAAAATATACTCCATTTCTTCAAGACGCACGTCATTTATCGATTTGGAACTCCGCGACGGATCATCTCCGATAACGAGCCAGCCTACAGAAGCCACAAGATCAGCCGCTTCGCACAACAGCATAACATAGACTGGAGATACTCTTCAGTCTATAATCCTCGAGCTAACGGTCTAGCAGAGGCTTTCAACAAGATCTTGACGAAGATCGTGAAAAAGACGGTGTCTCGAAATAAGAAGGACTGGCACGAGAGACTACATGAAGCTCTCTGGGCGTATCGAACTACGTTCAAAACGGCCACGAACACAACGCCGTACGCATTGGTATTCGGCACAGAAGCGGTACCCCTTGAGATAGAGTTACCCTCTCTATGAGTGGCAGTTCACTACGAGCTAACAGATGAAGAGAATGCCCACCTTCGGCTTGAGGAGCTTGATGCCCTTGATGAAAACCGGCTCGTGGCGCAACAGAGTCTGGAGGCTTATAAAGCAAAGATGACGCGCTCGTATGAAAAATTGACTAGGCCGAGAACATTCCGCCAAGGCGAACTCGTGCTAGTCGTTAAAAGACCTATGATCCCCAATCGCGCCAAGCGGGGGAAATTCGAGCCGAACTATGAAGACCCGTATATTATAGACAAAGTTTACCAGGGTGGAGCTTACCTACTCATGGACATGCATGGTGAAAGACCTTTCAGGCCAATAAACGGTCGCTTCCTAAAGAAATACTACGCCTAACAAATCACGGCCTAGGTCAACGATAAATGACGACGCCTATATCCGCTGGCTATCTTCCTAAGCCCAAACTCTGTAAGTAGTAGCCGGCTTCCTTAACAATGGACCAAAACGTCCTTAAACTAACAATAGACCGAAATGTCCTAAAACTAACAATGGACCACTATGTCCTAAAACTGGCGACGGACCGAAACGTCCTTAAACTAACAATGGACCACCATGTCCTAAAACTAGCTATTGACCGAGACGTCGAAAAACTACTGTAGGCTGTAGGCTGACAAAAAAAAAAGAATAAAAAAAGAAAGAAAAAGAAAATGGTATGTCCATAAGCGAATGGGCACGGATGAAAACCCGAAAGGGCTCCGTGAGTAAAAACAGTAAGGCTACCGGCGAGTTTTTGTGAAAACCCGAAAGAGCGCAATCTCGTTAAAAGACACTTGCAAGGTCCTCTCGACCTTGTGAGGAGAAACCACCGGCGTGAGATCCTTACGACTCACAAGGGAGCAACACACTTAGGAATCCTCACGATTCCTAAGGAGAAAATACACTTACGAGATCCTCACGACTCGTAAGGAGAACCCTCTTATGAAACCCTCACGGCTCATAAGATTCAAAAGTCTTAAGCTACAGGGATCTGAACCTGTTCTTAAGTAGCCACCACAACCTCCAATGCTGCCCTACAAGCGGCTCAATGCTGACCCTTGTATATAATCCACGGACGCGAATAAACACTTCCCTGACAAAGTCCCATCCGTGACTAGGGATATGTCTACACGGTGAACAGTCCTTGTAAGTCCTCTCGACATAGAAGGAGAAAACACTCTTGTAAGATCCTTACGACTTACAAGAAACCATACACATAGGAGTCCTCATGATTCCTAAGGAGAAAATGCACCCACGAGATCCTCACGACTCGTAAGGAGAAATACGTTTATGAGACCCTTACGGCTCATGAAGTCAAAAGCCTTAGTCGACAGGATCTTAATCCTGTTTGCTAAGCCACCTTTGTTCGACGTCGACAGAGGCAAATGATGATTCGCTCCTGGCAATATCCCAGTTGTAGCGGTGCTAATGCCGAAATCGGTGTCTAATTCCAAGCTTGCAGCGAAAATCCAGCGAGCCACACATGCATACGAAATAGCCGAAATAATAGGGCAACTTGCAAATAAGATCAGCAAGTAAAAATGTATGCATGCAAAATATCCGAAATGATCGGGCAACTCGCAATAAAAAGCAGCGAGTAAAAATAAGACAAATAGCCGAAATGATTGGGCACCGCGGAAAATAGCCGAAATGATTGGGAAATCGCGACCTTCGCGATATAAAAGCTGAAATGATAGAGCATCGCGGAAAGAAATAAATGAAAAAAATAAAATTTATGCCCTACATATGATATCACATCAATCCCTGTATACAATCTAGGGGCGCAAACGAAGAAGGAATCACACCTTCCCTCCCCAGGCTCCATCATAATAAGAAGCCAAATCTCAACGGTTCATAGACAGCCTGGAGATCATCTCAACATGCATCTCATTACAACAGACGCAATATCAAGCAAAACGGAACCGCGATAATTCCCAGTTCCATGACTCGGCGGTGCGCAAATGACCGAGAGTCAAACCCCGACTCCGTGAAATACGGATAAAGTCAACCCTTCCTGGTCACGTGGAACACGGCTTATATCTATCCTGACCCCGTGGGAAACGTCCAGAGCGGATCCTGGTCCTCGCAGAACACGGCTATGACCCCGTGGGAAGCATCCAGAGTGGAGCCTGGTCCTCGCAGAACACGGCTATGACCCCGTGGGAAGCATCCAGAGCAAATTCCTGGTCACGTGGAACGCGGCTTATGTCAATCCTGACCCCGTGGGAAACGTCCAGAGCGGAGCCTGGTCCTCGCAGAACACGGCTATGACCCCGTGGGAAGCATCCAGAGCAAATTCTTGGTCACGTGGAACGCGGCTTATGTCAATCCTGACCCCGTGGGAAACGTCCAGAGCGAATCTTGGTCCTCGCAGAACACGGCTATGACCCCGTGGGAAGCATCCAGAGTGGAGCCTGGTCCTCGCAGAACACGGCTATGACCCCGTGGGAAGCATCCAGAGCAAATTCCTGGTCACGTGGAACGCGGATTATGTCAATCCTGACCCCGTGGGAAACATCCAGAGCGGAGCCTGGTCCTCGCAGAACATGGCTATGGCCCCGTGGGAAGCATCCAGAGCAAATTCCTGGTCACGTGGAACGCGGCTTATGTCAATCCTGACCCCGTGGGAAACGTCCAGAGCAGAGCCTGGTCCTCGCAGAACACGGCTGTGACCCCGTGGGAAGCATCCAGAGCAAATTCCTGGTCACGTGGAACGAGGCTTATGTCAATCCTGACCCCGTGGGAAATGTCCAGAGCGGATCCTGGTCCTCGCAGAACATGGCTATGACCCCGTGGGAAACATCCATAGCGGAGCCTGGTCCTCACAGAACACGGCTATGACCCCGTGGGAAGTATCGAGAACAAATTCCTGGTCACGTGGAACGCGGCTTATGTCAATCCTGATCCCGTGGGAAACGTCCAGAGCGGATCCTGGTCCTCACAGAACACGGCCATGACCCCGTGGGAAGCATCCAGAGCAGAGCCTGGTCCTCACAGAACACGGCTATGACCCCGTGGGAAGCATCCAGAGCAAATTCCTGGTCACGTGGAACGCGGCTTATGTCAATCCTGACCTCGTGGGAAATGTCCAGAGCGGATCCTGGTCCTTGCAGAACACGGCTATGACCCCGTGGGAAGTATCCAGAGTGGAGCCTGGTCCTCGCAGAACAAGGCTATGACCCTGTGGGAAGCATCCAGAGTAAATTCCTGGTCAAGTGGAACGCGGCTTATGTTAATCCTGACCCCGTGGGAAACGTCCAGAGCGGATCCTGGTCCTCGCAGAACACGGCTATGACCCCGTGGGAAGCATCCAGTGCGGAGCCTGGTCCTCGCAGAACACGGCTATGACCCCGTGGGAAGCATCCAGAGCAAATTCCTAGTTACGTGGAACCCGGCCTATGTCAATCCTGACCCCGTGGGAAACGTCCAGAGCGGAGCCTGGTCCTCACAGAATACGGTTATGACCCCGTGGGAAGCATCCAGAGCAAATTTCTGGTCCCGTGGAACACGGTTAAAATCAATCTTGACCCCATGGAAAACGCCCAGACCAACTCCTGACTCCGTGAAATACGGATAATGGCAACACCATCAATCACTTACGGGTCCTCTCGACCCGTAAGGAAGAAAACTCTCTTGTAAGATCCTTATGACTTACAAGAGAAAACGCACTTAGGAATCCTCACGATTCCTAAGGAGAAAATACACCTACGAGATCCTTTCGACTCGTAGGGAGAAAAGTCTTTATGAGACCCTCACGGCTCATAAAGTTGAAAAGTCTTAGGCAGCAGATCTGAACCTGCTTTCTAAGCCATCACCGCCTCTCGAAGAATTCAAAACGGAATGCTCACTCTATCATCTGCAGGCTATGCTTACTAAAGTGACATGCCGGCAACAAAGAAAAGAGAAGAAAGCGACAGTGAGGAGAACATTTCATTCACATTCAGTTAAGCGTTCAAGGCATATCCATTCATGCTTGTGCGAAAAAGTTTGATGTATAAAATAAACACATAGAAATGAAAAGGCTTGCTATTCATACTTCAGAAAATGCCTACATTGAGGAAAACAGCAAATAAAAGCATAATTGGAATGTTTACAAAAGCACGACATCAAATCCAGTGCATGGATTGAGAAACTCAAAAGTAAGGCCATCTAAAATGTTCCAGGCCTTTTGAACCATCCTAGTATACTTCCTCTCGTGATCACAAGCGTCGGGGTCCTCACTGATGTCCTCCACCCTTCGATAGGCAGCGAGTTTTGCCGCCTGTTGAAAAGCCTGATGCAGAAGATCAACAAGATTGTCTCGCATTTTCTTTGAGATCAGGCCCATCAGATACACCGAGTGCATCTTGTCTTCGGCATCATCCAATGCCTTAAGCGGCATGCCGGCACAGAATAGAGGAAGTGCTCCCCAGATCGCTCCCACAATAAGCTTCAAGAGAGAGGAACGTCGAGAAAGCAGTCGACCATTGTATGCATCAAAGCGACCAATGATTTCGGCACACTGAGCGTTTGTGAATTCTTGGTTTTGAGAACGACCGAGTACGTGAATGTCGCCATAAGAGATAATCTCATCAAGGTCATACATATGAGCGTCCATAACTCCTGAAAAAGAAAATCAGCAAGAGTTAGCGGACAGACTGATTAAGAAAATTCTTATTAAAAACAGACACAGGGATTTAAACGACTCTTGATATCCCCATGGAGAAAACAAATTCTAATTATGACATCTAACAAATTCAGATTTGCGAGAAATCCTAAAAAAGGAATCACATTTAATGAGCGACCCCTCAGGTCAGGGAGTTAAACTCCTCGAGAGCAATGCTCTGCAGACAGGAGTGACACCTGTCAAAGTTAATTATAGGGAGGAATTTAAAGAAATTCCCCGAGAATGCTAAGAGCCTTTCTCTGGAAGAAAATGATGAAATAATCCATCAGGAAAATTGAAATCAATTTTTTATACAAGAATTAAAAGATCTTCAAGATCCATGAACATACTTTTAAGAGTTCTTCACGATTTGAAGAGAGCAAAAGCTCTGTTAATGAAACCCTAAAAGGGTTTTCTTTAGATCAAAGATCTATGGAGAGCAAGGCTCTATTAATGGGTAAAACCCTAGATTCTTAAAATGATCTTTTAAAAAGATTTAATCTTTACCAAGATTTTAACAAAGTTTTGACTCTTGAAAAGTTCTTAAGCAGAAGAGCTATGCTCTGAATAAAAATTCTCAAAGGAAGAAGATGAACAGAATCATCTAAAGGACCAAAGGTCCTATTTATAGGCATTGAAACGCCTTTTCAAATTCTGACTTGATCCAAGGGCGCAGATGCTGCCACCGCTGCACTCACATATGGGCCACGTGAGCGCAATGGTCGGGGGGGCATTTGTTTCCCCCAATCAAAGCAAAACTCTTTGAAATTTAAATTTCAAAATTGAAGCAACGCTTCAGATGCAGCGCCAAGTGCGATGCGCCCTAGACAGCGCACCATGTATGCGCTAGCGCTAGGTGCGCTGCACTCCGAGCAGCGCACCGCGTGTCAAACACGGGTGCGCTAGCGCAGGGTGCGCTGCGCTTCGAGCAGCGCACTACGTGCAAACCACGGATGCGCTAGCGCTGGAATTAAAAAACTCCCTACCGTTAGATCAAAAGATCTAATAATAATAATAAATCATTAATTAATCAGAATTAAATTCTGTTATGGAAAGATTTTCCAATTTTGTTAAAAACAAGAAGATTGCTTTCTGTAAGACAAAAGTCCTTAGATCAAAAATCCAACGATGAGAAATTACCCAAATCAATTGGAGAAAACATCTCTTTAACTGATTGAACTGATCAGCTTGCCCTATAAAAATGCCCCTAGACTTCAAGTCTCATATATACAGAAAGATAGAAAAAGCCCCCCATAAAATTTGAGAAACTCAAAGATAAAGAGCAAGCTCTTGCAAGAAGATATTTCTTCAAGGTAAGAATGAAGGATGATGAACACAGAGATGAAATCATCTCATGATTAAGAAAGAAGAATTCACTTCTTTAAAAAGATCATAGATCTACAAGACAAAAAGTCTTTCACAAAAGAGATCAAAAGATCTCATCATATAAAATAAAAGAAGAACATAATTCTTCTCACAAATCATGGATCTATAAAGGCAAAGCCTTTCATCAAAATAAGAGATTGGAAATATCTCCTGCAAAATAAGAACTGTTGTTCTTAGATCTTGAGACAAAGTCTCTTTTAAAAGAACATAAATTTGTTTCCCAGATCATAAAATTGATCAAATGCGCTTTGCGCTCTTAAACCGCGCTTTGCGCTCCTGAACTGCGCTTCTGCGCTCTTTGGACCGGCACTCAGCGTCAAATGCACCACGTGTCAACCACGTATGCGCCAATTGACAACTTGCGCTTTGCGCTTCTGAAATAGTGCACTGCGCTCATGGGCTGGCGCTCAGCGCCAAGCGCACCACGTGTCACTCACGTATGCGCCACTAAACTGAAAGCGCAACGCGCTCATGGACTAGCGCTAAGCGCTCATAAATTGGTATCATGCGCTCATCATCTGGCGCCTAGCGCTGAGTGTGACACGTGTCTCTTACATGTGTGCTACTCGGCAGAAGCGCACTGCGCTCTTTGACTGCCTCAAAGCGCCTAGCGCGCCACGTGTTGCGCTGACAGAACGTAAATCGTTCTTTAATAAGCCCAGAGCTCTGATGAATGCTCAGCATTCAATAAAAGACAAAACATTGTCAGAATGCAAGTCAATGCTTAGCATTATTAAAAGGGCCAAGCCCAAACAAATGCTTGACAGCCCAAAATAAAATGTTAAACATATTTGGACTTAGCCCAAGATTGGCCATAAGTTCTCAACTCATATTAATTGAGTTCATCTGCTCACAAATATGTTAACGGATCTTAGCCCCAAATTGGACTACAGATCTTTCAACCAACTCACATCGGTTCGAGGGTACATCTCTTTACTCCTCTGATATTTGTCGTTGTAATCCTTCAACGTCTTCAGAGAGGTGACGGGTCCCGACAACCAAACATTCTATGGACTGTGGGGTCCTTTAAAACCCATGGACTATAATGCCCTTAACTTTGACTGTGAGGTCTTTAAACTCACGGACTATGATGTCCTTAACCTTGACTGTGATGTCTTTAAACTCACGGACTATGATGTCTTTAACCTTGACTGTGAGGTCTTTAAACTCACAGACTATGATGTCCTTAACCTTGACTGTGAGGTCTTTAAACTCACGGACTATGATGTTAAACTCACGGACTATGATGTCCTTAACCTTGGACCGAGATGTCCTTAAACTAACATTGGACCACCATGTCCTTAAACTGGTAATCGACTGCAATGTCACTAAACTAAACAATAGGGCCCAATTGCTCTCTTGTTGGATCTAAACGATCCCGTTAAGTTGATCTTAGTCTAAAATTAGGCTAACGTATCCTTAACAAACGTTTAAGTTGATCTTAGTCCCAAATGAGACTAACGTATTCTTAAACCCAACCCCCAAACCCAAATCTAAGAAGATACGGATTTGGACTAATCCACGCCCTACGGGCGACAACATACATTAGTCTCCGTATACAATCCACGGGCAACCAAAAACAAAACAAACAAACACGATACGAAGTGACCATCTGGAGAACGAGAAAGTGGTTACCGCGATGCGGTAGCATAATTAACTGCGGGGGCTTGCGCCTGCAGGGAAGAGCATCCCCATAATCAAAAACCCTTCAAACGAGGGGGAATCTGACGAAGTCTGCTACATCAGCTACATCCGTTTAAACCTTCGATACATGGTGCCATAAATCAACTTGGCATCTTCGGAGAGGTGGACGGATAGCACCAATTAGCATCTGCCCCGAAATTCAGGCAAGACGGACCCGCGCGGTCGCGTCTCCGTGTTTTCGGCGGGGAACACCCACTTGTGATGGACTGCTCGAAACTAGTTAGGTCTTCATCTTCCATGCCGCAATCCTCGCTCCCACCGTCAATGAGAAAACCGTAGTATCTCTCAGGTGGATGAGAAACCCTATTAGATCTACGGGGTGGTTGAGGTTCATCGGGGACTATCGAATACTCCGGTTCTACCAAATCATCAGCTGTGGTTTGTGTAACTGGAAATTCTTTCAGTTCTACCTCATGACCACTAATTTCTTTCATAAGTATTTCCTTTTCTAAAAAGGTGGCATTCTGAGAAACAAACGCCTTTTGTTCCTCATTGTGGTAGAAGATATACCCTCGCGAATTCTTGGATATCCTATATACTTGCACAAAACTGACCTTACCTCAAGCTTATTCGGATTTTGCTTTTTAACATAGGCTGGACAACCCCACATCTTAATGTAAGACATGGTCTCTTTCCTTCCCATATCTCATATGGAGTGGTAGGCACTGATTTGGTCGGAACTCTATTCAATAGGTATGCGGCTGTCTCAAGCGCATAATCCTAAAAGGAAATAGATAACCCAGCAGTACTCATCATAGAGCGTACCATATCTAATAGGATGCTGTTTCTCCGCTCTGATACACCGTTGTGCTGTGGTGTATATGGAGGAGTAAGCTGAGAGAGAATCCTATTCTCTTTTAAATAATCTAGGAACTCCGTGCTTAAGTATTCTCCTTCCCGATCAGATCGAAGGATTTTAATACTTTTACCCGTTTGGCTACTTTGCACTTATATTCCTTAAATTTCTCAAAAACTTCAGACTTATGTTTCAACAGGAACACATGTCCGTATCTTGAGAGATCATCGGTGAATGTAATAAAGTACGCGGAACCATTTCAGGCATGTGTAGACATGGGACAGCATACATCACTATGTATTAGTCTCAAGAGTTCAGTAGCTCTTTCTCCGTGTCCAGTAAATAGAGTTTTGGTCATTTTGCCTTTGAGACATGACTGGCAAGTTTCATAATATATAAATTCGAACGGATTCAAATATCCATTTTTATGTAACTTAGCTAGTCTTGTCACATTGATATGACCTAGTCTACAGTGCCATAAGAAGGCTTCATTCATTTCTGAACTTTTCCTCTTGTGTGTTATATATGTTAAGAACTGTATTTTGTTCAGAACGTATATACCGTTATATAGCATGCCAAAACCAATCAAGACTTGATTTAGGAAGATATTCATAACATTATTCTCCAATACAAAATTATATCCATCTGTATGTAAAATAGATACTAATATAATATTGCACATCATTTTTGGTACTAATAACAGCCGTTCAGAATCAATGTATTACCTTCAGGTAATACTAGGTGATATTCGCCAACTGTTTTGGCTGCAACTATTGCACCATTCCCTACTCTAAGAGAATGATCACCTATTCTCAATTCTCTATTTTTCTTTAGCCCATGTAACATATTACAAATGTGGGATCCTGATCCGGTATCTAATACTTAGGATGTAGAACAAACTGAGAAACAATTCTCGGTAACGAACACACCCGAAGAAAATGCATCAACATACTTGTTCCTCGTTCGGGTCGCATGGGAATCCGGGTATTCCCTTATTTCCTGCTCAGACTTATAACAGTTATAAGCTAGAGCGGAACTAACGTTCCTCAGCTCAGTATAACAAGCGGGTTCGGTCAATAAATCAATATTATTATCTTGATTAAGGCGTGTCATGGTCGCTACCAGGAGAGAGAGAGAGAGAAGAAAACACTGCGTGCGCTCTTGCATGATTAGATTTGGTTATTATTTTATCTAATCAGGATGGCTCCCACTGTTTTTATCAAATCTTCGTTCAAATCCTAAAAGGTAAGACTAGCCGGGATTAATTACACCCTACAAGTGCGCCAATCGTTCAGCCAGGCAGGTATTGGTATTCCTAGGGAGTCTCCTTATGCTTTCGCATGGAACTAATTAAATAATCTCGTTTCTACAGGGGCATAACCCCGTTAACACCTTTCTTAGATACCTACTGGATCAGCTAATTGTAAAGTGCAAAACTCTCTCAGGAGTAACTCTTACCCGCAGTGGGTATCGGGATCCAACTATCTCATAAAAGGTATGCAATCTCATTGCAAATTTCAACACTTGAAATTCCCAATATCTATTTTTGCCCCAAGCGATTATGACCTTGACAAGGTCAACAAACCATTAACCGTAAGTCAAGTCCAACCCGTTCATTTCCTGATTGAATTAAACCCACCCGTACGACCCTTGACAAGGTCAACAAGGCCGTACGACTACCCTAATCCAATCGCATAATATGGTTACAGATAAGCACTGATCAGCTACCGCACACTACGCTTTGACAAGGTCAACAAATGTAACACGAATACTAAATAGTCCTTATCTGAAATGACGGAGGGCTACGGCAGGTTTTTAAGAAAACCTTTTGCGTAATAAACTTGATATCTTCGTAGAATCGAGTGATTTGAAAATGAGTGGTTTAAGCTCCGCTTTTTTAAATCGAATAGTTTTTAAAACAAACCGAGTGGGTTGTAGCATTTGCTAAAGAGGTCATTCCCAGTGAAGGGATCTCGGCTCTGTTCTCATCGAATAAGGTGCTGGATATTCATCAAGGAATATCACTATGCAAAGCAAGAACTAAAGCCACCTTTTTGAAAATTTGATTCTACAACATCTTCAGGTTTCTTTCCTTTTTATTAATTTCATTAATGAAGTCTCATCATTTATGTTTCCTAAACATCACAGATAAAGAAAAAAAATACAACGTACGCTTATACCACCGTTAGGTTACTTAACTAACGGCAAAGCGGGGGCAGGACTAGCGCGGATGCAAAACATAAGCAACGTTTATTATATATCATATATATAATATAAAACATTCGTCTCACGCAGTTATATGATCTTATCACAGAACATTGCAGTAGAAGTCAACATATGAAATATATGATATATTAGGAGGTCTATGTTTTAAATTAAGGCAGTAAAAAACAAGGATTCCACGGTCGTGATGAATAGTCAAACCCACATCCCTAGACCCCTATGGAAGCGGTAAGCAACCCTACCAATTCTAAAGTTAGGAGATCCGGTCTCGACTCCTCGAGATGGTCTCCTACTGGACTCTAGAACCCGATTACTTGTGCTCCCCACCTTGGGTCTATCCTAATACGGAAAAGTAAATAATATACATCAATGGTGACATTATCCTCAACCCGGAAGTGTCATAATAAAAGAATATTACATACAAATTTTTACATGAATGAAAATGAAAAACTCTCATCTCACGCAAAACCCCCGGTTATTCAATCACGACGATCCAATATAACATATTACAGCAACACATAATATCACATGTCATCAACGCATGTAAATATACGTATCCCAATTGTCGTTGACGTATAGCAACGAAACCGGCGACATACCACATATTACACTTACAGTTGCAGAAAAGAAATGAAAAACTACAATAATTAGAATTCACAAACTCCTTAGACATCATAAACCCGGAATATCTCATACTCCTGATTTCATGCCTAACAATATAAACCTGGTATTTTAGTCTTGAATTGAAAACACTTTTCAATATCCAGTCAGACAATTCAACAAGATTCTCAACAAATGATCAAATGCTCGTCGGAAACTTTAGTAGATGGTCGCACTTTCGATGCCGTTGACGAAGTGCACTTAGGCGGAATACCGCAGCCGCGAGCATCCGAGAGGATGCTTTTGGCAATGGGGTTCTCCTACAGTCACTTGGTCGGGGCTATGGGGCATGGCTATCTAGTAGTGTTACCCGGCGATTGTTCGCGTACAATATGAGATTGCGACGGAGTTTTAATCCGAATCGAAACTCCGTGGCAATCTATCGAATGCGTGCTAGATTTACAATATATTAATTAGTTTTCATAAAACTAATTATTGTGGATTCTGAATATTGTATCACATATCAGATATAAGCTAGACGATGTTAAACATTTCGATAGATTCATCAAACACCTACAAATCTCAGAGACCTCAACGCTTGAGTCTCATTTAAAAATACCCAGAAAGTTCCAAATATCCCTACGGAGCAACACAAGAAAGGGGAGTCCCTGACTCACCAACAATGCCGTGGAACCATGGCTAAACCCATGGTTTTGCCGCGGTTACGCGGCCGTTTGGTCGAGTTGGGCTCTCGTTTTTCTTAGGGATCCATAAAAAACACTGCATAATTTTCTGACTATTTTTAATTAAAAAAATTCCAACTTTTGAAATTTTTTCTAGAAACTTGGATTTACGGGTTTCAAAAAGTCAATCGAACTCTTTAACTTCATATAGACTACTCCTGATACTCTAGCTTGGCTCTGATACCATGATAGTGTTTCTTAGCACCTCTACTTGGTTTCTACATGTACAAGTATGCAATTTTAAGCAATTTAAAAAAATTTAGAGGTCTAAGCTACACTAACCTAGAATCGAACTAGAGAATTAGGGTTTTTAAACTAGTAAACAAGTTTTACACTAAGTGACCAAGGAATACAACCCGGTCCTTCACTTCTAAATCTCAAAGTTGTAGTCCCTTAGCTCCAAGTAGTGGTCCTCCGAACTCTTCTTAGGCTCTACTAGGCGAAAAGAACAAGCTTACTTAAGGATCTTCGAGGCTGAAAATGATCCACCTTCAGGAATCTCTAACTCAAGCTACCTCTTCACTAACTAAGGAATTAGTGAAGGAAACAACCAATGCTAAAGGGCTAGTTTGGTATAGATTGATGAAGTAGGAATTTTGCTAACTTTAGAATTCTTTTTCGCTTTTTCTTTTATCACCTCACCATAATCTAGAGAGCAAAAATGAGATGAAGAAGATGATGATTTTTTGTGTAGAACAAGGGTGAGAAAAATATCTCAAAGAAATATGTAGAGAGTTGGCCATGGCTAAAGATAGTGGTTGGGTTTAAAAATATCTAGAGTAAAACAAAATTAGTGGAATTAGTCAAGGCTTCTATATACTTCCATAAGCATCTAAACTGTAATGTTTCAAAATAATAAAATATTAATTTTGGGAATTTTTATAATTTAATATTATTTTAATGAATATTTTAATATTCCGGTATAATTAAATACAGATAAATAGGGAAAAATTATGGAAAATTCTAAAATAGGGTATTTTATGGAATTATGCCATTTTAAAGTTTTTATGATTTGTTTGACACTAATTTAGTGCTAATCGCGATTAAAAATCGCTAATCGGATTTTTGGCATTTTTGTGCAAAACATGCACATATCTTTTTCTACACTTGTGTTACATTTTTATTGCCATGGTTGTTCATTTGGGTTCACTATTTGAGTGAGAAGGAAATTGAGGGAAAAGAATAGGGAAAAGTAATATAATATGAGGGTTGGTAAGAGAGAGAGAGAGAGGTATGGGTTATTTTGACCAAGACTTAGCCATTTCCTCTTCAACCTTCACCCATTTCTCTCCCTCTCCCTCTTGTTGCTGCTGTTGCTCCTGCTCCTCACCTCACTTCCCCTCTTCAAGCCCCAAATCATCTCACAAACAACACCAAAACACTACTCTCATTTCATTAAAAGTGTGCACGAGCTCAAGATCTACACATTGAACTAAGGAAGCAAGGATTTTGGCCACTAGGGGCAACTCAAGAATTTTCTTGAGTTTCCAAATGAGGTAATTACTGAATCATTAGTTTAGTTTTAGCATTTCTTATACCCCATGTTTAGCTTAGAACCGATATTATGTGTTTTGGTGGACTTAAGGAAAACCTAGTTAGGGTTTGAGGAAAAATTGAGTTGTGAAGTAAAACTAAGATTTGTTGTGACCTTAGAATCTGGTGTGATGCTAGATTGGACCCTAACCTGAAGCTTTAACCCAGAATACGGATTTATGAGACGATGTCGGGAAAAACTGCAATTCTGGGATTGTATTTGGGAATCTGCTATCACCCCGGGACCCCTAAAATAAAATTGAGTTGACAGTGAGATGTGCAGGCACCCTGGAACCACCACACCAAACCCTAGCCCCCAACTCCAATTCCCGGCCGCAAATAAATCCAATCTGGCCGCAAATTGCGGCCAGAGCAGGGGGGTTTTGCCTCGTTTTTGGTGCATGGCCCTATTTCCAGTTAACTTGACCCTTGGTATGTGCAATTTTGTCTGGTTCCAATCAGGATAAAATCTGGATTGATTTTCATGAGTTGGCGCATGATTTACGACTTGTTTTAGCATGGATTTTGGTATTTGGTGATTCGTTTCTGTCGGGTGGCGTTTGGACGTCAACGACAAGTGGATATTGATCGTGTTTACATGCGAGGCGATAGGTTTTTACCTATGCGAGTAGCGTGTGCTATTTTGGTTTCCGATATGATTTTCATGTGCTTTAGCGTTGTGATATACTTGTAGGTACCCTACATGATGTTGAAGCGAAGAAGATGAAGATGGTGACATCGGCATCGGCACATGAGAAACAAGATGAGTAGATTTATATCTACGGGGAGAAGTCGGGTGGATGGCGTATAGCACCCCCGCAGTCCGTGGTGATGTATACGAATATGTATACACACATATATTTACTATGTGTCGTTTAAGTTTATTGATGGTAATAATGGATTATTGATGATAAGGATGTATTGGTTTAGTATGGTGCGAACCTTAGAGTAGTGGCTGCACTCACACATACACGTACACATATACTTGCATACATTCTTTCATTTATCTGTGCGCATATGGAGGTGTGTATATCTACACATGGGTATGGGACTATGTGTTCATATACGGGATTTGAGGATGATACGTGGGATTGAGATAAGTCGATGAGGTTTGATTGAGGCCGTGAGATTCGGCGATATGACAGAGTTCGTATTTGAGATGCGACATGATGGTTTTAGCGGGCCTTTGGGCATGTGTTTTACCCTGCATTCATATTTATATAGATGGTATCGATGGTACTAGACTTAGAGTTGTACCCTAGATTATGTGATATGATGGCAGTGATACCTGATATGTGATGAGATAATGTGATATTGACCCGTACCCAGCTATTGGGATGTCGTACGACGATTTACCGTACGAGCTTTATATTGATGTTAGATCCACACTCATGACTTGAGGATGTTATATGATATACCGTATCGTACGTGATACTATTGAGGCGAGATCACCGACTATTATATATATATATGTATATCGACTCTGATTTAGGTTGTTTTCATACCCCTCCCGATTGACTTGATTGTTGGGTCCGTAGTTCGCATAGTAGGCGTTAGACTAGACCCGGGTCATACTTATTTCAAAACTAACGAATCGGGGATATTTTAAAGATAGGCAAAAGGGATTCTACGGATATTTTCAAACGACACATCTTTTCTTAAAACACCGTAGCCCTTATTTTACCAAAACCCCTGATTCGTCTTATTTCAAAAGGCAAGGCTGCTTGATATATTTATTGAGATAGAGTCTGTACTGTTTCGTTGACTACTCGATTCCGCATACTCATGCTATTTGCATTGCATTGCTTGTGTTTATTGATATATTACAGTCATGCTGCTAGGACACCAGCACCATTATCGATGATGCGTATGTTCCACGTACACTTGTTTGCCGGCTCACACACTTCATCATTGATAATTGCCATGTAACTACACTGTACTACTGTTGCATGACATACTGATATGCTTACATTTCTTTTACATGTCGCATACATCATGCTTTCTGATTATACGCATTGAGATATGTTGTTTCCATGATATTTCGGGATTTGGGAACCGTGGGTATTTCAAAAGAGAATATGTAATTGTTTTAAAAACCCGGTTACCCTTGATATGATATTTCAGTGCGTCCACCATGTGTTTTCTCGGTGTTGAGAGCGACATGTGAAACCCGATTCGAGGAGGCGGATGAGGCCGATTGCGGGTACATGGTGGACCCGGTATGGTACCCCAGGGCGAGAACAGTTTCGCTGTGTAGTAGACAGCGAGCCTGGCAGAGGGACTACTACCTACCGGTGATTGGTTGGACCTGACGGTTATCCGGAGGATACTGACCAGAGTCGATAGATGGATATGGGCGTACTGCCGGGGCCGAGGGCCGATACCGCAGACAGAGCCCATGGGCTGAACCGGACTGACGGAGCCCGATATATGAGGATTTACGTGCCGATGCTGGGCACAGTTTTCATGATGTTTTCGAGGGTCGATGCTGGGCATTCCGGTTCCATGATTTTGACGTGTCGCGAGGGACACAGGTGGTTTATATCCTCATATTTCCATACATATGCTGATGATATTTACATGCATGATGGTTATTGTCATTGGGTGACGAGTGGACGGGATCCACGTACATGCAGATTGATTTCATTGATCATACCTCACATTTATGATATGCTATTACCTGAGGCACTGGCACGAGCACTTGGCATTATACTCATGTATAGAGATTACATGGCCAGTTTAGCATGCTGCAGACTTATTCATATTGAGGTTTATTTATATCTGATCGTATTGACCTAAGATGGATCATACATTCGATCTCTGCTTATAGATATTTTCTATTCACGAGTTGGTAACTCACCCCCGTTGTACCACAGTTCTTACAGGTTTTGCCGTACAGATTCCGTAGCGGCTTTTCTGGCACACTGCTTCTATATGGGTGACTTGCTTGGGTAGGTGGGTTCTTTGTATCAGAACCACCATTGTACTTTTATTATTCATTGTATCTAGAAATTCCATCAACCAAAACTTGTATATTGTTTCAGACTTAGACACCGTGATGTATTATTTCGACCTTAGAGTCGCGCTTGTAGTATTATGGTTTTCTGGCTGTTTTGAGTTTCTTTTGGGTTTTGATCATCGCCCTTTGGCGTTGTATATTATTATTGCTTGCGTGGTTGTGACCGTCGATTGACGAAGAGCTAGCTCCCGCTTGGGGATGCCTTTTATCATTGCTTATATATTATCCTTGATGTACCCCGTTCGGGGCCAGTTTTTACAAAGGAAACTCTGCCGAAATTTTCAGAAAAGACGATACATTTTAAAAATGCATATTCGGCTTAGTTATTTAAAAGCTTGATTTCAAAACATGTTTCTTTACTTATTAAAAACCAGTTTCCTTTATTTACTCCTTAAAATGATTTTAGATTTCTGGGCTTTTGGCTTACTTGGATCAGATGGGGCCCTATAGGCTTCATATGGTTCAAGGGCCAGTCACGTGCTCTTTCGGGTCGTGACAAAGTTGGTATCAGAGCGCTAGGTTGACCTTGGTTCGAGTCTAAGTTTGACTATATGGAGCCTAGGGCGTTATCTATATACGGTACTTAGGCTTGACCTTACGGAACTTGGACTTAGTCGAGGGGGTATTATACCCGAACTTTCGTCGCGTAGGATGACCCTTGGTTGATAGAATAGGTGACTAAAGTAGAGTGACGTACCGTGGGTATGTTCCGCGGCATATTTACGACACGCCACTCCGCTTAAGAAACCTTAGGATGTATATTTCTTTGCATAGTATTATATTCCTTCCTATGATCTATCTTTATCGAGACTGGTTATGGTTTTGCTGCCACGATTGCATGGGCAGAGTGAGCTACGGCTCGAGTTGCGTCAGCATGAGCTCGTCGTGGACGAGGACTGACCAGGGCATGATTCCAGAAACATACGATTGTATATAGAGGAGTCGTCTTATTATGTTTTCGCGCCATGAGCGTTTGACTGATCGCTTTTACGAGATTTCTCGGGCGTACCGATCGGTACCAGAGGATTGAGCCACTGATAGAGGCCAGCCAGGATGCGATGACCATTGATAGGTCGCTTATTCATGATGATTGAGGCGCTGTTCAGCGTACGGACGGATGAGCCAATTATTGTTGCTGCGAAGGATGAGACATCGTCCCAGATGTTGGAGCTACTGCAGCTTGAGCATATACTTAGAGGTATGATGGCGAGTCGCTAGTCACCGAGGATGAATGACTCGGACATGTGGTTCGTTCGCTTACCCCGATGCGAGGTCATCAGGTAGATTGATTCCAGCTAGAGACGACTTCTCGCAGATTCGTTGAGAGTCGATTGAGACGATCGAATGTCAGTAGCCCATTTTTCAAGTTTAAAGTATTCGGAAAGACATGCAAGCGATTCTATGGACCCTCTAGAAGAATGAAACCCTAACTCGACTTAACGACCGTGTGAAAGCCTTTGAACCTTAGGGTTTGCGGCAGTTCCACGGCGCCATTAGTGAGGCTTGGGTTTGCCCTTCTACGGCTGGACCACCGACACTGTGGTATGTACTTGATACAATTAAATTGTACCCATGATGTTGAGCTCTTGGGGGATTATGAGGTTCTGACGAGTCGATCGGATGGTTCGACATCTTTCGGATATTGTGATGGGACACACTGCTTGGGAGACTCCAAATACGAGTATAGCCGTTGGAGCGTAGTCCATGCAGCCATGATGAGACGAGTCCGAATCAGTCGACCTTGGAACAAGTGGAGTAAAGAGTTCGCACGAGATTTCGACGAGATGACGTTCCACTCCGCTGACATCGGAGATGCGATACGCATGTTGAGGACGTGATCAGCTAGATATCTTCTATTGAGTGATGAAGATACCGAGTTCGTAATTTCGAGTCCGTGTGAGAGACTTCGGATTGACCATAGCCGAGAGCATTGCAGTGCGCAGATAGAGACGCGACGTCGAAATGGACGATGATACAGACAAGCGGGACAAGAAGTTCGTGCGAGATGCAGACGAGTTATTACGCTCGAGGCATTGATTGTGATTTCATGCCTATTTTATGCCGGTGATTTGATCTACGCTTCCAGCATAGTTTTCATGCACTTTTAGTGTTTTGATTTGATTTGTGCACGCTGATGCACGCGGTTGTGAGATTTTCTATCGTGGTACACCTGATTTTGATTGAGCCGCATTATATTGTCGATTTTGACCCTGATATTGATGATTGATTCTTGCACTCCGTGCTTTTGATTGGACTTGCGCATGTTCGGCGTTTGCTGTTGGATTTCGTGATTCCGTGCATGTTGAGTGCGCAGGGTTTAGATTTTCATTCGTGCACGATGGATGCACCGATTTGGATTTTCGCGCATGTTGGGCGCATATTTTGAGATACGATTTTGGGTGCACACCAGATGCACTAAATCGAGATTCTTCGTGCATGTCAGATGCACCTGGTTTTGCTGTCAGGCACACCCGTTGCCTATGACAGATACTTCGTGCACACCCGTTGCACCTAGATATTGTTTTGTGCACCTGTATGGCACATATAAGGATTTTGATTTCCGTGCGCACCAGACGAACAGGGTGATGTTATGTGCATTTTTGGGATTTATTCCTTTTGGAGCAGTACATTTTTATGATATTTGATATTCGTTTTGTACTGAGCAGGACTAGTCAGAGGACAGTACCTGGATATATTTTTGCATGCATTGATAGTTATCGAAGGGATTTCCAAAAAGCGAGCTATAGTCTCAGTATATATATACCTACGTGTCCGATATGACACGAAATGTTTTAAAAACAAGGAAACCCTTCTAAATTGTTTTCAAAACGGCGACTTAAAAAGATTTGGCATGCATTTACATCAGCTGTTCACATGTATAGATTGGATGTCTACATGTATAGTTCTGATCTACATTGTTCCCCTCCGAATGGCGGCCTGGACTTTGCGTCTGGTCTGAGATTCGGGGCAGATGCTATATGGTTTTATCTGTCTACCTCTCCGAAGATGCCAAGTTGATTTATGACACCGTGTATCGGAGGTCTAGACGGATGCGGCCGATGTAGCATACTTCGTCAGATTCCCCCTCCGGGTGAGGGGTTTTTGATTGTGGGGACGCTCTTCCCTGCAGGCGCAAGCCCCTGCAGTTAATTACGCTACCGCATCGCGGTAACAACTTTCTCTTTCTCCAGAATTTCACTTCGTATCGTATGTGTTTGTTTTGTTTGTGGTTGCCCGTGGATTGTATACGGAGACTAAGTAATGCCGTCGCCCGTAGGATGTGGATTAGTCCAAATTCGTATTTACTTAGATTTGGGTTTGGTGTTTTTAGTTTAAGGATGCATTAGTCGCGTTGGGGCTAAAATCAACTTAAACGTTCGTTAAGGATACGATAGTCCTGCTTGAGACTAAGATCAACTTAACGTGATAATCCATTTAATATCTGGCCATCGGGACTCGTCGCCTCTCTAACGTCGTTGAAGGATTACAACGGCCGATGTTAGAGGAGTTCAGAGATGTACCCTTGAACCGAGGTTGATTTGGAGTTTTATAGTCCGTTTAGATATTTAAGGATACGTTAGCCGTGTTTGGGGGCTAAGATCAACTTAAACAGGATCGTTTAGATCCGGCAAAAGAGCATTTGGAGGCTCTATTATTCCAGTTTAGGGACGTTGCGGTCCATAGGTAGTTTAGGAACGTTGCGGTCCAATATTAGTTTAGGGACGTTTCGGCCCGATATTAGTTTAGGGACGTTTCGGCCCGATATTAGTTTAAGGACGTTTCGGTCCAATATTGATGTGTGGTCGTCGGGACCCGTCACCTCTCTGACGTCGTTGAAGGATTATAACGATAGGTGTCAGAGGAGTTCGGAGATGTACCCTCGAACCGGCAGTAAATTGATTTAAAAGAGCAATCTTGCTCAGTCAATTTAATTTAAGGACTTATGGCCAAAATTGGGCTAAGTCCAGTTTCAACATTTTTATCTTTGGCCTGTGCTAGGGCTTTACCCCTTTTTAGTAATGCACTACATTATTCTTGTTTTGGTTGGGCTCTGCCCTTTTATAAATGATGCAGAGCATCTATTTTTTTGTTTGGGCTTTGCCCCCCTTTTTAAAATGCATAGCGTTTTTTTGTTAGGCCTGTTAGGCCTTTTAATTGGGCTCTGTCCCTTTTCTTTAATAATGCAGAGCATTAAATACTCTGACAGTGCTCCATGTGGTTTGTCAGGCGCTTTGCGCTAAGTAATGAGCGCAAACTCATATGGTGGTGACACGTGTCACGTTCTAGTGAGCGCAAGCGCAACAGCGCAGTGCGCTGCGCTGTCGCGCTGCTGACACGTGGCGCTTCCTGGTGGCTTGCGCCAACACAGAAGCGCAACAGCGCTGTTCTTGCAAGTGCAGAGCACTGTTTTATCTTTTGATCGATTTTAAATCAAAGAAAAAACAAGTTTTTCTTGTTTTCAAGGAACCAATGGTTCATAAGCAAGTGCAAAGCACTATTATTAGTTAGTTTTCTTTCTTATTGAAGATCGTTGATCTTGTTCTTAGATCAATGATCTATTTTTAAAAGAATTTTCTCTTTTTCTGAAGGTTTTTACCTTTTTTTTTTGTTCTTGAGAAATTCCTCAGAGTTCTCTTTTTTTTTCTCAGAAAATGTTCCCCCCTTTGAATTGAGATCTGGGGTCCCTTTTATAGTGCCCATAAATTAGTTAAATTTGTTTTAAAAAATCTTTCTCTGGGTGATTTGGGGAGTTTTCCCCACCGTTGGATCTTTGATCTAAAGGCCTCTGTTTTACAGAAGAAAATCTTCTTGTTTTAACAAGAACAGAAAAATTTTATTCTGTTTTGCGCAATTCCCTTAGCGCGTGACACGTGTCGCGCAGCGCTTGCGCAACTGTGCAGACACGTGTCGCGCAGCGCAGCGCTTGCGTGTCGTGCAGACACGTGCTGCACAGACACGTGTCGCGCGGTGCTGCGCAGACACGTGTCGCGCGGTGAGCGTTTGCGCAACTGTGCTTGCGCAGCTGTGCTTGCGCACCTGCGGGACACGTGTCGCCCAGTGCAGCATTTGCGCAACTGTTTTTGCGCAGCTGTGCTTGCGCAACTGCGCAGACACGTGTCACGCAGCGCAGCGCTTGCGCAACTAAACGTTGTTTCTTTTACTTTTAGTTTTTAAAAGAGCCCTGCTCTGATTGGACGCACCGCCTTGGGCGTTGCGCTGTCGTATCAACTTCTGACACGTGGCGCGTTGCGCGCAGCGCACGGGATTTGAAGCGTTGCTTCAAAATTTGAATTTTTTGAAATTCAAACAGAGCCTTGCTCTGATTGGGGAAACAAATGCCCCCCCACCGTTGCGCTCACGTGGCGCGCATGTGAGCGCAGCGGTGGCAAGATTCCAGCCTTTGGATCAACTGATAAGTTGAAGGGGCGCAGGCGCCTATAAATAGGACCCTTGGTCCTTAGAAAATTCTTACAACTTTCAAGAATTTTGATTCTCAGAGCCCTGCTCTTGCTTAAGAACTTCAAAGTTCAGAACTTAGAATCACTCTAGGTAATTTAAATTAAATTAAATTTAATTAACAGAGCCTTGCTTTTGCTTAAGAACTTCAAAGTTCAGAACTTAGAATCACTCTAGGTAATTTAAATTAAATTAAATTAAATTAACAGAGCCTTGCTCTTATAGATCTTTGATCTAAAGAAAACCCCTTTAGGGTTTCATCAACAGAGCCTTGTTCTCTAAAAGATTTTCCTTGGATTTTCTTAATTAATGGAGCTTTGCTCCTTCCAAATCATATAGAAGAACTCTTAAGAGTTCTTCGTGACATTTGATACTATTATTATTATTATATCATTTTTTCCCAGAGCAGAGCTCTCAATGTTCTTAGGGAATTTTCCTCAAATTCTCCTCATAACTGATTTTGACTGGTGTCACTCCTGTCTGCAGAGCATTGCTCTCGAGGAGTTTAACTTTTAACTTTCTGTATTTTCTTATTTGTTAATCTCCCTGTACTGTTTTCTTTAGGTATTATGGTGGTGCGTCTATACAGCTTGCACGAGTTCATCACTTATGAGGATATCCGTGTACAGGGCCGTCAACAGAACCAGGAGTTTACGGACGCCCAGCGTGCGGAGGTCATGGGTCGCCTCAACACAAGTGGTGGTTGGTTGCTTCCTCGTCGTTCAGCTCTCTTAAAGGTCGTGCTGGGAGCAATATGGAGAGCACTTCCGGGGTTTCACGAGGCCCTACCGCTCAATACGCTGGATGATGCCGAAGACAAGGTGCATTCAGTGTACCTGACAGGGCTGATCTCGAAGAAACGGCGGGACAGCCTCATCGACATCCTACATCAAGTCTTCCAGCAGACGACGATAATCGCTGCTTATCAAAGGATAGGGGGCCTTGCTGAAGACCTTGACACCCAGGAGCGCGAGAGGCTGCACAAGAGAATCATCAGAAAGGCCAGAAGAACTCTGGATGGCCTTACTTTTGAATTCCTCAATCCGTGCCCCGGATCCGAAGTCATACCTTTGTAAACATTTTAATAATGTTATTATTTATTTCTCCGTGATTGTAAGAACCCCCTTTTTTATGATATGAATAGAAAATTTTCATTTCATCTTGTCTTATTCCTCATCCCGAACTGTTTGCACGTGCATGAATGAGTATGTCTTAAACGCTTGATCAAGTGTAAATCGGATGTTCTTTCTGTCACTCTCTTATTATCAGTATACTGTTACAATTAGCTGGTAAGCACCTTGATTTCTCCATGCAATAATAATGGCTTAGGCCGCAGGTTCAGATCTGCCGCCTAAGACTTTTCAACTCTATGAGCCATGGGGGTCTCATAGAGACTTTTATCCCTACGGATCGAGAGGATCTCGTAGGTGGGGATCTCGTAGCCGTGAGGATTCCTAAGTGTGGTTTTCTCTTATAACTCGTAAGGATCTCATAAGAGAATTTTTCCCTCTTACGAGTCGAAAGGACCCGTAAGCGGTTGTTTCCCTCCCTGTCGAAACTCGACTTTGAAGAGTGAGACCCGTGGATGGTATGCAAGAGACCGTTTTGGGTCAACTTGTAGGGTCCCAGTGCTTAAGAAACAGGCTTCTTTTATGCCTACTGCCTAAGGCTTTATCTCACGAGTCGAGCCGCCTCAACAATTTCTTCACAAGTCGAGACGAACCGAGCGTTTCTCGCAAGAACATCTTAACGTCGCATTTAACCTCTGTTCTTTACGACAGAAGCCCGTTAAGGTTGGTGGTACTTAGGGTTTTGGCCATCGTACCGTCGCATAAGCCGATATAGTCCTCGATAGGCAATCGTGCTGTTCGAGTAGCCCTGCGACTGCCGTGTCTCTGATCCCTTCGGGGCTGGACAAGACGTCTTCAAGCAATCCCCCTTGGCAGTTTGACCGTCGGAAGAGCAAGCGTTAGGAATTTTCCATGTCGCTTTTTACTTGAGGTTAGGCTTATTTTGGTGAGCCCCGATGAGTCATAACCACTCCGCGCTGGTGTGGGGATGATCTCCGATAGTCTTTCGGGCTTTATGTGAGTTGCTGTCAAGACCCTGAAGCTAGGAATTTGGCCTTTGCTTCATTTGCTGGCATTGCGTCTGCTGTATCGAGACGAATGTTGCGGTAGGAACTAGGGATTTTGCCGTGGCTCCATTTGTTTGATGACGTTGCGTCTGCTGTGTCGAGACGAACGTTGGGGTGACATCTCGTCTGCTGTATCGAGACGGACGTCGAGGTGGTGACCATTCTGTGCTGGTGCAAGATGATCTCCGATTGTCTTTCCGGTTTTATATGAGTTACCGTCAAGACGTCGAAGCTAGGAATGTGGCCTTCGCTTCGTTTGCTTTGGTGTGTCCAAATCCTGTTGGAGGAAGAACGCTGGGGTTGACATTTCGTATGCTGTATCGAGACGAACGTCAAGGTGGTGACCACTCTGTGCTGGTGTGAGATGATCTCCGATTGTCTTTCCGGTTTTATGTGAGTTACCGTAAAGACGTTGAAGCTAGGAATGTGGCCTTCGCTTCGTTTGCTTTGTCACGTCCGAATCCCTGCTGGAGGAAGAACGCTGGGGTGACAACTCGTCTGCTGTATCGAAACGAACGTCGAGGAGGTGACCACTCCATGTGAGATGATCTCCGGTGGTCTTTCAGGCTTTATATGACTTGCCGTTAAGACCTTGAAGCTAGGAATTTGGCCTTCGCTTCATTTGCTCACACTGCGTCTGGTGTATTGAAACGAATGCTGAGGTGGAGCTGGGATTTTGCCGTCACTCCGCTTGGTTTCGACCATGGGGTCTTTTGTTAACTTTGCATGTACACCCTGCTGGACTGCGAAGGAACGCTGTTGTTGACATTGCGTCTGCTGTAACGAGACGAATGCTAAGGTGGAGTTAGGATTTTGCCGTTACTCCACTTTGTTTCGACCGTGAGGTCTTTTGTTGACGTTGCATCTGCCTCCAGCTGGACTGCGGAGGAACGCTGTTGTTGACATTGCGTCTACTGTATCGAGACGAACATTGGGGTGACATCTCGTTTGCTGTATCGAGACGGACGTCGAGGTTGTCTCTAGGTTGCTGATAAACCGTCAAGTTTTGGAACTAGGGATTTTGCCGTGGCTCCATTTGTTTGATGATTGTTGCGTCTGCTGTGTCGAGACGAACGTCGAAGTGGTGACCATTCCGCACTGGTGTGAGATGATCTCCAGTTTTCTTTCAGGCTTTATATGACTCGACGTTAAGACCTTGAAGCTAGGAATTTGGCCTTCGCTTCATTTGCTTTGGTGTGTCCGGATCCTGTTGGAGGAAGGACGCTGTGGTGACATCTCGTCTGCTGCATCGAGACGATCGTCGAGGTGGTGATCACTCCGCGCTGGGATGATCTCCGGTGGTCTTTCAGGCTTTATATGACTTGCCGTTAAGACCTTGAAGCTAGGAATTTGGCATTCGCTTCGTTTTCTTTGCCACGTCTGAATCTCCGCTTGTTTGATGATGTTGCGTCTGCTGTGTCGAGACGAACGTCGAGGTGGTGACCATTTCATACTGACATGAGACGATCTCCAGTTGTCTTTCTGGCTTTATATGACTCGCCGTTAAGACCTTGAAGCTAGGAATTTGGCCTTCGCTTCGTTTGCTTTGTCACGTCTGAATCCTGTAAGAGGAAGAACGCTGGGGTGACAATTTGTCTGCTGTATCGAAACGAACGTCGGGGTGGAGCTGGGATTTTGCCGTGGCTCCGTTTGTTTGATTGTTAGGCCGTAGATATTGCCGTTAAGATTTATCTCCGTTTTCTGATGGAGCATTGGGAAGGAAAGGGTGCCTCCTTCTTTGTTTGTGCCCCTGGATCGTATACAGGGATTGCTGTACTATTGCCTGTAGGGCCAAAGTTTCATTCATTCATTTTTTTTTATTTCCGCGATGCTCTATCATTTCAGCTTTTATATCGCGAAGGTCGCGATTGCCCAATCATTTCAGCTATTTTTCGCGGTGCCCAATCATTTCGGCTATTTATTTTTTTTTTATTCGCTGCTTTTTATTGCGAGTTGCCCAATCATTTCGGCTATTTTGCATGCATACATTTTTACTTGCTGCTTTTTATTGCAAGTTGCCCCATCATTTCGGCTATTTCGTATGCATGTGTGGCTCGCTGATTTTTTATCGCAGGTGTGGAACTTGGAATCTGACACCAATCTCAGCATCAGCATCGCTACAACTGGAATATTGCCAGGAACGAATCATCATTTTCCATGAAGGGACTTGGAATTTAATACCGTTTTAGGCATCAGCATCGCTATAACTGGGATATTGCCAGGAGCGAATCATCATTTGCCTTTGTCGATATCGAATAAATGGTGGCTTAGTAAACAGGGTTAGGATTCTGTCGACTAAGGCTTTTGACTTCATGAGCCGTAAGGGTCTCACAAAGGTATTTCTCCCTACAAGTCGTGAGGATCTCGTAGGTGTGTTTTCTCCTTAGGGATCATGAGGATTCCTAAGTGTATGTTCCTATGTAAGTCGTAAGGATTTTACAAAAGGGTTTTCTCCTTATAAGTCGAGAGGACTTGCAAGGGTCGTTCACCGTATGGACATATCCCCAGTCACGGATGGGACTTGGTTAGGGAATGTTTATTCGCGCCCGTGGATTGTATACAAGGGTCAGTATCGAGCCGCTTGTAGGTCCATAACGAAAGTTGTGGGGGTTGCTTAAGCACAGGTTTAGCTCTCTGTAACTTAAGACTTTCAAATCTTATGAGCCGTGAGGGTCCCATAAGAGAGTTCTCCTTACGAGTCGTGAGGATCTCGCAAGTGTATTTTCTCCTTAGGAATCGTGGGGATCCCTAAGTGTGCTGCTCCCTTTGTGAGTCGTAAGGATCTCACGCGGGTGGTTTCTCCTTACAAGGTCGAGGGGACCTTATAAGTGTCTTTTAACGAGGTTGTGCCCTTTCGGGTTTTCACGAACACTCGCCGGTAGCCCTGCTGTTTTTTACTCATGGAGCCCTTTCGGGTTTTCATCCGTGCCCGTTTCGCTTATGGACATACCGTCTCTTTTCTTCTTTTTTTTGTGTTTACGAGGTCGCGCCCTTTCGGGTTTTCACGAACACTCGCCGGTAGTCCTGCTGTTTTTACTCACGGAGCCCTTTCGGGTTTTCATCCGTGCCCATTTTGCTTATGGACATACCGTCTTTTTTTTTATTTACGAGGTCGCGCCCTTTCGGGTTTTCACGAACACTCGCCGGTTGTCCTACTGTTTTTACTCACGGAGCCCTTTCGGGTTTTCATCCGTGCCCGTTTTGCTTATGGACATACCATTTTTTACTTTTTTTTTATTCTTTATATGTATATTTTTTTTATATATTTTTTTTATCTCGTCAGCCTAAGGATGCTGCGGTAGTAGTTTAAAGACATTTCGGTCATTTGCAAGTTTTAGGACATTGCAGTCCATCATTAGTTTAAGGACATCTCGGTCCGTCGTCGCCGTATTTGAGGCGAATATCTAGTTTATTGACTTTTCGGTCTATGGGTCTTTCTCTATGACTGACCATGATGCCCCCGGCGTATCCATCTTTCTCGGAGCATGCGGTTGTGGCGGGTTCACCTTCCAATTTTCGGACAGCGCGAACTTGCCTTGTTGGTATTGGTCTTCAACCCAGTTCTTGAAGACGTAGCAATCCTCAATCAGATGACCTACCGTTTGATGGTAAGGGCAATAATTAGGATTATTAACATCGCCTAGCCGCAACGGACGTTTTGGACTCGGCAGATTGATGAGTCTGTCGCACACTGCCAGCTCGAACAGTCCCCTTGTTTTATCTTGCGGAAACGAGTAAGGACGTTTCAACTTTTCCTGGAGGGGTTGCCGCTTGTTGCTTTGTCGAGCAACCGGTCTAGGGTCACATAATTGTTGTTGAGCGCTGGCGACGAAGGCCGTTTTTCCTTTTCCTTTATCCTTTTTGTTCGCTCCGTTGTTTGCGGGGCCGGGATTTTTTCCGAGTAGCGTGCGATTGCATGGCTGAACGTTCTCGCAGCTCCTCAATTCCTTCATTTTTGAAATAGATTCCCTGAGGGAAGGGTTGGGGGTAGCTTCTTCGTCAGAGTCGCTTCCAAAGGTGATAATTTGCGATACCTTAGAGTCGGCCGTATGACAATCGTCGGTGGCTCTTTTGCGATCATCTATCGCATTTTTTTTGACGTCTACAAGCTTCACATTTTGTCCTGTCGAAGTGTTGCTTTTGAGCGACATACCCTTGCCACCAACAGTTAAAAGATTCGCAGTCTTCGGTAGGATGTATGATCTTTTGATGATATAAGCAGAAGTTAGGGTGCATCTCTACCTCAGCGAGAGTATTTTCTTCAAAGGGCGGTAGCTTCATTCCTACTGATAAAGCTTTGGCGAACCTTTTCCTCGTCTTGAATTTGTTTTTATCCGCAGTGGATGGCTTTTGATTTGACAGGAATGCTTTGGCTTTTTCCAGTATGGCCATTTCACGCTCTTGATTGGCTTTTGCTTTCAGACGAATTTCATTTAGGAAGACATCAATCAGCTCGTCTGATGGCTGTAGAATTTCCGGTTCGGGGTTCGCCATTGGTTTCTCGGCGCAAGAAGCTTCTTTATTATCTGTCAGTGAGTGAGAAATCACATGACAAGTCGCTACGTAGTCTTCGGATTCATCTGATGAGTTTTCTCCATCGTTTTCATCCTTGACTAAAGAACATACTGCCCCCGGCGTGTCCGTCTTCTTTGGAGAGTGCGGCTGTGGTGGGTTTACCTTCCAGTTTTCCGACAGCGCGAACTTGCCTTGTAGGTACTGATCCTCGATCCATCCCTTAAAGACGAAACAATTCTCGATCGGGTGACTTACCGTTTGGTGGTAAGAGCAATAATTGGGATTGTTGACATCGCCTGGTTGCAACGGACGTTTTGGACTCGGCAGATTGATGAGTCTGTTGCGCACTGCCAGCTTGAACAGTTTTCTCGTTTTATCCTGAGGAAACGAGTAAGGACGTCCCAGTCTCTCCTCGAGGGATGGGCGTGGACGCATATTGTTTTGACGGACAACCGGCTTTAAGTTGCTCGACCGTTGTTGAGTATTGGCAACAAAGGTTGCTTTCCCTTTGCCCTTTTCATTCTAAGGCTCTGTCTTTGAAGGAGATGGTTCATGGCCCACCTGGTCCATTTGGGCCAGCTTGTCAATCAAGGCCTGGAAGGTGGTCGGCTTAAAAAACATCATGAATTGGGAGATGGTCGCTTGAGGGTCGAGAGTACCTACGGACATGCCCACGGCAGGAGCTTCTTCGATGCGCTGCTCGCACTTTGACCATAGGTTACGCCACCGTATCACATACTGGACCCAAGTTTCTGCAGGCTTCACCCTGGCATTGATCAATGCCGTGATTGGGACGCGTTCGCTAGCGCTTGCAAAACGCTGGGTGAATAGCAACTCCATCTCTGCGAATGTCTTGACAGAGTCATTTGGGAGTTCAGAGTACCACTCGAACGCCGTCTCCGATAAGCTGCCGACGAATTGGCGGAGCAAGAGTTTATCATCGCCGCCAGTGTTGCCACATAAGGCTCTGAATTGAGCGACGTGCTGATGCGGATTTCCTTTCCCCTTGTATACATGGAACTTAGGGATCGTATATCCCGGCGGGTAATTGATTTGGTCATACCAGCTCGGGTATGGTCGCCCAGTTTTGACGACTTGGCTGGCCGCTTCACTCACCTGATGAGCTCGTATTTGCTGAGCTATATAGTCATCTAGTGCAGCTTTGGAAATGGTTTCTTCCTTAGCTGTTGAATGAGCCGGAGGAGGATTAGATGTCTCCTCTTTATCGTCTTCAATAATGATCGGAGGGTCTTCAGCTGGAGGGTCCGGCTGTAACATCATTCCCACCATGTCTTGGAAGAGAAGCGCCATCTGTTTTATGTTAGCCGCTTGCTCTGCAGCTTCTTTGTCCCTCTTTTCGAGGACACTGCGTAAAAAGTCAGCGTCGGTTTCTTATTCTTGACGCTCATCCGAAGACGTTTCAGAGCTTTCTTTTGGCTCAATGAGTGCAGCCATTGTAGTCATCATTTCCTGAAGCTTTTGTTGTTGCTCCTGGGCTTTCGTCACGGATCGGGTGAGCGGTCGGTGGCCCGTAGAAGTGCGGCTTTCCTCCTTTCCAGAAGCCATATAAACAGTGTGCACCACCATGCCCCCAGATTTGGGGCGTTTGTGTTCAGCGCTTTTATGCTTCGCCATGTTCACAGGGGCTTTTTGCGGCCTCCTTTTCTTCTGAGTGATTGGAGTTAAGGGGGCCGTTGTAATGGGCACCCGGGTAACTATTGGTTTTTGGGGCTTGACGGAGTAATCCTTCTCTTGCCGAACCTTCATTTTTTTCCGTTGGTGGAGATAGTTTTCATCAATCACTGACTCCTGGACCTGTCGTCAGACTCTGTAAATTTTAGAGGACAGCCGTTGAGGGGGCTGTTCTAGCTTCTTCTCTGGAGTATTCTCCATAGGTGAAGGAGTTCGCTTCAGCACCGCAGTAGGAGAGTTTCTGCGCACCGTGTTTAGCAATTCAAAGCTGTTCCCGGTTGGAACAGCAGCATCGGTCCCCACCGTTGGAGCTGGCGGAGTTATCCCAGAGGGGGAGTTGCCCCCAACCTTCTTTACTCGGCGCCAGTGGCGACGTCGAGCATGTCGTGCTAATGGAGTTGTTTCAGCTATAGGGGTGACCTCCTCATGCCCCCCGTGTTGGTCAGAATATGCTGGTACCAGCCTTTTAAAGATCGGCGTCCGTTGAACGGGGACGGCCAACCTATCAGAAGCGGACTTCCGAGCATGGGAAGCAACCTTGGTGACTTCGCCAAGAACGGGAGCTGGGATGGCTATCCGCTTCGGGATAACGTGTTCTGGTATGGCAGGCTTCTTCATGGGCTCGATGGAGTTCTGGCCTAATCCATTAAAACCTGAAGCAGTGGAGTTGGGGGACCTGTTGAGAGGGGTCGCGGCAGTGGTAAGTCGACCGAAGACCGACTTCTTTGGAGCTTCTTGCAATGTCATTGGGGCGTTGAAGCTTATTGGTGGGAGCATGGTCCCAAAAAATAGTCCAGTGGTGGTTTGAGCCACCTGCTCCACCGGCATTTTGAAAAGGGAGGCCGCTTGGGGCCTATAAGTCACTCCTCCAGCAAGGACCGAGCGAGAATTGCAGTTGTAGGCGGTGCAGTTTGAAGCCATTGATCTTCTGTTTTCTGCACGGAACAAGACACCAAATCTTAGTACCTCGAATCCACAGGCAACCACAGTAAACCGCGATTCGTTCGCGAACACGACACACGAAGTGTGGAGTGGAAAGTGGAAAAGGTCCCACCGGGCGTGCCAGAATCTGTTCCCCTCCGAATGGCGGCCTGGACTTTGTGTCTGGCCTGAGATTCGGGGCAGATGCTATATGTTTTTATCTGTCTACCTCTCCGAAGATGCCAAGTTGATTTATGACACCGTGTATCGGAGGTCTAGACGGATGCGGCCGATGTAGCAGACTTCGTCAGATTCCCCCTCCGGGTGAGGGGTTTTTGATTGTGGGGACGCTCTTCCCTGCAGGCGCAAGCCCCTGCAGTTAATTACGCTACCGCATCGCGGTAACAACTTTCTCTTTCTCCAGAATTTCACTTCGTGTCGTATGTGTTTGTTTTGTTTGTGGTTGCCCGTGGATTGTATACGAAGACTAAGTAATGCCGTCGCCCGTAGGACGTGGATTAGTCCAAATCTGTATTTACTTAGATTTGGGTTTGGTGTTTTTAGTTTAAGGATGCATTAGTCGCGTTGCGGCTAAGATCAACTTAAACGTTCGTTAAGGATACGATAGTCCTGCTTGAGACTAAGATCAACTTAACGTGATAATCCATTTAATATCTGGCCATCGGGACTCGTCGCCTCTCTAACGTCGTTGAAGGATTACAACGGCAGATGTTAGAGGAGTTCAGAGATGTACCCTTGAACAGAGGTTGATTTGGAGTTTTATAGTCCGTTTGGATATTTAAGGATACGTTAGCCTTGTTTGGGGGCTAAGATCAACTTAAACGGGATCGTTTAGATCCGGCAAAAGAGCATTTGGAGGCTCTATTGTTCCAGTTTAGGGACGTTGCGGTCCATAGATAGTTTAGGGACGTTGCGGTCCAATATTAGTTTAGGGAAATTTCGGTCCGATATTAGTTTAGGGACGTCTCGGTATATTGATGTGTGGTCGTCGGGACCCGTCACCTCTCTGACGTCGTTGAAGGATTACAACTATAGGTGTCAGAGGAGTTCTGAGATGTACCCTCGAACCGGTAGTAAATTGATTTAAGAGAGCAATCTTGCTCAGTCAATTTAATTTAAGGACTTATGGCCAAAATTGGGCTAAGTCCAGTTTCAACATTTTTATCTTTGGCCTGTGCTAGGGTTTTACCCCTTTTTAGTAATGCACTGTATTATTCTTGTTTTGGTTGGGCTCTGCCCTTTTATAAATGATGCAGAGCATCTATTTTTTTTTGGGCTTTGCCCCCCCTTTTTTAAAATGCATAGCGTTTTTTGTTAGGCCTGTTAGGCCTTTTAATTGGGCTCTGTCCCTTTTCTTTAATAATGCAAAGCATTAAATACTCTGACAGTGCTCCACGTGGCTTGTCAGGCGCTTTGCGCTAAGTAATGAGCGCAAACTCATATGGTGGTGACACGTGTCACGTTCTAGTGAGCGCAAGCGCAACAGCGCAGTGCGCTGCGCTAGTGCCCTGCGCTGTTGCGCTGCTGACACGTGGCGCTTCCTGGTGGCTTGCGCCAACACAGGAGCGCAACAGCGCTGTTCTTGCAAGTGTAGAGCACTGTTTTATCTTTTGATCGATTTTAAATCAAAGAAAAAACAAGTTTTTCTTGTTTTCAAGGAACCAATGGTTCATAAGCAAGTGCAAAGCACTGTTATTAGTTAGTTTTCTTTCTTATTGAAGATCGTTGATCTTGTTCTTAGATCAATGATCTGTTTTTAAAAGAATTTTCTCTTTTTCTGAAGGTTTTTACTTTTTTTTTTTGGTTCTTGAGGAATTCCTCAGAGTTCTCTTTTTTTTTTCTCAGAAAATGTTCCCCTCTTTGAATTGAGGTCTGGGGTCCCTTTTATAGTGCCCATAAATTAGTTAAATTTGTTAAAAAAAATCTTTCTCTGAGTGATTTGGGGAGTTTTCCCCATCGTTGGATCTTTGATCCAAAGGCCTCTGTTTTACAGAAGAAAATTTTCTTGTTTTAACAAGAATAGAAAAGATTTATTCTGTTTTGCGCAATTCTCTTAGCTTGCGCAGCTGCGCAGACACGTGTCATGCAGCTGCGCCTGCGCAGACACGTGTCGCGCGGTGCAGCGCTTGCGCAGCTGCGCAGACACGTGTCGCGCGGTGCAGCGCTTGCGCAACTGTGCTTGCGCACCTGCGGGACACGTGTCGCGCGGTGCAGCGTTTGCGCAACTGTGTGTGCGCAGTTGTGCTTGCGCAACTGCGCAGACACGTGTCACGCAGCGCAGCGCTTGCGCAACTGAACGTTGTTTCTTTTACTTTTAGTTTTTAAAAGAGGCCTGCTCTGATTGGACGCACCGCCTTGGGCGTTGCGCTGTCGTATCAATTTCTGACACGTGGCGCGTTGCGCGCAGCGCACGGGATTTGAAGCGTTCCTTCAAAATTTGAATTTTTTGAAATTCAAACAGAGTCTTGCTCTGATTGGGGAAACATACATCATATTGGTTTTGTATTGGATTTGATATTTGTGTCTTTACCATGACTCCGATGATTGCGGGATGCTTGACGGAATTTTGCTTTTGAGTTATCCGCTCAGTACTCATGCGCATGCACTGCGCTATAATGTTTTATGTATTGTTGATTTCGGAGCCCCGACGACTTGGAATTTGTATCGAAATGTTTTAGTATTTGGGGGTTTTAATTTAAATTCGGGGACCGAATTTTTTTAAGGGGGGTAGATTGTAACGTTTCAAAATAATAAAATATTAATTTTGGGAATTTTTATAATTTAATATTATTTTAATGAATATTTTAATATTCCGGTATAATTAAATACAAATAAATGGGAAAAAATTATGGAAAATTATAAAATAGGGTATTTTATGGAATTATGCTATTTTAAAGTTTTTATGATTTGTTTGACACTAATTTAGTGCTAATCGCGATTAAAAATCGCTAATCGGATTTTTGGCATTTTTGTGCAAAATATGCACATATCTTTTTCTACACTTGTGTTACATTTTTATTGCCATGGTTGTTCATTTGGGTTCACTATTTGAGTGAGAAGGAAATTGAGGGAAAAGAATAGGGAAAAGTGATAATATGAGGGTTGGTGAGAGAGAGAGAGAGGTATGGGTTATTTTGACCAAGACTTAGCCATTTCCTCTTCAACCTTCACTCATTTCTTTCCCTCTCCCTCTTGTTGCTGCTGCTCTTGCTCCTCACCTCACCTCCCCTCTTCAAGCCCCAAATCAACTCACAAACAACACCAAAACACTACTCTCATTTCATTAAAAGTGTGCACGAGCTCAAGATCTACACATTGGACTAAAGAAGAAAGGATTTTGGCCACTAGGGGCAACTCAAGAATTTTCTTGAGTTTTCAAATGAGGTAATTACTGAATCATTAGTTTAGTTTTAGCATTTCTTATACCCCATGTTTAGCTTAGAACTGATATTATGTGTTTTGGTGGACTTAAGGAAAACCTAGTTAGGGTTTGAGGAAAAATTGAGTTGTGAAGTGTAACTAAGATTTGTTGTGACCTTAGAATCTGGTGTGATGCTAGATTGGACCCTAACCTGAAGCTTTAACCCAGAATACGGATTTATGAGACGATGTCGGGAAAAACTGCAATTCTGGGATTGTATTTGGGAATCTGCTATCACCCCAGGACTCCTAAAATAAAATTGAGTTGACAGTGAGATGTGCAGGCATCCTGGAACCACCACACCAAACCCTAGCCCCCAACTCCAATTCCCGGCCGTAAATAAATCCAATCTGGCCGCAAATTGCGGCCAGAGCAGGGGGGTTTTGCCTCGTTTTTGGTGCATGGCCCTATTTCCAGTTAACTTGACCCTTGGTATGTGCAATTTTGTCTGGTTCCAATCAGGGTAAAATCTGGGTTGATTTTCATGAGTTGGCGCATGATTTACGACTTGTTTTAGCATGGATTTTGGTATTTGGTGATTCGTTTCTGTCGGGTGGCGTTTGGACGTCAACGACAAGTGGATATTGATCGTGTTTACATGCGAGGCGATAGGTTTTTACCTATGCGAGTAGCGTGTGCTATTTTGGTTTTCGATATGATTTTCATGTGCTTTAGCATTGTGATATACTTGTAGGTACCCTACGTGATGTTGAGGCGAAGAAGATGAAGATGGTGACATCGGCATCGGCACACGAGAAGCAAGATGAGTAGATTTATATCTACGGAGAGAAATCGGGTGGATGGCGTATAGCACCCCCGCAGTCCGTGGTGATGTATACGAATATGTATACACACATATATTTACTATGTGTCGTTTAAGTTTATTGATGGTAATAATGGATTATTGATGATAAGGATGTATTGGTTTAGTATAGTGTGAACCCTAGAGTAGTGGCTGCACTCACACATACACGTACACATATACTTGCATACATTCTTTCATTTATCTGTGCGCATATGGAGGTGTGTATATCTACACATGGGTATGGGACTATGTGTTCATATACGGGATTTGAGGATGATACGTGGGATTGAGATGAGTCGATGAGGTTTGATTGAGGCCGTGAGATTCGGCGATATAACAGAGTTCGTATTTGAGATGCGACATGATGGTTTTAGCGGGCCTTTGGGCATGTGTTTTACCCTGCATTCATATTTATATAGATGGTATCGATGATACTAGACTTAGAGTTGTACCCTAGATTATGTGATATGATGGCAGTGATACCTGATATGTGATGAGATAATATGATATTGACCCGTACCCAGCTATTGGGATGTCGTACGACGATTTACCATACGAGCTTTATATTGATGTTAGATCCGCACTCATGACTCGAGGATGTTATATGATATACCGTATCGTACGTGATACTATTGAGGCGAGATCACCGACTATTATATATATATGTATATCGACTCAGATTTAGGTGGTTTTCATACCCCTCCCGATTGACTTGATTGTTGGGTCCGTAGTTCGCATAGTAGGCGTTAGACTAGACCCGAGTCATACCTATTTCAAAACTAACGAATCGGGGATATTTTAAAGATAGGTAAAAGGGATTCTACGGATATTTTCAAACGACACATCTTTTCTTAAAACACCGTAGCCCTTATTTTACCAAAACCCCTGATTCGTCTTATTTCAAAAGGCAAGGCTGCTTGATATATTTATTGAGATAAAGTCTGTACTGTTGCGTTGACTATTCGATTCCGCATACTCATGCAATTTGCATTGCATTGCTTGTGTTTATTGATATATTACAGTCATGCTGCTAGGACACCAGCACCATTATCGATGATGCGTATGTTCCACGTACACTTGTTTGCCGGCTCACACACTTCATCATTGATAATTGCCATGTAACTACACTGTACTACTGTTGCATGACATACTGATATGCTTACATTTCTTTTACATGTCGCATGCATCATACTTTCTGATTATACACATTGAGATATGTTGTTTCCATGATATTTCGGGATTTGGGAACCGTGGGTATTTCAAAAGAGAATTTGTAATTGTTTTAAAAACCCGGTTATCCTTGATATGATATTTCAGTGCGTCCACCATGTGTTTTCTCGGTGCTGAGAGCGACATGTGAAACCCGATTCGAGGAGGCGGATGAGGCCGATTGCGGGTACATGGTGGACCCGGTATGGTACCCCAGGGCGAGAACGGTTTCGCTGTGCAGTAGACGGGGAGCCTGGCAGAGGGACTACTACCTACCGGTGATTGGTTGGACCTGGCGGTTATCCGGAGGATACTGACCAGAGTCGATAGATGGATATGGGCGTACTGCCGGGGCCGAGGGCCGATACCGCAGACAGAGCCCGTGGGCTGATCCGGACTGACGGAGCCCGATATATGAGGATTTACGTGCCGATGCTGGACACAGTTTTCATGATGTTTTCGAGTGTCGATGCTGGGCATTCCAGTTCCATGATTTTGACGTGTCGCGAGGGACACAGTTGGTTTATATCATCATATTTCCATGCATATGCTGATGATATTTACATGCATGATGGTTATTGTCATTGGGTGACGAGTGGACGGGATCCACGTACATGCAGATTGATTTCAATGATCATACCTCACATTTATGATATGCTATTACCTGAGGCACTGGCACGAGCACTTGGCACTACACTCATGTATAGAGATTACATGGCCAGTTTAGCATGCTGCAGACTTATTCATATTGAGGTTTATTTATGTCACGCCCCGCTTCCCAAAATACGGAAAACGAGGGATGACTAGGCCAGCCATGCTCCTACGGTCAAGGAATCATCCTGCCGTTGTCACACTTCGGCTTCTAGCACTACATGGTAATCAGTAATTAAAGCACAGTATCAAAGGAATCACATCACTAATTTATTATATTAAAATCCCATTGTTCACAATTTTACAGATAATAAGAACAATAACTAACCAAGTTCGATCTCACAATCTCTTTTATGGAAAGCAGTAAATGAAGAAGGTACACCAAACTATATCTCCGTGAGCTCAAAGGATAGATCCGTCTCCGGTGCTGGTCCTCGCGCGGAACCTGAGCATGCATACTCAGGTCGTCAGAGCGACACAAATAATAATATTATTATAATCAGGTGCAACAAGTAAAGGAGGTAATACTGGTATGAGAATAATGCGAGTAATCACTATGTCACAATATGATGCAGAATATGTTATGTGTCCCTATCGGTCTCTAGGTCATGTTTGAAATCACATAGTGGAAGGAGGATCATGTTTAACAGGAGTCTCGTACATACCCGAGACAACGGCCCACATGCCCGGGACATAACCCTGTCAGCCGGATCGCTAGATCCTGTCCTACACGTATAAGTGTCACAGTTCGAATGATCATCCTCTAAACACGGTCCTGTTAAATACGATACTCTTTCCACTTTGATTTCCCCCTTTCCCCCAGGTTACACTATTTATGATATTGGTCTAGTTGTGTACGAGTATACCAATGACACGGTTTCACCACTATCCACTGTATCAATCACTGTCACGAATGTTCACTTTCCATTAGTGTACTCGTCACTCCTAAATCAACATCTATCACTCACGATAATGCAATGTCCACACGCACTAACACAGTATAAATGACAAGGATATGATATATGTATTGTAAACTACCAAATAAGCTCGGTATGTTATGAATTAATATGCATGTCACGAACCAAAATGAATTACACAAATTAATATGTTACGAATTCAGCCAATATGATGTAGGTAAGATATATAGAACAATCAGTCAGGAATTCATCAAATTTTGTTTCAGTTCGATCGGAGTTTCGGTTTTCAAGACATAACTGTTTCAGTTTAAGTGCTTGCGGCTGGAATTCCAATTTCAGAACTGAATGCCTGTTTCGCGACACGAATTACACCCAGTTGGGCTCAAAATTTAGCGATGTCGCAGTTAAATAAAATTTTGGGTTTTCGATAAAGTATTCAACGCAACAGACAGATCTTCAACCGCATCTGTACGTTGAAAGTTATACACAGTTCAATCTCAAATGTCATTTCAGAAAGTGTTCTGGACAGCTTTACGTTCTGCCTTTTTAAAATAAGTTTAAAATAACAAATGGCGATGAATCGGAATGAAACTACTTGTTTTCTCTCACTAACAGGAATATCTTATAACTACTGTAAAGTTCCGTATCATGCGATTTCAGGAAACACGGGGACGCAGGACTTTAGACAGAACACTCTAATCAGAAACGCTCTGGACTGCAGTCCAGAGTCGTGTTCCGACCCAGTTATCATCATGATTACAGAACAGGAATCATTAGGATTTTCCATAGGGTTAAAGTTCATCGAGTCGGCTTCGATTTAAGCCCTCGAACGTCTCAATCCAGTATACATATGATTTATGGTGATTTTATTCGTTTTCAGGCACGAGAAAATTTCAGTTTTAACGGCATATTTGGGGGTATCAGTTTTCGTTACAAACATTCGTATTTTCCAGCGAGATTCATACACTATATTTAACATTATATGGGCCAACAGAAGGTATCAGTTTCCGTCAAATTAAACAGCCATATCCATGAGAGACTAGCATCGAACACCTTGGTCAATATATATATATATAATCATTGAGTTCGTAAACTATGTGATCTAGGTGTGTAACACGACTATAATAGCATGAAGCAAGTAAACACTTGCCTGGAGAACGCCTCGGGGTCGTATGGTCACAGTGTCGCCACGAACGCGCGATATACGCCACGTACCGAATTCCCGCGAGCCTCGATCTAGATGTGGATCTCGCGTCGGGTTGTCCGGAGTCGTTTGCACAGCCACTGGACGTCTAGAATGGTGCTCTGTGGGTCTCCCGAGGTGTGCTGGGGTTGGCGTCGGTCGACGGCGCTCCGGCTATGTGTACGGAGAGGTTTCACAGTGGGAAAATTTTGTTTCAAAATGGTTTTGGAGTTTTGGAGAGGGATGGGGAGTAGTGGGGGTCGGGTCTGAAGAGATGAGGGTGATGCTGAGGGTGAGTAGGGTCGTAGAGGGGGTTCAGGCGAAGTGGGGCTCGCCGGCGTTGAGTGCCAGGGTGTTGTGGTCGAGCCCTGTAGGGGGGGTTGTGTGCAGGGGAGACTTGAGTGGGTGGAGATGGAGTCGTGGAGGGAGAAGGAGGGTGGATGAGTGGTAGTCGTCGTGTCTCGAACGACGAGGTGGGATGATCGCCGGCGGTGGAGGTGTCAATGGCTCGAGAGAAAGTTTGGGTGTTCGGGTTTTCTTTTGGGCTCGGTGAATGTAGAGAAGAGAGGTGAGGAGTTTGTGAGTACGAGAGAGATGAGGGCGACGAGTTTGACAACGTGGGGACAACGGTAGGGCGAGGGCGTGGGCGACGGCGGGGGAGGCATGTCGCGCGCGCGCGATTTTGGGAGATAGCCGTTGGAATTTTTGAGGGAAGAAGAACAGTGAGGAAAATAGAAAAAGGGATTGGGCAATTCTCATTTTTAATTTCAGTATGTACTGTGGGTGAAGAAGGCTGGGCCGAGTGGGCACAGGGTTGAGGATTTAAAATTATTTGGAGATGAAAATGAAGTGTGGGCTGGGAAATAATAGATTGGGCCGAGGGAAAAATAGTGAGGAATTTAGAAAGAAAGTGGGCTGAGGGTGAACCGGGCCGGGGTTTAATAGGGATTTAAAAATTTTATGTGTGGGCTGAGGGATAATAAAGGGAACGGGCCAGGGAAAAAATATATAGGAAATTTATTAGTTAAGTGTGTGCGGCTGAAAAGGTATTGGGCTGACGGATTTATAAAGGATTTATGTAAAGTAAAATTTGAATGAGCTGGGGAGAAAAGTAAGGGTCGATAAGGTTTTAATTGCTAAGGAAAAATTTTGGGCTGAGGGTTGAAATGAATTTAGGGATTTTAATTAAAGGATCGAGTGGACTGGGTTGGTTTAAGGAATTAATTTGTTAGTTTTAATTTGATTTTTTAGGTTGTTGGAAAAGTATAAATACTGGGATTCAGCTACCACCATCTACAGAATAATTACGAGGCAAGGTTAATCTCAGGAATTTGGAAAATACAGGGAAAAATTCTTGTAGATGGAGAACGGGGATTTACATCATACCCCCCTTAACAAAAATTTCGTCCTCGAAATTTAACAAAGATACAAGAGTACAATGTACTAAACAAAAAGATGTGGATAACGATCACGGATGTCTTCCTCCCGCTCCCAGGTGGATTCTCCTGGGGAACGACCGCCCCAAGACACTCGGACTAACGGAATGACTTTATTCTTCAGCACTTTCTCTCTACGGTCGAGAATGGTGGTAGGCTGCTCTTCGTACGATAAGTCAGTACCCAAGACTAGCTCTGAATGGTCCAGGACATGGCTCTCATCCCGGACATAACGCCGCAACTGTGACACGTGGAAGGTACTGTGCACCCCAGCTAGCGATGGAGGCAAGGCCAGTCGATAGGCCACCTCTCCTACTCGCTCTAGTACCTCAAAAGGTCCGATAAAACGGGGACTAAGTTTTCCCCGACTTCCGAATCTGATAACTCTACGTGTAGGGGAAATCTTCAAGAATACATGATCTCCAATTTCGAACTCAAGTGCCCTTCTGCTGGTGTCTGCCCAACTCTTCTGTCGATCCTGAGCCGTCTTAATACGCTGCCTGATCATTTGGACCTTGTCAACTGTCTGAACGATGAGTTCGGGGCCCAGTAATCTTCGTTCTCCCACATCATCCCAACATACTGGGGATCGACACTTCCGCCCATATAGCGCTTCAAAAGGAGCCATCTGAATACTAGCCTGATAACTATTGTTGTAAGAAAACTCGACTAGGTGCAGATGGTCCTCCCAGGAACCCTGAAAGTCCAACATACAGGCTCTCAATATATCCTCGAGCGTCTGAATTGTACGCTCGGATTGTCCATCCGTCTGTGGGTGATAAGCTGTGCTGAATTTAAGGCGGGTTCCCAAACTCTCCTGTAAGCTCTTCCAAAAGTGCGACAAGAATCTCGTGTCCCGGTCTGACACAATACTGACTGGAACACCGTGAAGTCGCACAATCTCCTGTATATATCTTTCTGCCAGTGATTCTGTCGACTGTCCCACTCGGAAAGGTAGAAAGTGTGCAGCTTTTGTAAGGCGATCAACGATAACCCAAATAGCGTTATTGCCTCTAGGGCTCCGTGGTAAGGCCGTCACAAAATCCATAGTAATGTGCTCCCACTTCCATTCAGGTATCGGCAATGGTTGTAATAACCCTGCTGTTCTCTGATGTTCCGCCTTCACCTGCTGACATACCAAGCATCTGGATACGAACCTCGCGATTTCCCGCTTCATTCCGTTCCACCAAAAGTGCTGCTTTAGGTCCTGATACATTTTTGTACCTCCTGGATGCACAGAATAAGCTGAACTGTGTGCTTCAGCCAACACTTCTTCTCGTACACCACCTTTAGGTACGCAGAGTCTGCTACCGAATCTCAGAGAGCCATCTTCATGTATAGTCAAATCCGTTCTTAGTCCAGCTTCCACTTGCTCCCTGAACTTTTGTAATCGGGGATCACCCGCTTGTGCAGTCTTGATACGATCCACTAGGGAAGATTGCACCTGTAGTAGCCAAAATTGACTTAGTGCGTTCGGCGTAACGACCTCAAGTTCAAGTCTCTGGAAATCCTCAATAATGCTCCTCTGATCGGTCAACATCATGACCGCTGGTTTGCGACTGAACGCATCTGGTACAACATTTACCTTCCCCGGATGATACTGAAGGTCCAGATCATAATCTGCCATTAGCTCTAGCCACCGGCGCTGCCTCATGTTCAGTTCCTTCTGAGTGAATACATATTTCAAGCTCTTATGATCCGTGTATACCTCCACTTTTTCACCCAAGAGATAGTGTCTCCAAATCTTCAACGCAAAGACTACTGCAGCTAACTCCAAGTCATGTGTAGGGTAGTTCTTCTCGTGGTTCCTCAGTTGTCGAGAGGCGTAAGCAACCACACGACCGTGCTGCATCAAAACACAGCCTAAACCCTTCCCCGAGGCATCACTGTGTATCACCAAACCACCTGAATCATCTGGTACAGTAAGAATGGGCGCCGTGGTTAGTTTCTGCTTTAGTGTGTCGAATGCCTGAGTGCATTCCTCTGTCCATGTAAACGGCACGTCCTTCCGTGTCAGCCGTGTCAATGGTTCCGCGATCGTTGAGAAATCTTGGACGAATCTCCGATAATAACCTGCCAATCCCAGAAAGCTCCTGATCTCTGCTACTGATTTTGGCGTCGGCCAATCTCTGACAGATTCTATCTTTGCCGGGTCCACCGAGATGCCTTCGCCCGAAACAATATGTCCCAAAAACTGCACCTTGTCAAGCCAGAATTCACACTTGCTTAGCTTCGCGTACAACTTCTCTTCCTGAAGAACCTGCAGTACCGTGCGCAAATGCTCAGCATGCTCTTCTCGGGTCTTTGAATAGACAAGTATGTCGTCGATAAACACAACGACAAACGTGTCCAAGTATTTTGCGAACACCCTGTTCATTAAATCCATGAATATTGCTGGGGCATTGGTAACACCGAACGGCATCACAAGGAACTCGTAATGTCCGTATCGGGTCCTGAAAGCCGTCTTGCATACATCCTCGGCTGCTACTCTGATTTGATGATATCCAGAACGGAGATCCAACTTCGAGAAAACCTTGGCTCCACTTAGCTGATCGAATAGGTCATCGATACGCGGGATTGGGTACTTGTTCTTTATTGTCACCTTGTTCAGCTCCCGGTAATCTATGCACATTCGCAACGATCCATCCTTCTTCTTTACTAATAGAACTGGTGCACCCCACGGTGAAGCGCTTGGCCGAATAAATCCTTTCTCCAATAGTTCTTCAACCTGCTTCTTCAATTCCGCCAATTCAACTGGTGCCATTCTGTATGGAGCTCTGGATACTGGGGCCGTACCTGGAGTCAAGTCGATTGAGAACTCCAAAATTCGAGGAGGTGGTAGACCTGGTAGATCTTCGGGAAATACGTCTAGAAAGTCCCGAACAATTTCTGGAACTGGGCTCTTATCAATCTCCATGGCTGTCAATTCCTTAGGCTTTGCTCTATACTTAGCTGGCTCCAAAGATTCGCTTCCGCCCTCGAAAATAAACTCCTGGTGATTGGGGATGCGGAAGATCACCTTCCTTGCCCGACAGTCGATAACTGCATGGAAAGTGCTCATCCAATCCATCCCGAGAATTGCGTCGTAACTGCCTGTCCCAATTAGGAGGAAATTCGCATAGAACTCCCTACCACACACTACAACCGGGCATAATCTACATTCCCGACTAGATATAATAATGCCATTACCCGTATGAATTTCCCATCCCTTGGTTAGTGCTTCATGTGGTATTGAGTGTGTATTGGTGAAATGCTCAGACAAGAAACAATGCGATGCTCCTGAATCAAAAAGTACTCTAGCTGGCAAGGAATGTACGAGTAGAGTACCTGTAACCACATCTCCTGACGCTTCTGCCTGCTCTGCGGTCAAGGTGAAAGCCCGTCCCTGACCGCGACCTGTAAATGGCTGTCTCTGTTCCTGCGGTCTATGCTGTGGCGGTCCAGAACTTCCTTGTATCTCTGCTCGCTCAGGACAACTGTTAATCCTGTGCTGACTGGAGCCGCAAATCAAACACTGTCCCTTAGCACGGCGACAGTCCTTCTGAGTATGTCCTCCTCTACCGCAATAGCCGCAAGTTACGCCCTGTCTCTGGGGGCGATGCTGTGGTACAAACGGGCGCTTCATTTGAGTTGTCCCTGCTCTGTGAACCGGTATGGCTCCTCGAGAAGGCACGTGGGTACGTGCTGGAACGACTGGGGGTCTCCTGAATTTGTTAATCAATTGTTCCTGAACTCTCGCCGCGTTGAGTACCTGTGCGAAAGTCTGTAGATCCAACGATGCAATCAGCTGCTGCAACTCAAAATCTAACCCCTGAAGGAAACGCCTAGCCCTGGTAACTTCTGATTTGACCATGTATGGAGCAAAGCGGCTCAGACGGTTGAACTCTGCGGCATAAACGTCCACTGGGCGTCCATTCTGCTTCAGAAGAATAAACCTTTCCTCCATTTCTGCCTTGGCTGTGGGAGGAAAATAGTGATCTAAGAAGCACTCCTTAAACTTGTCCCATTCAATCGGCTCTTCAAGTCTGCTTTCTTCTACCGACCACCATGTACGAGCCTCGTCTTCTAATTGTATCTTTATCACATTCACTCTGTCTTCCTCTGGAACCCTGGCGGCTGCCAATAAATTCTCCATGTTTACCAGCCATTGCTCAGCTTCAAGTGGTTTAGCTAGCCCTGTGAACGCAGCTGGGTGTAACCGTCGGAAGTCTGACACAGTACCAGCCCTAGCCTGATAAGCTGGTGGAGTAGCGCCCTCGGGGGCGGTAATAAGTGCGGAGGGTCCTCCTGCAGCGGTAATCGCCCTGAGTCCCTCAGTAAGCAAATCTGTCTTCCTCTCCTGAGCTTCCGCGAGAGTGGTCAGTGCACTGAGTATTCTTTCCGTGCGGTCCTGAGAGCTGGAGTCCAAGGAGGGGTCGTTCGGGGACGTCATATCACTGGAAGATTCAAAAGAATAGGTTCAGATTCAAGGATACAAATCAAGAATAGTGAAACAAGAATAACGTAATATCGCCTAGTGAATGTTATCCCTTGATGCTAAACCTGGCTCTGATACCAACTAAACCATGTCACGCCCCGCTTCCCAAAATACGGAAAACGAGGGATGATTAGTCCAGCCATGCTCCTACGGTCAAGGAATCATCCTGCCGTAGTCACACTTCGGCTTCTAGCACTACATGGTAATCAGTAATTAAAGCACAGTATCAAAGGAATCACATCACTAATTTATTACATTAAAATCACATTGTTCACAATTTTACAGATAATAAGAACAATAACTAACCAAGTTCGATCTCACAATCTCTTTTATGGAAAGCAGTAAATGAAGAAGGTACACCAAACTATATCTCCGTGAGCTCAAAGGATAGATCCGTCTCCGGTGCTGGTCCTCGCGCGGAACCTGAGCATGCATACTCAGGTCGTCAGAGCGACACAAATAATAATATTATTATAATCAGGTGCAACAAGTAAAGGAGGTAATACTGGTATGAGAATAATGCGAGTAATCACTATGTCACAATATGATGCAGAATATGTTATGTGTCCCTATCGGTCTCTAGGTCATGTTTGAAATCACATAGTGGAAGGAGGATCATGTTTAACAGGAGTCTCGTACATATCCGAGACAACGGCCCACATGCCCGGGACATAACCCTGTCAGCCGGATCGCTAGATCCTGTCCTACACGTATAAGTGTCACAGTTCGAATGATCATCCTCTAAACACGGTCCTGTTAAATACGATACTCTTTCCACTTTGATTTCCCCCTTTCCTCCAGGTTACACTATTTATGATATTGGTCTAGTTGTGTACGAGTATACCAATGACACGGTTTCACCACTATCCACTGTATCAATCACTGTCACGAATGTTCACTTTCCATTAGTGTACTCGTCACTCCTAAATAAACATCTATCACTCACGATAATGCAATGTCCACACGCACTAACACAGTATAAATGACAAGGATATGATATATGTATTGTAAACTACCAAATAAGCTCGGTATGTTATGAATTAATATGCATGTCACGAACCAAAATGAATTACACAAATTAATATGTTACGAATTCAGCCAATATGATGTAGGTAAGATATATAGAACAATCAGTCAGGAATTCATCAAATTTTGTTTCAGTTCGATCGGAGTTTCGGTTTTCAAGACATAACTGTTTCAGTTTAAGTGCTCGCGGCTGGAATTCCAATTTCAGAACTGAATGCCTGTTTCGCGACACGAATTACACCCAGTTGGGCTCAAAATTTAGCGATGTCGCAGTTAAATGAAATTTTGGGTTTTCGATAAAGTATTCAACGCAACAGACGGATCTTCAACCGCATCTGTACGTTGAAAGTTATACACAGTTCAATCTCAAATGTCATTTCAGAAAGTGTTCTGGACAGCTTTACGTTCTGCCTTTTTAAAATAAGTTTAAAATAACAAATGGCGATGAATCGGAATGAAACTACTTGTTTTCTCTCACTAACAGGAATATCTTATAACTACTGTAAAGTTCCGTATCATGCAATTTCAGGAAACACGGGGACGCAGGACTTTAGACAGAACACTCTAATCAGAAACGCTCTGGACTGCAGTCCAGAGTCGTGTTCCGACCCAGTTATCATCATGATTACAGAACAGGAATCATTAGGATTTTCCATAGGGTTAAAGTTCATCAAGTCAGCTTCGATTTAAGCCCTCGAACGTCTCAATCCAGTATACATATGATTTATGGTGATTTTATTCGTTTTCAGGCACGAGAAAATTCCAGTTTTAACGGCATATTTGGGGGTATCAGTTTTCGTTACAAACATTCGTATTTTCCAGCGAGATTCATACACTATATTTAACATTATATGGGCCAACAGAAGGTATCAGTTTCCGTCAAATTAAACAGCCATATCCATGAGAGACTAGCATCGAACACCTTGGTCAATATATATATATATATAATCATTGAGTTCGTAAACTATGTGATCTAGGTGTGTAACACGACTATAATAGCATGAAGCAAGTAAACACTTGCCTGGAGAACGCCTCGGGGTCGTATGGTCACAGTGTCGCCACGAACGCGCGATATACGCCACGTACCGAATTCCCGCGAGCCTCGATCTAGATGTGGATCTCGCGTCGGGTTGTCCGGAGTCGTTTGCACAGCCACTGGACGTCTAGAATGGTGCTCTGTAGGTCTCCCGAGGTGTGCTGGGGTTGGCGTCGGTCGACGGCGCTCCGGCTATGTGTACGGAGAGGTTTCACAGTGGGAAAATTTTGTTTGAAAATGGTTTTGGAGTTTTGGAGAGGGATGGGGAGTAGTGGGGGTCGGGTCTGAAGAGATGAGGGTGATGCTGAGGGTGAGTAGGGTCGTAGAGGGGGTTCAGGCGAAGTGGGGCTCGCCGGCGTTGAGTGCCAGGGTGTTGTGGTCGAGCCCTGTAGGGGGGGTTGTGTGCAGGGGAGACTTGAGTGGGTGGAGATGGAGTCGTGGAGGGAGAAGGAGGGTGGATGAGTGGTAGTCGTCGTGTCTCGAACGACGAGGTGGGATGATCGCCGGCGGTGGAGGTGTCAATGGCTCGAGAGAAAGTTTGGGTGTTCGGGTTTTCTTTTGGGCTCGGTGAATGTAGAGAAGAGAGGTGAGGAGTTTGTGAGTACGAGAGAGATGAGGGCGACGAGTTTGACAACGTGGGGACAACGGTAGGGCGAGGGCGTGGGCGACGGCGGGGGAGGCATGTCGCGCGCGCGCGATTTTGGGAGATAGCCGTTGGAATTTTTGAGGGAAGAAGAACAGTGAGGAAAATAGAAAAAGGGATTGGGCAATTCTCATTTTTAATTTCAGTATGTACTGTGGGTGAAGAAGGCTGGGCCGAGTGGGCACAGGGTTGAGGATTTAAAATTATTTGGAGATGAAAATGAAGTGTGGGCTGGGAAATAATAGATTGGGCCGAGGGAAAAATAGTGAGGAATTTAGAAAGAAAGTGGGCTGAGGGTGAACCGGGCCGGGGTTTAATAGGGATTTAAAAATTTTATGTGTGGGCTGAGGGATAATAAAGGGAACGGGCCAGGGAAAAAATATATAGGAAATTTATTAGTTAAGTGTGTGCGGCTGAAAAGGTATTGGGCTGACGGATTTATAAAGGATTTATGTAAAGTAAAATTTGAATGAGCTGGGGAGAAAAGTAAGGGTCGATAAGGTTTTAATTGCTAAGGAAAAATTTTAGGCTGAGGGTTGAAATGAATTTAGGGATTTTAATTAAAGGATCGAGTGGACTGGGTTGGTTTAAGGAATTAATTTGTTAGTTTTAATTTGATTTTTTAGGTTGTTGGAAAAGTATAAATACTGGGATTCAGCTACCACCATCTACAGAATAATTACGAGGCAAGGTTAATCTCAGGAATTTGGAAAATACAGGGAAAAATTCTTGTAGATGGAGAACGGGGATTTACATCATACCCCCCCTTAACAAAAATTTCGTCCTCGAAATTTAACAAAGATACAAGAGTACAATGTACTAAACAAAAAGATGTGGATAACGATCACGGATGTCTTCCTCCCGCTCCCAGGTGGATTCTCCTGGGGAACGACCGCCCCAAGACACTCGGACTAACGGAATGACTTTATTCTTCAGCACTTTCTCTCTACGGTCGAGAATGGTGGTAGGCTGCTCTTCGTACGATAAGTCAGTACCCAAGACTATCTCTGAATGGTCCAGGACATGGCTCTCATCCCGGACATAACGCCGCAACTGTGACACGTGGAAGGTACTGTGCACCCCAGCTAGCGATGGAGGCAAGGCCAGTCGATAGGCCACCTCTCCTACTCGCTCTAGTACCTCAAAAGGTCCGATAAAACGGGGACTAAGTTTTCCCCGACTTCCGAATCTGATAACTCCACGTGTAGGGGAAATCTTCAAGAATACATGATCTCCAATTTCGAACTCAAGTGCCCTTCTGCTGGTGTCTGCCCAACTCTTCTGTCGATCCTGAGCCGTCTTAATACGCTGCCTGATCATTTGTACCTTGTCAACTGTCTGAACGATGAGTTCGGGGCCCAGTAATCTTCGTTCTCCCACATCATCCCAACATACTGGGGATCGACACTTCCACCCATATAGCGCTTCAAAAGGAGCCATCTGAATACTAGCCTGATAACTATTGTTGTAAGAAAACTCGACTAGGTGCAGATGGTCCTTCCAGGAACCCTGAAAGTCCAACATACAGGCTCTCAACATATCCTCGAGCGTCTGAATTGTACGCTCGGATTGTCCATCCGTCTGTGGGTGATAAGCTGTGCTGAATTTAAGGCGGGTTCCCAAACTCTCCTGTAAGCTCTTCCAAAAGTGCGACAAGAATCTCGTGTCCCGGTCTGACACAATACTGACTGGAACACCGTGAAGTCGCACAATCTCCTGTATATATCTTTCTGCCAGTGATTCTGTCGACTGTCCCACTCGGAAAGGTAGAAAGTGTGCAGCTTTTGTAAGGCGATCAACGATAACCCAAATAGAGTTATTGCCTCTAGGGCTCCGTGGTAAGGCCGTCACAAAATCCATAGTAATGTGCTCCCACTTCCATTCAGGTATCGGCAATGGTTGTAATAACCCTGCTGTTCTCTGATGTTCCGCCTTCACCTGCTGACATACCAAGCATCTGGATACGAACCTCGCGATTTCCCGCTTCATTCCGTTCCACCAAAAGTGCTGCTTTAGGTCCTGATACATTTTTGTACCTCCTGGATGCACAGAATAAGCTGAACTGTGTGCTTCAGCCAACACTTCTTCTCGTACACCACCTTTAGGTACGCAGAGTCTGCTACCGAATCTCAGAGAGCCATCTTCATGTATAGTCAAATCCGTTCTTAGTCCAGCTTCCACTTGCTCCCTGAACTTTTGTAATCGGGGATCACCCGCTTGTGCAGTCTTGATACGATCCACTAGGGAAGATTGCACCTGTAGTTGCCAAAATTGACTTAGTGCGTTCGGCGTAACGACCTCAAGTTCAAGTCTCTGGAAATCCTCAATAATGCTCCTCTGATCGGTCAACATCAAGACCGCTGGTTTGCGACTGAGCGCATCTGGTACAACATTTACCTTCCCCGGATGATACTGAAGGTCCAGATCATAATCTGCCATTAGCTCTAGCCACCGGCGCTGCCTCATGTTCAGTTCCTTCTGAGTGAATACATATTTCAAGCTCTTATGATCCGTGTATACCTCCACTTTTTCACCCAAGAGATAGTGTCTCCAAATCTTCAACGCAAAGACTACTGCAGCTAACTCCAAGTCATGTGTAGGGTAGTTCTTCTCGTGGTTCCTCAGTTGTCGAGAGGCGTAAGCAACCACACGACCGTGCTGCATCAAAACACAGCCTAAACCCTTCCCCGAGGCATCACTGTGTATCACCAAACTACCTGAATCATCTGGTACAGTAAGAATGGGCGCCGTGGTTAGTTTCTGCTTTAGTGTGTCGAATGCCTGAGTGCATTCCTCTGTCCATGTAAACGGCACGTCCTTCCGTGTCAGCCGTGTCAATGGTTCCGCGATCGTTGAGAAATCTTGGACGAATCTCCGATAATAACCTGCCAATCCCAGAAAGCTCCTGATCTCTGCTACTGATTTTGGCGTCGGCCAATCTCTGACAGATTCTATCTTTGCCGGGTCCACCGAGATGCCTTCGCCCGAAACAATATGTCCCAAAAACTGCACCTTGTCAAGCCAGAATTCACACTTGCTTAGCTTCGCGTACAACTTCTCTTCCCGAAGAACCTGCAGTACCGTGCGCAAATGCTCAGCATGCTCTTCTCGGGTCTTTGAATAGACAAGTATGTCGTCGATAAACACAACGACAAACGTGTCCAAGTATTTTGCGAACACCCTGTTCATTAAATCCATGAATATTGCTGGGGCATTGGTAACACCGAACGGCATCACAAGGAACTCGTAATGTCCGTATCGGATCCTGAAAGCCGTCTTGCATACATCCTCGGCTGCTACTCTGATTTGATGATATCCAGAACGGAGATCCAACTTCGAGAAAACCTTGGCTCCACTTAGCTGATCGAATAGGTCATCGATACGCGGGATTGGGTACTTGTTCTTTATTGTCACCTTGTTCAGCTCCCGGTAATCTATGCACATTCGCAACGATCCATCCTTCTTCTTTACTAATAGAACTGGTGCACCCCACGGTGAAGCGCTTGGCCGAATAAATCCTTTCTCCAATAGTTCTTCAACCTGCTTCTTCAATTCCGCCAATTCAACTGGTGCCATTCTGTATGGAGCTCTGGATACTGGGGCCGTACCTGGAGTCAAGTCGATTGAGAACTCCAAAATTCGAGGAGGTGGTAGACCTGGTAGATCTTCGGGAAATACGTCTAGAAAGTCCCGAACAATTTCTGGAACTGGGCTCTTATCAATCTCCATGGCTGTCAATTCCTTAGGCTTTGCTCTATACTTAGCTGGCTCCAAAGATTCGCTTCCGTCCTCGAAAATAAACTCCTGGTGATTGGGGATGCGGAAGATCACCTTCCTTGCCCGACAGTCGATAACTGCATGGAAAGTGCTCATCCAATCCATCCCGAGAATTGCGTCGTAACTGCCTGTCCCAATTAGGAGGAAATTCGCATAGAACTCCCTACCACACACTACAACCGGGCATAATCTACATTCCCGACTAGATATAATAATGCCATTACCCGTATGAATTTCCCATCCCTTGGTTAGTGCTTCATGTGGTATTGAGTGTGTATTGGTGAAATGCTCAGACAAGAAACAATGCGATGCTCCTGAATCAAAAAGTACTCTAGCTGGCAAGGAATGTACGAGTAGAGTACCTGTAACCATATCTCCTGACGCTTCTGCCTGCTCTGCGGTCAAGGTGAAAGCCCGTCCCTGACCGCGACCTGTAAATGGCTGTCTCTGTTCCTGCGGTCTATGCTGTGGCGGTCCAGAACTTCCTTGTATCTCTGCTCGCTCAGGACAACTGTTAATCCTGTGCTGACTGGAGCCGCAAATCAAACACTGTCCCTTAGCACGGCGACAGTCCTTCTGAGTATGTCCTCCTCTACCGCAATAGCCGCAAGTTACGCCCTGTCTCTGGGGGCGATGCTGTGGTACAAACGGGCGCTTCATTTGAGTTGTCCCTGCTCTGTGAACCGGTATGGCTCCTCGAGAAGGCACGTGGGTACGTGCTGGAACGACTGGGGGTCTCCTGAATTTGTTAATCAATTGTTCCTGAACTCTCGCCGCGTTGAGTACCTGTGCGAAAGTCTGTAGATCCAACGATGCAATCAGCTGCTGCAACTCAAAATCTAACCCCTGAAGGAAACGCCTAGCCCTGGTAACTTCTGATTTGACCATGTATGGAGCAAAGCGGCTCAGACGGTTGAACTCTGCGGCATAAACGTCCACTGGGCGTCCATTCTGCTTCAGAAGAATAAACCTTTCCTCCATTTCTGCCTTGGCTGTGGGAGGAAAATAGTGATCTAAGAAGCACTCCTTAAACTTGTCCCATTCAATCGGCTCTTCAAGTCTGCTTTCTTCTACCGACCACCATGTACGAGCCTCGTCTTCTAATTGTATCTTTATCACATTCACTCTGTCTTCCTCTGGAACCCTGGCGGCTGCCAATAAATTCTCCATGTTTACCAGCCATTGCTCAGCTTCAAGTGGTTCAGCTAGCCCTGTGAACGCAGCTGGGTGTAACCGTCGGAAGTCTGACACAGTACCAGCCCTAGCCTGATAAGCTGGTGGAGTAGCGCCTTCGGGGGCGGTAATAAGTGCGGAGGGTCCTCCTGCAGCGGTAATCGCCCTGAGTCCCTCAGTAAGCAAATCTGTCTTCCTCTCCTGAGCTTCCGCGAGAGTGGTCAGTGCACTGAGTATTCTTTCCGTGCGGTCCTGAGAGCTGGAGTCCGAGGAGGGGTCGTTCGGGGACGTCATATCACTGGAAGATTCAAAAGAATAGGTTCAGATTCAAGGATACAAATCAAGAATAGTGAAACAAGAATAACGTAATATCGCCTAGTGAATGTTATCCCTTGATGCTAAACCTGGCTCTGATACCAACTAAACCATGTCACGCCCCGCTTCCCAAAATACGGAAAACGAGGGATGATTAGGCCAGCCATGCTCCTACGGTCAAGGAATCATCCTGCCATAGTCACACTTCGGCTTCTAGCACTACATGGTAATCAGTAATTAAAGCACAGTATCAAAGGAATCACATCACTAATTTATTACATTAAAATCCCATTGTTCACAATTTTACAGATAATAAGAACAATAACTAACCAAGTTCGATCTCACAATATCTTTTATGGAAAGCAGTAAATGAAGAAGGTACACCAAACTATATCTCCGTGAGCTCAAAGGATAGATCCGTCTCCGGTGCTGGTCCTCGCGCGGAACCTGAGCATGCATACTCAGGTCGTCAGAGCGACACAAATAATAATATTATTATAATCAGGTGCAACAAGTAAAGGAGGTAATACTGGTATGAGAATAATGCGAGTAATCACTATGTCACAATATGATGCAGAATATGTTATGTGTCCCTATCGGTCTCTAGGTCATGTTTGAAATCACATAGTGGAAGGAGGATCATGTTTAACAGGAGTCTCGTACATACCCGAGACAACGGCCCACATGCCCGGGACATAACCCTGTCAGCCGGATCGCTAGATCCTGTCCTACACGTATAAGTGTCACAGTTCGAATGATCATCCTCTAAACACGGTCCTGTTAAATACGATACTCTTTCCACTTTGATTTCCCCCTTTCCCCCAGGTTACACTATTTATGATATTGGTCTAGTTGTGTACGAGTATACCAATGACATGGTTTCACCACTATCCACTGTATCAATCACTGTCACGAATGTTCACTTTCTATTAGTGTACTCGTCACTCCTAAATCAACATCTATCACTCACGATAATGCAATGTCCACACGCACTAACACAGTATAAATGACAAGGATATGATATATGTATTGTAAACTACCAAATAAGCTCGGTATGTTATGAATTAATATGCATGTCACGAACCAAAATGAATTACACAAATTAATATGTTACGAATTCAGCCAATATGATGTAGGTAAGATATATAGAACAATCAGTCAGGAATTCATCAAATTTTGTTTCAGTTCGATCGGAGTTTCGGTTTTCAAGACATAACTGTTTCAGTTTAAGTGCTCGCGGCTGGAATTCCAATTTCAGAACTGAATGCCTGTTTCGCGATACGAATTACACCCAGTTGGGCTCAAAATTTAGCGATGTCTCAGTTAAATGAAATTTTGGGTTTTCGATAAAGTATTCAACGCAACAGACGGATCTTCAACCGCATCTGTACGTTGAAAGTTATACACAGTTCAATCTCAAATGTCATTTTAGAAAGTGTTCTGGACAGCTTTACGTTCTGCCTTTTTAAAATAAGTTTAAAATAACAAATGGCGATGAATCGGAATGAAACTACTTGTTTTCTCTCACTAACAGGAATATCTTATAACTACTGTAAAGTTCCGTATCATGCGATTTCAGGAAACACGGGGACGCAGGACTTTAGACAGAACACTCTAATCAGAAACGCTCTGGACTGCAGTCCAGAGTCGTGTTCCGACCCAGTTATCATCATGATTACAGAACAGGAATCATTAGGATTTTCCATAGGGTTAAAGTTCATCGAGTCGGCTTCGATTTAAGCCCTCGAACGTCTCAATCCAGTATACATATGATTTATGGTGATTTTATTCGTTTTCAGGCACGAGAAAATTCCAGTTTTAACGGCATATTTGGGGGTATCAGTTTTCGTTACAAACATTCGTATTTTCCAGCGAGATTCATACACTATATTTAACATTATATGGGCCAACAGAAGGTATCAGTTTCCGTCAAATTAAACAGCCATATCCATGAGAGACTAGCATCGAACACCTTGGTCAATATATATATATATAATCATTGAGTTCGTAAACTATGTGATCTAGGTGTGTAACACGACTATAATAGCATGAAGCAAGTAAACACTTGCCTGGAGAACGCCTCGGGGTCGTATGGTCACAGTGTCGCCACGAACGCGCGATATACGCCACGTACCGAATTCCCGCGAGCCTCGATCTAGATGTGGATCTCGCGTCGGGTTGTCCGGAGTCGTTTGCACAGCCACTGGACGTCTAGAATGGTGCTCTGTGGGTCTCCCGAGGTGTGCTGGGGTTGGCGTCGGTCGACGGCGCTCCGGCTATGTGTACGGAGAGGTTTCACAGTGGGAAAATTTTGTTTCAAAATGGTTTTGGAGTTTTGGAGAGGGATGGGGAGTAGTGGGGGTCGGGTCTGAAGAGATGAGGGTGATGCTGAGGGTGAGTAGGGTCGTAGAGGGGGTTCAGGCGAAGTGGGGCTCGCCGGCGTTGAGTGCCAGGGTGTTGTGGTCGAGCCCTGTAGGGGGGGTTGTGTGCAGGGGAGACTTGAGTGGGTGGAGATGGAGTCGTGGAGGGAGAAGGAGGGTGGATGAGTGGTAGTCGTCGTGTCTCGAACGACGAGGTGGGATGATCGCCGGCGGTGGAGGTGTCAATGGCTCGAGAGAAAGTTTGGGTGTTCGGGTTTTCTTTTGGGCTCGGTGAATGTAGAGAAGAGAGGTGAGGAGTTTGTGAGTACGAGAGAGATGAGGGCGACGAGTTTGACAACGTGGGGACAACGGTAGGGCGAGGGCGTGGGCGACGGCGGGGGAGGCATGTCGCGTGCGCGCGATTTTGGGAGATAGCCGTTGGAATTTTTGAGGGAAGAAGAACAGTGAGGAAAATAGAAAAAGGGATTGGGCAATTCTCATTTTTAATTTCAGTATGTACTGTGGGTGAAGAAGGCTGGGCCGAGTGGGCACAGGGTTGAGGATTTAAAATTATTTGGAGATGAAAATGAAGTGTGGGCTGGGAAATAATAGATTGGGCCGAGGGAAAAATAGTGAGGAATTTAGAAAGAAAGTGGGCTGAGGGTGAACCGGGCCGGGGTTTAATAGGGATTTAAAAATTTTATGTGTGGGCTGAGGGATAATAAAGGGAACGGGCCAGGGAAAAAATATATAGGAAATTTATTAGTTAAGTGTGTGCGGCTGAAAAGGTATTGGGCTGACGGATTTATAAAGGATTTATGTAAAGTAAAATTTGAATGAGCTGGGGAGAAAAGTAAGGGTCGATAAGGTTTTAATTGCTAAGGAAAAATTTTGGGCTGAGGGTTGAAATGAATTTAGGGATTTTAATTAAAGGATCGAGTGGACTGGGTTGGTTTAAGGAATTAATTTGTTAGTTTTAATTTGATTTTTTAGGTTGTTGGAAAAGTATAAATACTGGGATTCAGCTACCACCATCTACAGAATAATTACGAGGCAAGGTTAATCTCAGGAATTTGGAAAATACAGGAAAAAATTCTTGTAGATGGAGAACGGGGATTTACAATTTATATCTGATCGTATTGACCTAGGATGGATCATACATTCGATCTCTGCTTGTAGATATTTTCTATTCACGAGTTGGCAACTCACTCCCGTTGTGCCACAGTTCTTGCAGGTTTTGCCGTACAGATTCCGTAGCGACTTTTCTGGCACACTGCTTCTATATAGGTGACTTGCTTGGGTAGGTGGGTTCTTTGTATCAGAACCACCATTGTACTTTTATTATTCATTGTATCTAGAAATTCCATCAACCAAAACTTGTATATTGTTTTAGACTTAGACACCGTGATGTATTATTTCGACGTTAGAGTCGCGCTTGTAGTATTATGGTTTTCTGGCTGTCTTGAGTTTCTTTTGGGTTTTGATTCTCGCCCTTTGGCGTTGTATATTATTATTGCTTGCGTGGTTGTGACCGTCGATTGACGAAGAGCTAGCTCCCGTTTGGGGATGCCTTTTATCATTGCTTATATATTATCCTTGATGTACCCCGTTCGGGGCCAGTTTTTACAAAGGAAACTCTGCCGAAATTTTCAGAAAAGACGATACATTTTAAAAATGCATATTCGGCTTAGTTATTTAAAAGCTTGATTTCAAAACATGTTTCTTTACTTATTAAAAACCAGTTTCCTTTATTTACTCCTTAAAATGGTTTTAGATTTCTGGGCTTTTGGCTTACTTGGATCAGATGGGGCCCTATAGGTTTCATATGGTTCAAGGGCCAGTCACGTGCTCTTTCGGGTCGTGACATAAACCATGTTAATTTCCAACTAATTTTGATCTTTCCCTTAATAATTAAATCACCCAAATTATTTTTAGTTTGGTGTGAGTCTCATACATCCATGTCCAATGTATCATCTAGCACGACATAATAGTATATGTAATATATTATACTAATGTATATATATCACATAAATGTATATATCATCATATATACTTACATCAAGAGAAGAAATTCTTTAGTGAGCTAATATTAGTTAATATATATATTAATATATCAAATATATAATTATATATTAAATTATTAAATCAACACTTGATTTAATAATCCAGTTATATCATATATAACCGACTAATATCATTTCTATGTATATCAAATATATATATAACAAATTATTTAATCAACACTTGATTTAATAATCCAGTTATATCACATATAACCTATATTGCGAGATTAGAATACGGTATCACATACACGTATTTAATCTCGGTCCAGCACATATCACATATGTGCCCTACTTCATTTCGCTTGAGTTAGAAAACCTCTTTGTGGGACCCTAAAGACTCGTCAATACGCCTGCAACACGTAATGATCACATCAGTTATCTATAAGCCGTCAACGGTACTAGCTGGACGTAACAGCTACCCAGGTATTGAGAGCAAGAATATAAGATTATTACAGGACTTCCAGCCTACTCTAATATTATATCTACTATTTACAACAAATATATTTTAGCCATGAAAAATAAATATATGTATGAATAAATAAAAGTGAGCATAAAAAAACGGCATACTTATTCACCATGGATGTTACCATCCAATTTTACTTTAAATTAACCTTTTCTAACATATAGATTGTTTATAATAACTATTAAACAATAAACACAAGAGAGTGAAAATATATATAGAGAAAACTAAGAAAAATGAGTTGCTCATTTTCATTTTTAAGAGTACTTTAGATATAGATTTAAATTAGATTTTGATTAGTTGAGTATTATAGATGTAGAATAAAACCATGGATTTCATAGAAAAAAATATAATGTCATAATTTTATTTGTTACATGCATAAGGATATATAGTGATTATCGAAAAGAAAGGATTTCAAAATTAAAACAAAGTATTGATTATGAAACAAATGTTTGATTAAAAAAGAAATCTCAAAACACATTTGCATGGATTGTTTTCCAAGAAATTGCAAGGCATCAATCATGAAGTAAAATATCTCATTCAAATATGACATGTAAAACCATTTTCTAATTGTTGTCATATTTTTTATATAAATAAATTTGGTTTACTGAAAAAACACCCAAATAACTATACCTTTCAATATTGAATACTCATATTTATTGGAATGAAGGGAATGAACGATAAATTATATAATTCTCATTTCTTATTTTCATTCCCTTTTATTTAATTACATTCTAACTAACACATATGTTGTGAAGATAATTAAAATATACACTAATAGAATAAAGAAGTGGAATTTAGAAAAAGAGACTACAAATACCACCGAAACTTTTATATCACTTTCACTCAGCTGAGCACTGATTATCTCTTTGACCCCAAGTGCCTTAGAAATTTGACAACTGGTTCAAATTGAACATGCAACACAAATGAGGGCTAGAATTAATGCATGGATAATATTATTTCAATCTGTATCGACTAATTAAATAATTCTTATGCTGGCTATTCATGTCCATTAAAGGTTAGACAACCATCGTACGTTGATCATTATTGGCATCCTTTTACCATCAATAAGATACGAATTATATACCAAGATACAAATTAAATGTAAAGAAAGAAGTTATCTCTGTATATAATGCAAATACCCTTGGTTAGAGATCCATTCTTCTCCTTTATTCAAGGAAAAAAGGAAAAAAAAGAGAAAAATCCTCACCTCTCAAGCCCTCCACATCATCCTTTCCATTTTTTAAAAATAAATAAATAAATAAAACTCTAGAACCCTCCACATTTCTCTTTCTTTCTTAATTTTTTTTAAACACGTGCAACATACGTGCACAAATTCTTATAAGAGAATAATGGAGAAAATGTGCCATAGAACGGAATTTCCTTTTATGGCGTCGAAAAAATACGCACTCCACGTCGACAACAATTCGCTCAAGCCTCAAGCTCATTCATCTTTACGCTGGTCTAAGAATATAATTAAAATAAGATTAGAATATATAGAAGAGATTGAATGGAGATAGCCCGGAAGTAAGCTGAAGTAAGTTTTAAGAGGACATGTAATGAGCAGTCAAGGAGGCTAGCTAGTATGCTGTACCTGCGATGTACGATTACAGTAAAATAAGATTTTATATGGATATTCACGTTATTCGTAACTAAAGATTTTTAATCTATTATCTTAACTAAATATCTTTAGAAATCTTTTCAAATTTTATTAAAATTCCACACGATATCCATATGTTACCTGTTAGCCCAATTTGAAATTCTAATTTTAACTAAACCAAGATTTGTATTTATAATAGTATAGAAGATTACGTAAATATTAGAATTTAGAATAGACAGTTACACTGGTGAGGAAGGGAATAGTTTTTTATATTCCCCACAACTTGGTTTATATGCATTTGAATGAGCCCTTTATTTTTAGTAACTTTTTTGTTTTGTTTTTAAAAATAAAATAAAATAGAGGGACAAATGCTCTTTTCTAAAGTGGTTAATTTGTTAGTTGCATCAAAGAATTGTTTTGTTAGTTGAATTTAATAGTTAAAACAGTAGAGATATATAGGTGAATTAATATTTATGGAGACATGTGTATACATTTTCATGCAACATGATGATTTTGAATTGTAAGCCTATTAAATTTAAGTGCATATTTCTGATATGTGAAACTCTTAGTTAGGTGTAGTAACTTCAAAATTTGAGTTTCAAACAAATCATTCCCTTTATTCTATAATCCCACCGCTATTTATTGTATAAAAAAAGGTCAAGAACACCTCTTAACTTCTGTTTGAAGGAACAGGAAAACTCCTTAATTTGATAGTAAAGAAGTTCCAACGCAGCCATTTTCTACTCAACAAACTACATAACAAAATAATCGGGTTGCACATTTAAACGTGTGGGCCCCATATTAAGTGTTTGAGTATGTTGTGTAGAAAAACTGTGTATTTGCTCTTTGCTCAATTTTCTAAACCTGCTCTTTGCACCTTTCTAAGTTGCTTTTGCACTTTACACGTGAACTCTTCCAATTTTTCTACTAAATGTTTCATGAATCAGCCGAAATTAAAATATTAGGTAGAGTTATTTTTGGGTTTAAAATATTATCAAGTGCCCCACATTAAGTTTTGAGTGTGTTGCGTAAGAGCGTGATTCCAGTAGAATCCCCATTTGTTGTAAAAAAGTTAGAAACTGATTATCCACTGTCCATAGTGTGATATGGTCATTATTTATTCTTTTCAAATCTCAACCGTTCATATATCACACCATAGACGGTGGATAATCAATTTCTACCTTTTTGGATTTAAAGAGAAATCTATTAGAACCATGCTCGTTGCGTAATTTGTTGTGTAGAAACACCGTGTAACTTCTCTTTGTTAAATTTGATATCCCTGGGCTTTACACCTTTTGAGCGTTGCTTTTGCACTTTACACCTAAACTGTTCAAATTTTTAGACCAACCCTTTCATGAATCAACTGCAATTAAAATATTAACTTAATGTTATTTTTGGGTTTAAAATACTAGTGTTTTGCATGTGCGATGCACGTGTTTATATATTAGATGCTATGGATAAAGTTATGAAATTTTTTTAAATGAAAAGAGAAATATTCGAGGGGTGATCTATAAATTGCTCAAATTCATGATGCATGTATTTGAATTTTTTTCTTTTATCTTTTTATGAGTGATAAATGTGTGTGTGTGTGAGAGAGAGAGAGAGAGGGCCATGGTAATAATTGCTCTTTTTAGCTTTTCAATGAGAATGATAAAATGATAATAATATATATTTGAAAGTATGAGGTGGCATTGTGTAGATTTAGAAATTGCTAAAGGATTTTTATTCTTTTTTCTTTTTACTCGATAGAAGAAAGAGAAGTTTTTTAGTGTACCCCTATGTGTTATGGTTATAATAGTAGAGAATTTTAAAAACTGAAAAAGATAATAATGGTTGGAGCAAGAGGGCAAAGTGTAGGATTTTCAATTCGTTCACAGCTACTGGGCAAAACCGATGGGGCTTTCCTACAATTTAGGCTATATGAAAAGAGTTACAGGGTTGGGAGAATGTTCTCATGAAAAATTTCACAAGAACGGCTTAATAAATAAACATCAACTATACATCGTTCATTATATTTTTCATGACCTAATGCATGGATATACCATTTTCTATCTGCTTTGGATAATTTTTGCTTGCTGAAATAAAAATGTGAACTTTTGCATGGTCGAAAACCCGTAAATTTTGCAGCAATCCAGTATAATAACAAAAATTATCGAAAACACATGAAAATGTATACAGACATCGAGTATCTAAAAAATGGTTGATATTAATTAATTAAGGCATCAGAAACTAACCTTGGACTCTTTTTTCATATAAAAAAATAGTTGTAGAATCATTAGAGGGTGCGTACAGGCCTTAACCCAGTGGACCGGATACTTTAAAGAGGCTCGAACATTCTTACAAAACCCTCATAGGCTTAGTTCGTATCCATGGACTTATAATGAAAAGGGCCCATCACAGGATTATGTTTGGGTTTGAAAACGTTCGATCGTGCGGAGCCCATCTATTCACTTGAAGCCCAAGTATCTCCTAAAGATGTTAGCCTTAACACTGTACACTATAAATAAATCTTCTATGCTTTTAGAAATTTGTGTTGGGTCTAATCGACGACGTCTTATATATTCATTTATATCATGTGTTTGGTCTGATTAGGTGACACCTTACACACACACACTACTACAAGACACCCTTAGGGGGGTGTAACCGTACCCGTAAGCAAATATACTATTACCTTATGGGCCGGTTCCTCCAAGTTGGGTATCTTACCCGTAACCCTAACTAGGGACGGGTAGGGAGGCGGGAGGGGTGTACGGACACAACGGCACCCCTAATTTATCTAGGTGTACCATCATATCTGTACCCTCAATTTGGGGTACAGGTGAACCGGTACCTCCCAGATAAATTGGGGTGGGTATGGGTGAACACATACCCCTGATGGGGGGTAGGGGTGACACCCGTACCTCTCAACTTATTTGAGGGGACCGTTTCACCGGTATCCTAAATGATGGATACAGTTTCAACCATACTCATAAGGATTATTTTAATAAAAAAAATATGAAAAAAATTCATTCCTAATAACATCCCAATATAAACCACAATTATATTCAATGATACAAAATTATAAGACTTTTAACTCAAGAAAATGCATAGCTATGTAAGTAGAAGCTCAATCACATTTACATATATTATAAATAACAACTTTTGTCCAAATATTTTACCATTAGACACATTAGTTTATACACAAGGATATAACAAATATAATTGAACATTCTCCAAAGAAATACAAGTTATTCTTACATTTTGAAGTTAATTTTTTTAATCAACTCTGAATACTTAATCATGCACGCTATCTTTGTCATCCTCCTCCTTTAGGTGATGAACACAAATGCCGTACGCATCTGAATTAAAAATCTACATCAAATAGTTTAATAGCAGTAGTTAGGCCGAAGAGATATTTACAGTAAGATATGAGATATTAATATATGTATGTGTATTTGTGTGTGTATGCATGAGTGTATGTGTATGTGTGTGTAGTATGTGTGTGTGGATGCATGCATGTATACATCATACACTACACACTCTCTCCATCTCTGCGCGCTTGCCATATTCCCTAAAATTTGCACCAAATCTCTCCAACAATTTCTGTTTACTTGGTATCACTCTTGATTTTATTAATAATCAACATCCTAATAAATATCCATCTTAATATCTCATAACTACTTTTATTAGGAAATTAAAATATCAATCTTCGAATAAAAAAAGACATAAAATTACAGTCTGAGTTCCCACGTTGCATAAAAGAAAGTAATTTAACTTGCATCGGAGAAAGCAATTCTAAACAGATAAAAGAATGACTACAAAGTTTTCTCTCTCTCTTGTATTTCTATGCAAATCACTACTTAAAGAGTTGAAATATCCATTTATTCTTTTCTAATATCTAGTTTTATTTATGTAAGCTCTCTTGGTATAATCATTTGGCTTTCGTTAGCTCTGCACAGCAACTCTACTTCCATTTGGTTCAAGCATTAGTGATGATGCTTAATATTGACGACCCCTAAGATCCGGACACGTGGCAGATGACGTGTCCAGAACTCAGAAGAAAGTGCCCATAGGGGCCGACCAGACCATCCATGTACCCGACCTGCAAGCACGAGCTGACCCTCCTCAGGTCCCCTTGCAAATTAACCTCCTCGACCCCTCAGCTCGCCACAAGCTGCCACAAGACCAAGACTTCTCGGCCTTCTCGCTCGTCCATGAGCTTCCCAGCCGAGGCCGTCCTCCTCGGTCCTCTGACCAACTCCACCGCTCACAGACGTAACCGCCGCTCCGCAGATCGCGCCACGCGCAGATTCTCCGCCAGCAACATCCCACGTTCCACGCCATCACGATCCCCATTAATGGGCGATCCGCTCTCTACGCGGGCGTGACGTCGGGAGTGTAACTGCCGGCGAGATTCTCGCGCCTGCTACTGCATGCCGCCACCGCTATATAAACCCCCATCACAGAGGGGTCAAGTAAGCCATTTTTTACTCCACCTAGCCGTTACGCTGCTCGGATCTAATACTAACTTGATCGTCGGAAGGTCCTCGATGGTACCAAACCACTCCGGGACTTCCTTGCAGGTTCTCGGCGCTAAACTCTTCAAATCACCAATCTTCTCAACGCCCATTGAGACCCACACGCAACAGGAGATCACCTCCAAAATCCACCGGGAGATTGACGGAAGACAACATCTGAAGGAGACCCGAAAAGGACTTCCATCAGTTGGCGCCGTCTGTGGGAAAGCAAACTCCACAAAAACAAAGTTGGCCTTCCGATCTCCGTCCATATGGCAAGCAACCGTTCTGAAAATCCAGGTACCAGCCGCCGCCTCCCCCTCACCGGAGGCGCGGATGAACCTCCTTCGACGACCATCATTAACGCCCTCGTCAGCCGGATAGATCGGCTACAGTCCTTCGTAGAGACGCTCGTCCGCGTCTGTCACGCCCCACTTCCCAGTATACGGCGAAGGGGACGCGACTGGTCCGTTACGTATATACTCATAAGTACATACGCTAAGCGTATCTAAGCAATATAAAAGTAAATACTTAAGAGACAACATATAATAAAAACATCAACTTTTATTTATTAATATTCTTTTGTACAATGCATGAAAAGGAAATACAACTGAAATAAAAGTGATGCCTAAACAATGGCATAACAGAAAATGAAAAGTACTGAATGGAAAATGTACAATGAAACTAGAGCTCTGGTTCTTCAGCAAACTATTCCAAGTCTTCTGCAGATGGCTCGATCTCTGCCGGGTCCAGATCACCTAACGACAATCAAAGAAAAAAGAAATAGAATGTCGTCAGCGAACATATCGCTCGGTAAGTCCCAAAGATAAGAGAAAGTAGAATAGACAGAATAAGAGGATATCTTTTAAAATTGTATTATAGTGTTGTAATGTTGTGTTAACGCTGCTGTTTATAGCTTGATACAGAAGAATGCAAGTGTATACGAGAGGAGTCTCTATATGCCAGAGACTAGAGACACGTATAGTACAAGGAACCGTTTATGCCACGGTACAACAGCAACTGGATTCATGTTAGGTGTATTATGTCTTACAGACTCGTGCCACTTTTAACACCTTCCGTACCAATCTACCCCTTAAACCCCGTAGTGTTTTATTTGTATTGTTTGTCTTGTAAATTGTATTGATTGTATAATTGATTGGCTGACCGAAACCATGATATCAGTAAACGGATGTATCCGTAGAATCATGTAAATGGAATATCTGGAGAACCATGTAAATGGAATGTATATCCATGGTTCGGTTCAGTCAAGTCGTATAGATTGATAATTGTATTCATGGATTCATATTGAAAATTGAAAATTGAAAATTGTACTTGAATCATATTCAAGTCAGATTAATCAGACTCAAATCCGAGTCAGACAATTAGAAATGTAAATCAAGTCTTGATTATTTCTTAAACCTATAATTATTAGGGTCCTTAGGGTAATTTATAAAACTTGAGGGGTTTTTATGTAAAATTACTTTTATATACTTTTCAAAATACACCTCAAATATTTATTATTCGTGTTTAGAGTTGTAATGAATATGGAGTTTATATTGTGATATTTTTAGTGAAAATATCCTAATTTCATAAATAAAGGTATTTATTTGTAATATTGATTTATTTGGAATTCATGGTATTTTAGTGAAAAATTTATTCTTGTGATTTTTAGAAAAAAGTGGAATATTTATATCATAACAAAATAAGTATTTTAATGATAAATATACATATATTTATACAAAAATATTTATAATATATTTATTATATTCTAAAAAATCCCATTTTCTTAAGATATCGTACTTTAAATCTTTCGAGACCGAATGCTCTTTGCGGAGGTCTGAATCTCGCACTACTAAGCCCGAGGATGTGCGATAATCCGCACCATCCCGAACGGGTTCCCCAAAATGGGTTGTAGCGGCGCTTTGCAAAGATTGCAAAATACTAAATACTTTAGAAAACGGTTTTATGAAGTAAATGATATTTATTTGTCAATGTTCCGTATTTTATGTTTTAGGTTCTCCTAAGTCAACTAGACTATTCCTAATTGGTTCAAACGACAAGTTGTTAGATGCCTCAAATCGCCTCTTCACCGCCAATTATGGGCAGGTAAGTACAAATGAAGAAAGAAGAGATCCGCTCACGAATCACCGTGAGACGGGCCTTTTAAAGTTACTTTTCTCACTTGCCTAGCCTAGACACCACAAAGTCAGGTTTAGATAAACGACCGATGTCCACAACTTATCCTATTTTCCTAATAAATGGTATTTATTTAAAAAGTGTATCAATACTAAGTCTTTTAGTAATGGTTTTATTAAGTCAAGGGTATTCAAATGAAAATATTGTTTTCTCGTATTCTAAGTTTTCGATGGTATCGTGTTAGGTTGTTTATGAGTGTGTGAGGAGGTAGGTCGTTAGCTCGTGATTCACTTAAGGTATAGCAAGGTTAATGGAGTTAAATGTAAAGTTGAAATAATGTGGTATTTAAGTGAAAAAAATACGATAAATTGAAATAGCTATCATTTCATATAAAGAAACTTGATCAAATTGTTTGATTAGTGTTTAATAGTCAACATGAGGAAGTTTAAGAATGATTGTATTGGTGAGAAGTGGAGTTTTATAGAAATCCGAATCGGAAATCGGATTTGTTCCGATTCCGTCGGGTTTTGTAATTTCGTATTTTTAGAATAGAAAAGAGGGATAGAAAAGGGACTTACGGGTTTTAGATTATACGAGAGAGTAGGGGGAACTAGAGAGATCGATGTGTTGCGTCGTCGCCGGTAGTTCCTAAAACGATCGCCGGAAGTTCCGCCGGGAATTCGTCGGAGTTTCGCCTCGGGCTTGTTTTCAAAGTACAAGATTCTTGGAAAATTTTTTGAGAGAGTGGGCTCAGGATTTTGGGGTGAGAGGGTAGAGGGTAGGGGGTGTATTTATAGGGTAGGCTAGGGTTAGGGTAGATGAAGGGTTTTTTAATAAAAAAAATGTAAAAATGTAGGAAATTCATTAAAAATTGTAGTAAATGGGGTATATTTAACTCTTTGGAACCGATCCATTTATTTGGAGTGTGAAGGGGAGTTGGGTAGCTGAAAAGACACACTTCCCATGTTGGCGACTCGGCCGTCCGGCCGGCGGCGCCGGCCCAAGTCAGCCGGTCCGACGGCCGACTCGGGGGCCGGGAAGGTGGGGGTCGCCGGGGGCAGGCTCTGCTACTTTTAGTTTTTCAGGTTTAGTTCAAGTTTTGGGAGTTATGGTGTGTGGACTGTTGGGCTTCCAAAGAATTTAAAATAAAATAAGTACAAAAATAATGTGGGGGCAGGGGATTTGAACTCTGGTGGTTTGGTTCAGCAGTGCAAGGTATTACCAATGAGCTACAAGCTCCTTCTTGTAATTAAATTGCTAATTAATTACTTAAGTTTTGTGCTCAGGCAATAAATATCCCTTTAAGGATTTTGAAAAATAAACAATTTAAAAATTAGTATGGAAAAAGTGTATAAGAAAATTAGGGTTGTTACATTTTACCCTCCTTATAAAAATTTCGTCCTCGAAATTTGTAAAAGGAAAGTGTAACAGTTCAAGGAAGTTTAGTGACTGGAGTATAGATAGTGTATAAAAATAACAATACAAGGGTGAAAAAAGCTTATCGGTGTTACCTTGATCTACAGTCTCGGCTTCTACGGCTTCTAATGTGAATGTCTGCCGCCGTGGTACATTCCTTCTAGCTGGAGGCACATTCTGCCTTTGGGGCCTGTTTCTCTGCCCTCTAGGCATGTCCCTCATTGCCTGTTGGAATTGGTGAGTAGGCTGTGCAGGAGTTCTATGTGGAGGTGGTGCTGGGAGTGCAGGACGAGTTGTAGGAGCCTGGATAGCTGGCCGTTGCGGGTAGTTGGTAGGTGTGTGAGCTGAGTTGCTATTATAAGGACAGTTCCCAATTCCGTGGTTGGATGCGCCACAAATTAGACACATGCCTTTTGCGCGCCTACAGTCCTTCCACAAGTGTCCCTTTCTTTTGCAGTAGTAGCAGAAATCTGGACTTGACTGGTTATTGGTTTCTTCTGATCTCCTGGGTTCAAACGATGGCCTGGAAGAGGCTCCTCCTGCTATTTGAGTGGCAGGGCATTTCAAACCGGCAGATTGGGGTCTGCCCCTCGCCTTTATCACTGCCTCATAACTGCAGGCAGCTTCCAAAGCATCTTCATGTGTCAGAAATTTCCCTGTGGCTAGTGCAGCCTGAATTTCCGTGTCCAAACCTTATTGAAAGCGACGGGCTCTGATATCATCCGTCGGTATCAAGTGTGCCGCGAACCTGTTTAAGGATTGTGTTATCTGTGTAGTATGTGATATATAAAATTTGAAATACTGTGACATATCTTACCGACTTAGCATGGTGAATTCAGCGTCATACTCATCTACTGACTTGTCCCACATCGAATCTTGTTGTAGATGAATGAACTGCTGGCAAACCTGGCAGTCATAAGGAAGTACTTCACGTCGAACTTCTCGCGAAAAGTCTTCCATTCAATAGGCTGTACAAGACGGCTTTCTTCCGCCTTCCACCAGTTGCGAGCATTGTCCGTGAGCTGCAGTTTCACCACAGGACCCAAGCTATGTCTGGCACTTGTGCTGCCGCCAGATCTTCCTCGATACTTTGTGCCCATTCCTCAGCTTCAAGTAGGCTTCCATTTCCGGAGAGCTGCTTGGGATGTAAAGCCCTGAATTTCTTTACCCCAGGTGCATCAGTCTCGGGACGGTTCAAGAGTTGTTGTTGTCCCTCAAGAAGGCTGAGGATCGCCTCAAGTAGCACTGTTTGCTCGGTGGGTGGCGCAGGAACAGCAGGAATGATTGGTAGTGGAGGTGGAGGTGTGTTGTTGACATTGGTGCTGGTGTTGTTCGGGGAATCCATAACCTTGAAGAAAAATATAGGTTAGGATAGATTCAAAGTATATGATTCAAAGAATAAGAAATGATGGGATTCAAGGAACATGGTTGTAAAGAATGTTTTAGTTGCTGGCTCTTATACTATATTGCTTAGGTTGTTCACGCAGAACAGAATTGCATGGCAGGGTTCCATACAGCTCTGACCTGCATGGGCCACCAACAAAACCTGTCACGCCCCGCTTCCCAGTATACGGCGAAGGGGACGCGATTGGTCCGCTACGTATATACTCAGAAGTACATACGCTAAGCGTATCTAAGAAATATAAAAGTAAATACACAAGAGATAAGATATAATAAAAACAACAACTTTTATTTATTAACATTCTTTTGTACAATGCATGAAAAGGAAATACAACTGAAATAAAAGTGATGCCTAAACAATGGCATAACAGGAAATGAAAAGTACTGAATGGAAAATGTATAATGAAACTAGAGCTCTAGTTCTTCAGCAAACTGTTCCAAGTCTTCTGCAGATGGCTCGATATCTGCCGGGTCCAGATCACCTGACGACATTCAAAGAAGAAAGAAATAGAATGTCGTCAGCGAACAGGTCGCTCAGTAAGTCCCAAAGATAAGAGAAAGTAGAATAGACAGAATAAAAAGGTATCTTTTAAAATTGTATTATAGTGTTGTATTGTTGTGTTAACGCTGTTGTTTGTAATTTGGTACAGAAGAATGCCAGTGTATACGAGAGGAGTCTCTATATGCCAGAGACTAGAGGCACGTATAGTACAAGGAACCGTTGATGCCACGGTACAACAGTAACTGGATTCATGTTAGGTGTATTATGTCTTACAGTCTCGTGCCACTTTTAACACCTTCCGTACCAATCTACCCCTTAAACCCCGTAGTGTTTTATTTGTATTGTTTGTTTTGTAAATTGTATTGATTGTATAATTGATTGGCTGACCGAAACCATGATATCAGTAAACGGATGTATCCGTAGAATCATGTAAATGGAATATCTGGAGAACCATGTAAATGGAATGTATATCCATGGTTCGGTTCAGTCAAGTCGTATAGATTGATAATTGGATTCATGAATTCATGTTGAAGATTGTAAATCGTAGATTGTACTTGAATCATATTCAAGTCAGATTAATCAGACTCAAACCCGAGTCAGACAATTAGAAATGTAAATCAAGTCTTGATTATTTCTTAAACCTATAATTGTTAGGGTCCTTAGGGTAATTTATAAAACTTGAGGGAGTTTTATGTAAAAATACATTTATATACTTTTCAAAATACACCTCAAGTATTTATTATTCATGTTTAGAGTTGTAATGAATGTGGATTTTATATTGTGATATTTCTAGTGAAATATCCTAGTTTCATAAATAAAGGTATTTATTTGTAATATTGATTTATTTGGAATTCATGGTATTTTAGTGTAAAATTTATTCTTGTGATTTTTAGAAAAAAATGGAATATTTATATCATAACAATAGTATTTTAATGATAAATATACATATATTTATACAAAAATAATTATAATATATTTATTATATTCTAAAAAATCTCATTTTCTTAAGATGTCGTACTTTAAATCTTTCGAGACCGTATGCTCCTTGCGGAGGTCTGAATCTCGCACTACTAAGCCCGAGGATGTGCGATAATCCGCACAATCCCGAACGTGTTCCCCAAAATGGGTTGTAACGGCGCTTTGCAAAGATTGTAAAATACTAAATCTGTTAGAAAACGGTTTTACGAAGTAAATGGTATTTATTTGTCAATTTTCCGTATTTTATGTTTTAGGTTCTCCTAAGTCAACTGTACTATTCCTAACTGGTCCAAACGATAAGTTGTTAAATCGCCTCTTCACCGCCAATTGTGTCCAGGTAAGTACAAGTGAAGAAAGGAGGAATCCGCTCACGAATCGCCGTGAGACGGGCCTTTCAAAGTTACCTTTCTCACTTGCCTAGTCTAGACATCACAAAGTCAGGTTTAGATAAACGACCGATGTCCACAACTTATCCTATTTTCCTAATAAATGGTATTTATTTAAAAAGTTATCAATACTAAATCTTTTAGTAATGGTTTTATTAAGTCAAGGGTATTCAAATGAAAATATTGTTTTCTCGTATTCTAAGTTTTCGATGGTATCGTGTTAGGTTGTTTATGAGTGTGTGAAGAGGTATGTCGTTACCTCGTGATTCACTTAAGGTATAGCAAGGTTAATGGAGTTAAATGTAAAGTTGAAACAATATGGTATTTAAGTGAAAAAAATACGATAAATTGAAATAGCTATCATTTCATGTAAAGAAACTTGATCAAATTATTTGATTAGTGTTTAATAGTCAACATGAGGAAGTTTAAGAATGATTGTATTGGTGAGAAGTGGAGTTTTATAGAAATCCGAATCGGAAATCGGATTTGTTCCGATTCCGTCAGGTTTTGTAATTTCGTATTTTTAGAATAGAAAAGAGGGATAGAAAAGGGACTTACGGGTTTTAGATTATACGAGAGAGTAGGGGGAACTAGAGAGATCGATGTGTTGCGTCGTCGCCGGTAGTTCCTAAAACGATCGCCGGAAGTTCCGCCGGGAATTCGTCGGAGCTTCGCCTCGAGCTTGTTTTCAAAGTACACGATTCTTGGAAATTTTTTTGAGAGAGTAGGCTCAGGATTTTGGGGTGAGAGGGTAGAGAGTAGAGGGTGTATTTATAGGGTAGGCTAGGGTTAGAGTAGATGAAGGGTTTTTTAATAAAAAAATTGTAAAAATATAGGAAATTCATTTAAAAATGTAGTAAATGGGGTATATTTAACTCTCTGGAACCGATCCATTTATTTGGAGTGTGCAGTGGAGTTGGGCAGCTGAAAAGACACACTTCCCTTGTTGGCGACTCGGCCGTCCGGCGGCGCCGGCCCGAGTCGGGGATCGGGAAGGTGGGGGGTCGCCGGGGGTAGGCTCTGGTATTTTTAGTTTTTCAGGTTTAGTTCAAGTTTTGGCAGTTATGGTGTGTGGACTGTTGGGCTTCCAAAGAATTTAAAATAAAATAAATACAAAAATAATGTGGGACAGGGAATTTGAACTCTGGTGGCTTGGTTCAGCAGTGCAAGATATTACCAATGAGCTACAAGCTCCTTCTTGTAATTAAATTGCTAATTAATTACTTAAGTCTTATGGATTTTGAAAAATAAACAATTTAAAAATTAGTTTGGAAAAAGTGTATAAGAAAATTAGGGTTGTTACAGCGTCCAAACGGCCGGGCCTGGGCCCCAGATCGCCGCTCCTCCTCCTCCAGAATGCTCTGCCCTCGTCGGTACGGCTGACCACCGGCAGGCTACGACTCCTGACCACAGATCTCATGGGCCGATACTCCCTAAGTCCCATTGAGCGCCCCACGGCTCCACACCAAGGTCCGCCGCCGGAGCGCCTCGCCTCAAGCCTCCTCGCGACCCTTACCCCCTGAGGAGATGTCGGTCACCTCGCCTGTCCACAGACATGACCGACACCCCCTCCCTCGACGGGGTCGCACAGAAGGGGATCGCCACGACGGCTCGAGAGCTGCCTCGCCCGGGGATCTGAAGAACCTCATCGAGAGGAACCGAGGCCGCGCCCAGACGCAGGTCTCCCACAGCAGAGGCCAGGGATCACGAGGCGCCGAATCCTCGGCGTACCACCGCCGACTCGACGCCCTCGAGAAGAAGATCGAGGGCATGCGCTGGGAAGGTCACCTCTCGGGCGATGGGGCTAAGTACGCTGCCGACTCGCTCACCAAGCCGTTCACCGAGGGACTGCTCGTTGTCCACGTCTCCTCGCGCAACAAGCCCCCGAAGGTCTCTTTGATCGATCCCGAAAGACCATTTGGATGCTTTCACCGTAGGGATGAGCTTCCAGGACCATTTCGACGCCGCCCAGTGCAGGGCCTTCCCAGCCACCCACATCCGCACAGGTCGGGACTGGTTTCCAGGGCTCGAGCCTTGCTCAGTCTCGACTTTCGACGAGCTGGCTACTCAGTTCCTCGGCCACTTCGTTGGGAATCATCGGCAAAAGCGCACGGTCGACTACCTTTTCACAATAAAGAGCGGGGACAAGGAGACGTTCAAGGCTTACATCATCCGCTTCTACAACCCCCTCCTCGAGGTCCTCGAGCACCGGGACGAGACTGTCATCACGGCGCTCAGATCTGGGCTTAGGCACAAGGAGTGGTTGCGCTCCTTTGCGTTAGCACAGCCTAAGACCATGGCCGAGGTTAAGGCGTGGACCGAGCGCGAGGTTCAGCTGGAGTCCGAGGTGAACGCGAACCTCCCCCGAGCAGAACGGACCGACCAGAAGAAAAGGGCTCGGGAAGATAGGCCGGAGCGTCAACAGCCCTATCACCCGAAGTTCCAGGAGTACATCCCGCTCAACGTCTCCCTCACAGTATTACTAGAGGAAGCCCAGGGCGAGGGGTTCTTCAAGTTCCCTCCAATCCCGCGTTAGGCCTCGAAGTGAACCCGGGGCCCTTACTGCGCCTTCCACCGGACGCTGGGCCACGCCACGGAGGATTGTAAGCAACTCCGAGACTACATCGAGGAGCTCATCTGATCGGGGCACCTCGCCGCCTACCTGAGGGACAAACGGCAGGCCGACCGCGAGCAGGAGCAGCGTCCTCCTCCCGCCGAGTTGACCATCGGCTAGATCATGCTCGTTTCGACAGATGATCAGTCTGGAGCTCAGGGAACCCCGTACCCGGTGCCGAGCACGGAGACCAACAAGCTCCGGGGAGCTCGGGCCGCGCTAATAAGGTCATCTATTAGCATGTACTTTTCTTCTAGGGCAATGTAAACTTTTTCTAGGGTCTGTTGTTAATTTAATAAAGATCAATGGAATATTGCGAAAAGAAGCAAATATCTCATTTATTCAAAAAAGGTATTATGGGCTCCTCAGCCATATACATACAAAAAGAAAAAAAGAAGAAAATTACAACAACAGGGGAAGGGGGTGTAGAGAGCACTGCTCGGGATACTCGGTAAAAATCTCCGCCAGTCGAGGCCTCACGAGATCCAACCTCTGCCCTCGGTTCCCCCCACGTGCGTTGACCCCGAGCCTCAGCTCGTAGCAGTCGCGGACGAGCACCTCCGAGCGAGCCAGCCGGTTCGCGGAGATCAGACCGAAGCGCCTCAGAGACCGCAGCTTGCCTACGGCCTCGTCATAGAGCTATTCGGACAGGGGGTTGTAAAGCCCCGAAGACGCCCTCTAGATGGAGTACATCAGCAGCTGCACCAGGGAGGAGCGTCAGGGGAGCAGCCGGCCGAAGTGGTCCTCGATGCTCCCATAGACTAACTGCACCGTGTTCTCGGTGCAGTTCTGGTCATAAAGGTATACGTCTTCGAAGAGGATGATATCGGGGATGGTAAAGGGGAAGTCTTGCATTCTCGACGATTTATTTATGAAGGGAGGAAGGACCAGTGCTCCTTCAGCCTTATATAGCCCACTGTGCCCCAACAGAGTTCAATAGTCGCCCGCTTTCGCCCAACAAGTCGCTGCCACGCGGCGATCATCAAGCCTTCCCTGGAAGAATCGAAACGACGCGACCCTGGCGCTTCGCCCCCCCACATTCAATGCACATGTTACGCGCATGGTCGCCGCGACCGTTCCTGTTCCCCATGCCTACAACTGGATGGTCAGGCGAAACCTCATGAAGAATTAGCTGAGCATCTACCCAGCTCGGCTATACCTGGCAGGTAGCTTCCCTGCTCGCAACGCCAGGGATCAAAGCCCTCGCCAAGGGGCAGCCGTGCAGCTTCAATGCCCGGTTATCCTTAGCAGGCCTCCCACGGCCCCTCCAACGCTAAGGATCCAAGTCCTCCTTAGAGCCAGCTCAGCAGCTATCCTACTCAGCTATCCCTGGCCGGTAGCTTCCCTACTCGCAACGCCAGGGATCAAAACCCTTGCCAAGAGGCAACCGCGCAGCTTCACTGCCCGGTTATCCTTAGCAGGCTTCCCATGGCCCCTCCAACGCTAAGGATCCAAGTCCTCCTTAGAGGCAGCTCAGCAACTACCCTGCTCGGCTATCCCCGACTGGTAGCTTCTTACCATGACCGACAGGGATCAAAAGCCCTCCTAGGGGCAGTCGAGCCCGAGGATCCCTCTCTCGGCTATCCTTCAGGACAAAAGCCCTCGCCAAGAGGCACCGGGCAGTAACCCTGCCCGGCTAAGGGTCCTTGGTAGGCTTCTTACAGCCCCTCCCGCGTTAAGGACCAAAGTCCTCCCAGAGGCAGTCGAGTCCTTACTCGGCTATCCCCGGCTGGTAGCTTCCTACCACAACCGACAGGGATCAAAGTCCTCGCCAAGAGGCACTGGGCAGTAACCCTGCTCGGTCCCCGTCCTGAAGGATCAAAGCCCTTGCAAGAGGCAACCGAGAAGCTACCCTGCTCGGTCATCTCCGGCTGGTAGCTCCCTACCCATGACGCCAGGGATCGAAGCCCTCACAAGAGGCACCCGAGCGGCTACCCCGCTCATTCATCCCAGGCTAGTAGTTGCCTACCCACGACGCCAGAGATCAAAGCCCTCGCCAAGAGGCAACCGCGCAGCTTCACTGTCCGGTCATCCTTAGTGGGCTTCTTACAGCCCCTCCAATACTAGAGAACAAAGCCCTCGCCAAGAGGCAACTGCGCAGCTTCACTGCCCGGTCATTCTTAGTGGGCTTCTTACAGCCCCTCCAACCCTAAGGACCCGAAGTCCTCCCAGAGGCATTCGAGCCCGACCCTCGCTCGACCAGCCCCAGCTAGGGGTCGTTGCTCGCAACGCCAGAAGTGAAAGGCCCTCGCCAAGGGACAACCGAGCAGCTTCCCATTCATGCTCGGCGACAACACGATGGACAGCCCTCTGCTCGTCACATGCAAAGAATTCAAGGCCCCAACAGGGGGCATCAAGTCTATCCGAGTCTGAGCGATCCCCTCTCAACTTCGGGGCCATAGAGACGCCTTCTTCTCGGCAGCGCTTGGCGCGCTTGGCAAGTGATCGAAATCAACTCGATGAACGATCGCTAGACAGATGGCCGACCTGACATGGAATCCCAACAGTGCAATCAGAGATATTTTACAAGCATTCTTCATGAACAAAAGACAAAGTGCAAACCGATGAAACCAAAGAAAAAGTTTTATTACTAAAAGGGAAAGTCTTTACAAAGGGTATTTTGGGCTCCCCGGCCTTACAAAATGCCCGGAGGCTTACAAAATTCTAGAAGCAACAAAATAAAAGGAGGAGGAAGTCGGGGGCTTTTAGGCCTCGGGGCCAGGAACGGCCTCGGGGCCCTCGACATCCACTACGAGACGAGCTGGGTTCTCGGCGACTTCCTTGCCAGGAATCTCCTGCCCCTGCTCATCATCATCCGCGAGGGGGTATTCGGCCCGGAGCTTTTCGTCGGCAAACCCCGGCATTCGGTCCTTAACGGCGTCGAGGGCCTCGTGCCAGATGAGGGTCGTGGCAATGGCCAGGTCATCATAGAAGTCCTTCGACTTCTTGTAGCCTTCCACCGCCTTCGCCGACGAGAGGTCGTCCAACTTCGCCGCTCTCAGGTCGGCCGACTTCACCGACTCGGCCGCCGCCCCCAGATCCTTCCGGAGGGTTTTCACCGTCTTCTTTAGGTTGCCGGCAAGCACCTGAGTGTCCTTGAGCTTGGCCTCAGCAGCCACGGCGGCCTCGCGGTACCGGGCGACCTCCCGCTTCCTGGCCTCCACCTCGCCCTCCAGGGCGGCGACCCTCGCCATCACTGCCTCCAGCTCCCGCTTGGAGCTATCTTCCAGCGAGGTGAGCTGGCCCGCAGCCTTCATCGCCGAGGCTGTCACCTCGGCCTCCATGCGTAAGGCGAGGGCAACGTGCTGGAGAACCTGAAAGACAGGAAAGAGATCAGAAAGACGATGAAGGCACCGAATCTCACCAAAAAACCAAACACTCACCTGCACGGACTCCTGGGTGATGGACGCCAGCTGAGCCCTGAAAGTCCCCCCGAGGACTCTACCCCCGGTCGATGTCTCTATTTCATGCAGCAGGCTATCCGCGACGGATAGCCCCAAAGGCACTGCGAACTGGAGGCCCCCTTCCTCCACCATGATCGGCGAAGACGGGCCCCGGGAAGATCTCTGGGAACTCCTCTTGAGCGGCTCTGAGGGAGAGCCGATCTCCTCCTCCGAGGCCGGGTCCTCCAGAATCCGAGCCCGCTTTCGGCCCAACACTCTGCTAGGTCCCGGGGCGGGATCCACCCCCGAACGCTCACGGGACGCGACCACCGGAGGAGAAGGCGCCGGGGCAGGCTTTGAGCGAGAAGAGCTGGCGCCCCCAGCCTTCGCGACCTTCCTCGGCCGGCGTATGGAAGATCGGAGCGAGTCCATGTCCATGGGTCCTACACAAAACCAAATACAAAGAAATCAGCGACACAAGCAATATACTAGCCAAAAAGCAAGCCTAAACTTACCGACGAACTCAACGGGGCTGAGCCCGGCCCAACTCAGGACCCTCTCAGACAGCAGCACGTCGAAACGGGGGATGGGCTCCCATGACGCCACTCTCACCGCGACGGGGTCACTGGACTGGTTCCCCGGCAAGCATCTATCCCTCGACCACTTTGTAGGCACGGGCTAGTCCTCGCCCTCGGAGGGGGGGGGAAGAAGAACTTCTTCTTCCAGTCGTGAATGGAAGAAGGCAGGGCCACAACCCCTATCCCAGCGGCGCCCCCTGTCGCTTTCTAAAAGAAAGGAAGACCCACCTCGGGTCACCCGCTCGACCACCAGGGTGATTTTTGAAGACGAGGGAAGAATCAAAGAGGGAGAGGCTGAACGGAATCGCCTGATTTCAGGCGGATCAGGAACCCGAGGAGAATCCTCCACGAGTTCGATACTAACTGGTTAGGGGCTAACCCGAAAAAGTTCAGCGCTTCGACGACCTAAGGAGAGGAGGGCAGGCGCATTCCACTCCAAAAAGCTTCCAAATATAGGGCGATCTCCCTACCCCGTACTTGGTCCGCCCTCTCTCCTTCCTTGACCAGAAGAAGCGTATAACGTGGGGGGATATGGAAGCAAGCCCGAGCATTGGCGAGCTCGTCCTCATGCCTCACCCAACACGAGGCACCGGGGGCAGCATCTACCGCCTCCTCCCTGGGGGCTGCCCTCACAGCACAATCCCGGGAAGAGGGCCCGACCCTGCTCCCCGGAAGGACTCAGGCTCACCTAAAGGGTCCCTAGAACCTACTCCAACGACATCTACTGACTCGACAAAGGAAGACATCTAACCTTAAGAAGAAAGGTCCTTGAAAAACGAAAGCGGAAGAAAAAAGATGAGTGTCGAGCTACCAGGACTTAGAACGGGGAAATATGAAGGAGTAGGGGCCCTGGAACGGGCCCCACCCCTATTTATCACCGCGAGCAACCTCATCCAACGACGCCCTTCATCTCCAGCCAAAACGCCTCATCGCGTCCAACGGCTCCGATTTCTCCACTTGTCATTCCCACACTGGACCGCACCCCTTCAAGCGTCGCAGGTCTGCACACGTCGCGTCGGCCAACCGATGCTCGACACGTGGACCTTCACTTCAACGGCAGGATGCATGAACCGGCGCACCTTCCTTAAATGCAGAGATCTCGCCCTGATTCGCTGACAAAAAAGACAGCCAACAGCCCGGGAACACGTCCCGACGAAACCTTAGGAGGGAGCTCACCCCGGGCGACCCGGCATTCCACTCCTGACCCGACCCGCTAGCTGGTCGGGACAAGAGTGGGGGCTAATGATGATGTTCAATATTGACGACCCCTAAGATCAGGACACGTGGCAGATGACGTGTCCCAGAACTCAGAAGAAAGATCCCACGGGGGCCGACCAGGCCACCCCTGTACCCGACCTGCAAGCATGAGCTGGCCCTCCTCAGGGACCCCTACAAATTGGCCTCCTCGGGCCCTCAGCTCGCTCCAAGCTGCCACAAGACCAAGACTCCTCGGCCTTCTCGCTCGTCCCCGAGCTCCCCAGCCGAGGCCGTCTTTCTCGGTCCTCTGACTAACTCCACCGCTCACAGGCGTAACCGCCGCTCCGCATATCTCGCCATGCGCAGATTCTCCGCCAGCAACATCCCACGTTCTACGCCAACACGATCCCTATTAATGGGTGATCCACTCTCTACACGGGCGTGACGTCGGGAGCGTAACTGCCGGCGAGATTCTCGCGCCTGCTGCTGCGTGCCGCCACTGCTATATAAACCCCCATCACAGAGGGGTCAAGTAAGCCATTTTTTACTCCACCTAGCCGTTACGCTTCTCGGATCTAATACTAACTTGATCGTCGAAGGGTCCTCGGTGGTACCAAACCACCCCGGGACTTCCTTGCAGGTACTCGGCGCTAAACTTCTTAAATCACCAATCTCTTCAACACCTATTGAGACCCACACGCAACAGGAGATCACCTCCAAAATCCACCGGGAGATCGACGGAAGACAACATCTAAAGGAGACCCGAAAAGGACCTCCATCAATTAGCTAATATTCTTCCGATGTAACAAGCATTTCGATTTTTAAGGTTCCAATTGTTAAACCATCAAGATTCTTTCATCTTTGATTGAAGCAAGACATCTCTATTTTCTTAATCTTAAATTTCAAATATAGTTTTTAATTCTTGATCCGAGTCTACTTCGTAATTTCTCTAAATTGAACACAGAATTTCATTATATGAATTTGTTTTCTTCCTTCCAATTTTGCACTCACCCCGTGTCGATTCATTCCTCGCTTTATCCCTATACATACACACACCTATACACATATCAACCCACTTGCTCTCTCTATCCTACAATCACGATCATTTGGCCTTCAAAAACACCCTAACCTTCAATTTCACACTCTAACTATATATACATCATAAATTTTAGTCCGAAAAGGAGCTCAAAATTCAAGCAGCATTTTCTAAGATTTATTCAAATCAACCAACCCCAAAACCCTAATTTTAAGAGTTTAAGCAAGAGACAATTCAAAAAAAGAGGGGAAATTTGAGTACCGTCGAGTTTGAGATGAAAGGGTTGAGAAAGAGGGAATTTTTCCAGGAGTTGAGCTTGTGGATCGAGTTGGGATGGGCGCCGCTAGAGTCATCCAACCACGGTTGCGACATCAACGTCGTCTTCTTACACGATCAGCAACCCGTTGGCGATGAAGTGGCTGCGACCTATTTTGAAGGATGTCTTATATTTTTTCAAGACTGCGAAGCTGAAGAAGGGCCCGACGTCTGTCCACAGATGGACAGGCATCTGGCAGTGCTATTGGCTTTCTGCTAAAATGCAGGCAAACGTCTGCCTACGGAAGGACATACGTCTGTTTATAGATAAGCCAGTGTTGCGATACGGAGACAAAAGAGGATCTGTGTGATGTACTCGAAGTACACACCAGTCAGGTAGTATGTACTTCTGTCTGGCTTAATACGGAGACAGAAGGTGAGGACCAATCCCAACAGGACCTCACAGATAATGGCATTAAGGAGATCAACACGTACTCATAAGGCACCAGTCAGGTACGGTTTCGAAGAGATGCTCGCATACGCTTTAGTAATTGAAAGCGGAGATCCTAACTCTTATCAGGAGACCATTGGGTAAGAGAATAGGGATCGATAGATTGTGGCGATAACAGAAAAGATTGGGTCACTTTGAAAAAATAGTACGTGGAGATTGTCAGAGCTACTGAAAGGAAAAAGGGCTATTGGCTGCAAGTGGGTATTCAGAAAAAGGAAAACGAGTAATACAAGACACGTTTAGTTGTGAAGGGTTTTTCTCAGAAGGAGGGGGTTGACTACAACGAGATTTTCTCGTCGGTAGTCAAGCATACGTCTATTCGAGTGTTGTTAGCGAAGGTGGCTACTTAAGATTTAGAGTTGGAGCAAATAGACATGAAACCGGCATTTCTACATGGGGAGTTGGAAGAGAAGATCTTCATGAAGAAATCTGAAGGATTTATAGAGCCCGATAAAGAGGATCATGTTTGTGAGCTTAAGTGGTCTTTATATGGGTTGAAGAAGTTTTCCAGATAGTGGTACAAGCGTTTCGATTCTTTCATAAGAAGGACCAATTACTCGAGATGTAAGTATAACAGCTGTGTATACTCGAAGCGGCTTAAGAATGGGTCGTCGATATATTTACTTCTATATGTCGATGACATATTGATCGCGGCTAAAAGTATGGCAGAAATAAAGGCGCTCAAAGCTTCATTGAGTGCAGAATTTGACATGAAGGACTTGGATGAAGTGAAGAAGATTCTTGGGATGGAAATTATTCAAGACAGGAAGGCTGCAAAGGTGTGGCTATCTCAAGTCAGATATATTGATAAGGTGTTAGGGAGATTCAACATGAAGGACTTAAGACAAATAAGCACCCTTATCGATGGTCATTTCAAGCTATCCTCCAAGGAGTGTCCAAATCAGTGGAGGAGAAGGAAAAGATATCTTGAGTACCATATGCAAGTGCGGTGGAATCGCTGATGTACGCTATGGTATGCATTCGTTTAAACATTTCCTATGCGGCAAGTCTGGTTAGCCGGTACATTTCAAATCCTGGGAAGCTTCATTGGGAAGCTGTAAAGTGGATACTTAACTATGTAAAAGGATCAAAAGACCTTGGTTTATTTTTTTACAAGTCAGAAAATAAACCGAGCCAGTTGCAAAGATACACAGATGCAGATTAAGCTGGGGACTTGGACAAGAGAAGATCTCTTACACGTTATGTATATACAGTTACAAAATCACCTACCAGTTGGAAGCTGACACTGTAGGATACCGTGACGCTCTCAATGGCGGAGGCAGAATACATAACGGCAGTGGAAGTATCTAAGGAGGTCCTGTGGTTAAAGAGCCTAGTTGGCGTGTTCGGTTTTGATAAGGGGCTGGTTCTTTTGTTTTGCGACAGTCAAAGGGCTATTCACTTGGCGAAGAATCAAATATACCATAGTCGAACTAAGTATATCGACGTGCGGTATCACAAGATAAGGGAGTGGGTCGAGAAGTTGATCGATATGATAAAGATTGATATTAAGGTGAATTCGGCGGACATGCTAATGATGGCCATTCCTATAAAGAAGTTCAAGTCCAGCCTTGGCTTCTGTTCAAGTACTCAAGTGTGAGGAAGGACGACCTAGATAGGAGGGCCGTACAAGTTTCTCAGTTCTGGTTAAAAATCTGTGAGAGCATCAATTTCTCAATTCTGAAAAAAGATTGTACCAGCAGAGGAAATAGGGAGAACAACTAAAGCAACCTTAGAGGATATAATATGAAGGTGCAACATATTTTCAAGGTAGCTATAAGGTTATACGAGGCAAAATGGAGATTGTTGTGGAGGATGTCTCGTATTTGTTCAGGACTGCGAAGCAAAAAAATGGCCAGACGTCTATAGCTATACATAACATACGTCTGATATTTAAGGTTCGGAATTCAGAACAGAAACCAGACGTCTACCCCAGTAGGTAGCAGACGTCTGGTCGAGCTCTGGCCAGACGTGGCTAAAGAGCCAGACGTCTGCCCACAAAGGGATAGACGTCTGGCAGTGCTATTGGCTTTCTGAAAAAGTGCTGGAAGACGTCTGCCTACAGAGGAACAGACGTCTGTTTAGAGATAACCGCGGATTTCAAGTCGAGAATTATCTTGAAAGTTCAGTTATTTGGTGGCAATTTTGTAATTTCTAGGATCTTATTATAACTTAAATTGTATATGCTATATATATGATCTTAGGGTTAAAACTTAAAGTGTCGGAGATCTTGATCATAAGGTTTAAGAGATCAAGACGAAGGCCATTAAAGTGGATGTTTTTTTATCATAATGTCTAAAGGGAGATGACGATGCCTCTATAAGAGATCGAAGAAAATCGACTAAGGAGAACTTGTATGGAGAGAGAGCAAGGTGATCTCCTTGGAGATCAAAGAGAGAGTTACTTGTAATCGTCTTATAAGGTTTTATTCTTTCCCTTAAAGTTCTAATAAACGTTCTCTCTGTTTCCCTCCAAATTTAATTGTGTTATTTATTTCTGCGGTTTGCATCTGGTGTTATTTGTTATTGTTCTATAAAGAGATCTAGGTTTATAAATCCGTAAACTTTTACGCTGCGTCGCCGACTGGTCTTGTGGCAACAACACGACTTTCACCTCGTCGATGGCTGCGGCGCCGCTGGTGGCGGCGATGATCGGATCCTTTGATTGAGATGAAACCCTAGAATCAGATTCATTAGGGTTTTGTTCGAGGCCTCAAAATTGCGAGAAGACAGAAGAGAGAAGCGATGACAAGAGATCCAGTGGTGATTTTTTTTTAGAGTTCTTCTTATGGAGAGAGAGAGAGAGGGAGCGAGGGGCGGAGGAGGAAAGGGAGAGGGGGCTCGGGGTTGCAGGGATAGTGGGATGGGATTTGGACGGAGGCTACTCTTGGGTTTATTTTTAATTATGGCAGCCAATATTTTGTTTTATATTTTTAGGGGTTTTTACTTGTAGTCATGCAAACATACCAAATTCCTTTCTATCCCTAAAAATTTGGTATTTACTTTTTAACCTCCTAAATTAATATTATACATCATTTTATCCCGTTTACGATTTCCGTCAACTTTTAACGGTATAATATCGGGTTTTTCTTTAAAATATCCCAACCATTTTTCTTCTTTGGAAATACTCAATTTCTTTCTCAAAGTGAAATTAGGGTTTAGGTTCCTGCTGCACCTTTCTCAAAATCGACCATAAAATCAAGACATTTTCAACATCTTTTTCTAGTTATAAAGAAATTGAATACTCCTGCAGTCTTAGTTGTTTTATTTGGATAAATGGGAAACAGAGAGATTTGAAAGACTGCGCATAGCAATTAATGTTGATCAAGAACAATCCAAGAGTGGTTGATTTGCAAAATCTTATTTAGATAAATAATTTTAAAAAATCCTTTTTCTCCAACAAAAATTTTGAAAAAAAGATGTTATATCTGATCTCATTTTTGCTGTTATTCATCATATATAGCTTCTGCATGGTCTATGGTCTGAGACAAAATTATATGATTATCGTGTTTACAAAGCTAACTAAAATCATGCCTCAAAATTTTATATTTTTTTCTTCAGAACGTGTCGCGTTTGGTATACTGATTAATTTCCAAATCTGCTGACTCCATGCATCCTCCTCCTCCACACACCGACTTCCAAGTCAAGCACCAAGCACCTACCGGCAAGAATTAAAGCTTGTACGTATATGCACCTTTCTACATTTCACATACTTCTTCATTCATTCATTCATTCATAATGAACAAGCATAACTAATATATATCAAAATATTAGAACACTAATACCTACCTTCTCTCTCCACACCACCACCCACTCGAAAGCAACAGCCCTGATATATATATGAAAACATCAGCATAAACACCCTAGGTGATCTTAGGGTACAATATTAAATATTATACCTTTCAAGCAAGCAAACTAACATGCAAATGTAAATGAACCAAGACACATTCATGGTAACTAACATGCAAATTGCCATGCACCAGGACATATTTATGAGCACCAACTTTCATGCATCTCACACTACCTCCAAAACAAAAACCAGCGGTGCTGCTTTCATCGCACGTGCATGGCAACATGCAAGTTGCGGCTCCTACACATGTGGAGCTATGCCTTGCATGTGTGTTGCTCACGTTCATTTCATCAACTTCAAGAGAGTTACCCCCCTCTGTGCTTGGAGATTCTCTTGGCCCCATCCCCTAATAAGTTTGGGGATCTCATTTAAGCACTCATGATTCCTTGGCCCCATCCCCTAATAACTTTGGGGATCTCATTTAAGCACTCATGATTCCTCACTAAAACAATAAATAAAATTTTGCATTGTGCTTAAAGGTCAATCTTTTGTTATTATATAGTTCGTGGACCCTTTACAGTTAGGTCAAGGCAATCTCCACAGGGGCCACACCTTGTTTTTTCCCCACAAGCTAGGCTAAATTGCAAGAAACTCCTTTGTTTTTCCCTATTAGCAGGAAACCATGCATCCTCTTGAAGGAAAAAAAAATTGTTGGTTGCCATATTCTATAGTTGTCATCTTTAATTTGTACAGAAACCACCCTTTGGTTGTTGATCAAGATCCTCTACTATGTACGTGACACTACACACCCGAAATGTCCTCTTGTTTTCAACTAATGCAGACTACCTGATTTGTCAAGCTGGAGAAAACAAGAACGGAGAATCCGAATCCTTAGCTATTGCATTTGTAACCATACCTTCTTCTGTGAGACCGATTTTTATCATATTTCCCCCTTTAAATTTCTTATTCTCGCCTAGATAATCAAGATATTGTTACCATGAAAGTTAAAAGGGCATAAAGATTTACCAAGGGAAACTGGAAAAGATAATAGCCTTTTATTTTAGTAAAAAGGCATAATCCATATGTGTCCCTTCCTATATATTTAATAAATAGGGTTGCACGCATATATTCTTATGTTGGTTGCATGTATGTAACTTATGACTTCTTTGTCATAGTTCTCATGTTCTAAACAATTAAATATATCCCATCATTTTGGATCATTTTAATGCCAACATTTTTGTGTGTGTGTGTGTGTGTGTGTGTGTGGTGGGAGAGGGGGGGGGGGGGGAATGAGAGGGGATTCTTGGCGATATAGCACTTTCATTATCGAAAAAATATGGACAAAAATATTAATATTCCCTAACCTAAGGAGCTAAACTTGATTCTCTATAAATAATCAAAGCCTATGAACCAATATGGAGGAATCGCTTTAAGCTCTTGGCTTCTAATGATGTTGTTATATATATAAGGAAAGCATGCCTTGTCCACCACAGATAAAGCTTAGTTTAAACAGGAAACATCCAAAAAACAGTTTATAATCAAAGGGTTTAGTTTAGTGAGAGGAAGGACAGAGGAATCCTCATCTCTTTGGTGCATGTGAATAGTGGAAGCCCCGAGGGGCCATCAACAAAAGGCAACTTGCATAATGTTCACATCCTTTTAAATAGTTGGGAGAGAAATTAAGAAATGAAACCTCTAGGGCAACCTTTGAGGTTATAGAAAGGTCTCTACAGTACATAATTTGTAATATTGAAAGCAAATATATGTACCTTCAACACAATTTATATAAATTGTATATATGTGATGCAACACTAGACTACATGCACTCCACCCTGCATGTATTTGATAGTCGCATGGCGCACTAGCACATGAACATATGTGGACAACATGTTTAGGTTATAAAGTGCTAAATTTTTTGTCCCTGCAATGCACATGGCCATAACTAAAAGGTGGCTATTTAAATTACGTACTTGCCTTATTTCACCGTTACAAACTTTGGGTTGCACATGGCCATAACTAAAAGGTGGCTATTTAAATTACTTGCCTTATTTCACCGTTACAAACTTTGGGTTGCCCCTACGAATGGAACATTGCGTAGGGATAAATTTTGTTTGTCCATACATATATATATATATATATATATATATATATATAGAGAGAGAGAGAGAGAGAGAGAGAGAAATTATGGAACTTCGAAAAAAACTAAATTTATTAAAATTTAATATTTGGTTTTGCCCTTACGGAGCTGCAAGACCAACCCTGCGGATAAAGCCGTAGGGGCAATGTTTGAGCATCTAAAAAAAAGTAGATAATTAAATGCCCAGATAATTTTACTGTCGACACTACCCTAATCGTTCCAGCCCCCTAAAAAAATTTCACCGCCAACTCCCATCGCTGTCGTCCAGATTCCATAACCGCCGTCGAGATCCATCCCTGCCGTCTAGCTTCTATCGCCGACGAGCTCCAACTCCCCCTTCCATCTCCTCGAACTCCATCTCTGTTCCATCTCCTCGAGCTCCATCGCCGAGTCTTTTTTACTGTCTAGCTTCCATCGCCGGAGAGCAGTCATCGTCGCCGTCGCCGTCCAGTGCCCTAATTCTTTTCCAGGTACGTAAAACTTTTTTATTCCATTTTTAAAAATCGATTTTTAAAAAAAGCAGAAGAAGTAGATGATGTTGATGATGATGATTGTTGGTGGGGATGGTTGTTTGGTGATGTTGATGATGATGGAGTTCATTGGTGAGATTTGGGTTAGGGTGATGATTATGGTAAATTTGGGTTAGTTAGGAAAATTTGTATTAATTAGGGTTAGGGTTTGGATGATAATTTTGCTTAAGGTTAGAGGTACTTTGGACTAATTAAATTAAATATATTTAATTTGAGTTAGGGTGATGATTAAGATTAATTAGGTTAATTAGGGTTAATTAAGGTTAGGGATTAGGTGCATGATAATAAAATCCGTAGGGGCGGTGGTGTGTGGTGGTGGGTGGCGGCGCCTATGGTGGTGGTCGGTGGTGGGTGGATGTGGGCGGCGGCGACGGCGCTGTAATTAGGTCTAGGGTTAGGGTTAATTGAGTCTAAGATTAGGGTTAAGCTAGTTGGGGTTAATTAGGTCTAGGATTAGGATTAAGCTAATTAGGATTAGAGTTATGGTGAGGGTTATGATTAAGGTATTTTAGTATTAGTGTAAGTGTATGTGTGTACGTGTGAGAGAGATAATGTTGATGATGATACGCGTGTGTTTGTGTGTGTGTTTGTGATAATGATGATGTTGATCTCTCATATTAAATAAGGTCAAACCCTAATTTTAAACTTAACAGCAGAACTAAATCCAAAATCTTAAACTTCACACCACAACCAAATCTAAAATCTTAAACTTGATTAAGAAAACCCTTAATTTTAAAAAACTTTACCTAAACTAAAAACTTAAAACCCTTGAAATTGAAACGTAAATGTAAAACCAATTTAAATTAAATTTTATAGTAAGTGTATATTTGATAATCGATGATAATATGAAATTTTCATATGCTCATCGATTTTCATATGTGAAAATCAAAGCACGACTTAGTCCCCGTCTATCGGTTAACATACGTTCGATATTCGTCGTGATATAGAACTATACGAAGGTTGTTAAATATCGGACGGTATCGTTCGGTGCTAAAAACCGTCGTGTAGTCTATGTGACGAGAAAATTCAATCGTATGATAACCGATAGATTTGTGCAGTTTGGATAAATTAGGAATGTATAAAGCAAACACCTGCATTCACTTGTGTTTTCATTCGTTTCGAGTTTTTCGTCTGTACTTTTCCGCTAGTTCTCCGTGTACAAAAATAAATTAGATGTTTATTTCAACATTGTTTCACAACATTGAAATGATTATCTATTCTATTACAGTGTATTCGGAGAACAGCGGGGAGGTGCTGCCGAAATTTACTCGAAACGGATGAAAAGACAAGCGAATAAGTGTCTGCTCTATACATTCTTAATGGGATAGAAGTCTTACCCCCGACAGCTGAAACACACACATACAGTAGGAATACACAATAAACTCACACACAAAACACATACACACTAACAACTCTACACCTAAGCGAAATCATAAATTGAAACACACATATACAGAAAACAACTCATACTTGGGTATCTTCAAACCTAACTTTGTTAATCGATAATTTATTCTTTTCAACGACAAACTTGTCTCTACGGATTTTCTTCTTTATCAATAACCATCTCGTTCTTAAATTTCTCAATATAGTCACCATAACTTACAATTTATATGTTATACAGTCTAACATGGCCCATGGATACATCAGAGTTAAGGACTGGATATACGTGAATTGACAACAACGCATGAAATCTAAGTTTGTCGCAGGAGTTGTTGCTTTCATTGAATTTGCATGCATACATAATAAGATCGTGTTAGAGAAGATTCTCTGTCCGTGCGATAGATGTGGGAATAAGTTCTGACAGAAAGTAGAAATCGTAGAGTTTCTCATTGTTAAACATGGTTTTACTAGATTTTATACAACTTGGCTATATCACGGGGAAGGACAAAAAGCAGACAGTAATGCGGCAGAAGAGAAGGAGAAGACGGTAATGCGGCGGAAGAAAAAGAAGACGATAACTTCTTTTCGGGAGAAGAAATGGAGGATATGGCAGAGGCCGCCCTCGGTGATAGTATTCCTACCGAAGATGATATTACTTCCGGTCAAGGACCGAGTGCGGATAAATATGAAAAGTTCATGAATAAAGCTAGAAAACCAATTTATGAGAATGCAAAATATTCCACCCTATCATGGTTCGTCCAACTTTTCCAGATTAAATGTCTAAATGGATGGAGCAACAAGTCATTCACGATACTTCTGAAGTTCCTGAAAGATTCTATGCCCTCGGGAAATAACGTGTCCGGCAGCTGGTACGAAACCTAGAAGATGATATCTGATTTGGGTTTAAACTGTGAGAAAATTCATGCATGTCCTAAAGATTGCGTGTTGTACCGAAAAAAGAATTCAGATTTGAAAGTGTGTCCAATATGCGGAGGGGCCAGGTATAAGCCGAAAGAATCTAAAAAGAAGCCCGATATACCTGTCAAGATAGCATGATACTTTTCCATAACATAGAGGCTCTAGAGGCTATTTAGGTGCAAGAAAACAGCCAAGGCAATGATTTGGCATCACCGTGCTGCTCCAAACGAAGATGGAAAAATGAGTCATCCAAGAGATTCACCGGCATGGAAGGATTTCGATAGGAGGCACCAAATATTCAGTAGCGATCATCGCAATGTCATTCTCGGACTGGCTAGTTATGGTTTCTGCCCATTCAACTATATGGCTGGAGGCCACAACACATGGCCCGTTGTAATGATGGTTTATACTCTGTCGTCTTGGTTGGTTATGAATCAATCCTACTTTATGATATCTCTTCTTATTGACGGACCAAACTCACCAGGAAATAATATCGACGTCTATCTCCAATCTCTGATCGATGAGTTAAAATGTTTATTCATTGATAGTGTAGAGATTTACGATGCAAGCACAGATACAATCTTCACAATGCGTGCGGTTTTAATATGGACAATTAATGACTTTTCTATGTATGGAATGCTATCAGGTTGTTTCGTACATGGTCACAAAGCATGCCCTTATTGCCATCAAGATACAACATCGAAATGGTTGAATTTTAGCAGGAAGGTTTGTTATTGTGGTCATCAGCGTTTCCTGCCACTAGACCATCCCTACAGATTAGACGTTGCTCACTTTAATGGTCATCAGGAACTTCTTGGGCCTCCAGCCTCATTGTCCAGAGAGTATGTGATTGCTTAGTGGGATTGTTACAATAATGTGACTTTCGGGATAGATTCGGCAAAACAGGTCAAACCGCACTATTGTAACAAATTAAGCATTTTCTACGAGCTTCCGTACCGGTTAACAAATTTAGTGCGTTATTGTCTGGACGTCATGCATATAGAGAAGGGAGTATCCGAGCACGTACTTAACTTGTTTCTTTGTAAAGATGGAAAATCGAAAGACAACCTCCGTACTCTGATGGATCTTCAGGACTGGAAAATTAGAAGTGAATTGCATCCTAAACCGATAGCGGGTAAATCATGCAAATTTATACTTCCCAATACCGCGTATCATATGTCATAATCGGAGAAGAAAAGGTTCCTGCATGTGTTACATGATTTGAAAGTTCCCACAGGTTTCTCAGGATCATTTAGCAAGAAGATAAAGAATGTGAAAGGCAAGATCGATGGGCTGAAAAGTCATGATCATCATGTTATTATGGAGCACCTTTTCCCATTAGCCCTCAGGACTTCCCTTTCCGAATCGGTTGGTCTAATAATCAATGACCTTTGTTAATTTTTTAGAGAATTGTGCGCTAAAACCTTGGATGTTGTGACACTAGAGAATCTAGAAAATTCTATTTCATTGATATTTTATAAGCTTGAACGTATTTTCCCACCGTTGTTTTTCGATATCATAATACACCTGATGGTTTATCTTGTAACCGAGGCTAAGTCTGCCGGATCGGTATAATATCGATGGATGTATCCCGTCGAAAGGTACGTTGAATTTTTCGTTTCACGTATTTTGTAAAATTATTGTTGTCTTATATGCCCGTATTTGTTTATTTAACATATTTTTCTTTAGGTACGTCTACACTCTAAAAAAATATATACGCAATAGAAATCGACCAGAGGGTTCTATCATGCAAGATTATCATCTACATGAAATAACCACATTTTGTTCCCGCTATCTGAACGAGAACATTGAGACGAAACTTAACCGGCCTCGGAGAATTCAGGACGGGCCATATGGTAAAGCTGATTATAAGAGAGTAGACCCTATGTTTATTAATAAATTATATCGGTTTATCCTCCTCAATAGCGTATGTCTTGAAGAAATTAGAGAGTAAGTTTTTTGGATTAATTGTTATATTTGTGTGTGTATGTGTGTGTGAAATGATATAATATTAATATTATAATTTATTGTTGAGAACATAATTCATATTGATGAGGTATATAAGGGACATCCTGATTGGAATGATGAACGATTGGAAAAATATCATCAGGATAATTTTTGCGATTGAGTTGCAGATCATGTAAGTTGTTTGAATAACATGTTATTGCTACCAGTATTAATCTAAACTTATATCGTTATATATTTGCCGTAAAATTTGTTTTGTCAGATCCACGATCCGAACTTATTTGTATCATTAGAGAGAGATTCAAGATGTTTAGCTCAGTTTCCTAGCATGGAGGTTGCATAATTTAAATGATTCGGTGTTCTTAGATACAAATTTGAAATTAAGGACATAGAAATATCTCGAACCACTCAGAATAGTGGGATTGTGACCGTAGAATCGGATGGTGTGATTTATTATGGATACTTAAATTGCATACTTGGCATCCAATATTCCGGACGATCAGAACTGTCTTATATATTTCAGTGTATTTAGTACGTTACATGAACCGATACGGATAAGTGGAAAAACAATCTCGGGACTTGGAAAGATGAATATGGATTGACTAGTATGAACATACTTCGATTTTACGGTCAGGACGATCCATTTATCTTTCCGCAATAAGCGTTTCAATTATACTATGCACAGTGCTTGAAGCATCTGGGATGGAGTGTCGTATGCCGTTGGAAACTCAGGGATGTTTATGATATCCCAGAATTCGAGAATCGTATGGAGGGCAATAATGAGGATGAAGAAGAGAGAAGACTTAGAGTGCTCCGACCGTATGTTTTCAAAGACGGGTTGTTTTCGACTGATCGTGAAGTTACATGTGCTAGAAATGATATTGATGATGAAATCCAAGTAGATGTCACGCCCCGCTTCCCAAAATACGGGATACAAGGGATGACTAGGCCAACCATGCTCCTATGATCAGGGAATAATCCCGCCGTAGTCACACTTCGGCTTCTAGCATTACATATAATAAACAATGCTCGAGTAAAGGAAAAATCATAGTTCACGACTTTATTACACTGCAATTTAAAAGTGTTCGAGGTACATTTATTTCACAGAATAAACAACTAACCAATAACAAATGCTGAAATCAAAGAAAGTAGCGCTGGTAGTGCAGTCTAGATCTCCGCAATCTCGAAGGATAAGTCCTGCTCCTGGGCTGGATCCACTTCGTCCTCTGAGCATGTACACTCAGGTCGTCAGGGCAACACATATAGCAATAAATATGTATAATAGGCGTGCAATATTATTAAACATGAGGAATACAATGGATTTGCAGAACATGTATATAATAACATCAACTGAATATGAATAGTGCACTATGTGTAACATGTCGGTGAACTAAGCAATGTATATGTCACTACTTAACGGTCATTAAGTCCATGAAATCAATTGGTGGAGAGGATACTCATGTTTAACAAGGGTCTCATGCATGCCCGAGACTACGGTCCACTGTGCTCGGGACATAACCCTGTCAGCCGTGCCGCTAGGCCCACGATCTAAAGTATATATGTATGTATGTGTGTGTGTATATATATATATATATATATAAATATATATATATATATCACTGATAGCGAATGATCATCCTATAAATCACTGTACCTCGCTAAATACGAGTTCAATTCCACCTTGATTTCCCCATTCCCCAGGTTATGGTATGTATTCATGAATTAGATAGGTTGTGGACAATACGTATCACTGTCGTTTTCAATCACTTTTTTTCCACTTATCAATATCACTGTCGTATTTGCCACAACTCAATCACTAATCATTAATATATCGATAATGCAAATGATCACTATGCGGCAGGTATAACTCAAGCATGAAAAATATGCAGAAATGCACTGATCAGGTATTCATTATACTATAACGACTAATGCCATATAACTTGCAAAATTCACGGTAAATCATACACTTAGAATTGACCAAAACAATATAAAGGGCGTATGAAGCTCACTGGATTATCTAAACATAAAAATATTTTAGGTCAATCGGAGTTCAGGTTAGAGAATTATCATCGTTTGAAGGCAGCGATCGATTTCTGGGATTCCAGTTCCAGAACTGGAAGCCCAACATCGCGTGCATTTTACCAGTAATTGTGTTCAGATTCAGCTATTTCCCGAGTTGAATAAAATTTTGTTCTGCCGGTTAAGTTTCCAATTCACTAGACGGATTATCAATCGCACCTCTACATCAGAAGTTATGTCCAGATTAATGTGTCAATGTAACGAACATTTCTGCAGAAACTGCAGAACGCAATAACATTCTAAAATACAATTAAAATACCAAACGACCGTAAAAATGCACGGGACCAATTTCAGGTGTTAGCTAATTAAGTTATATACGCTACCATATGGGGCTCCACGCATTTTCAGTTTTAAGCAGGTGTGTACAGGTGATTAGAATTCAGTTTCCCTCATAGATTGCTACCCCGGATTGCAGTCCAGAATAATAAATCTATTCAGTTTTCACTATTTAAACCATATGATTTTTTGTGACCGTATACATGGATTCATAGATTATTCAGTTCTCTTCACAACGAGTCTAAGCAACCCACGATCCGATTTTTATATAATTTATTATGAAGCTAACAAGGCTGCATGATCAGAAAATTCAGTTTTGATGATGCATCCTGAGTGCATCGTATTATGTTTGGTACTTCAACATTTTAACACCAATTTTATACACATTACCAGATAACAGTACATGGATCTTTTAATCATAAATTTGGGGAATTTCAAATGAGGTTTGGGTTCAAGACAATTGATCGAGAACGTACCATACACATGAAACTATCGATCAGAACTTCGAGTTTCGTCTAATCAATTCAAACGGGATTGATCCCCCCCATCCCTACATGTATTAACCCTGGGTTATAGTCCCGATTCTAAATGATCACACATAACTCCAAGCCATTACTGGTCGCAGTAGAAAACTAGTTGGTAACAATACGACAGACACACACTCAATTTCAATTGTCTCATTTGTATCTAATTGAAATTAAAGAATACCAATTCCAATTGTCTAATCCATTTCAATTCTCTCATAGGTTCAAGGTATAGCATGATAAGCAAGTAGAAAATACTTGCCTTAGGCGAAGGTGACACGACAACGACGACGAGTATGATCAAGGCACGATGCGCGCTCGACTTGGCTAGATCGGAGTACTCGGGCTCAACAATGGCGTGGAGGCGGTCACGGCAGGGGTTTCCAGCGACTCCGTCGAAGTGCTCGAGTGCAGAGGGGCTACCGGCAGTGAGCTCAGGTGGCTCGGGGATTGAAGCTGGTGAGTCGGGGAGCTCGGGACTGTAGGGGATCGATGCAGTGGCTCTGGCTCTGGCGAGGTCGGCTGAGGCGACAGGTCGGAGTTCAGGTGAGGTGCATGGACGAGGGAGTTGGGTTCATCGGCGAGATGTAGGGGTCGGTGTTGATGGTGGTGGGTGCTCGGGTTGGTGGTGATGAAGATGAGGCGAGGGTGTTGGCGGTTGAGGTGTTTGGGAAGGAGGAGAGGGAATGTTGAGGTGCTCGGCGGGCAGTGGTCGGAGTTGGGGAGTTTGGGTTGGGTGCATGGGTGCTGTTGGCTCAGTGTTGGAGGAAGGCAGAGGAGAGTGAGCAGAGAGGGGAGATGAGGGAAGAGAACGGGGGAGTGAGAAAGAGACGTTGGAGAGAAGAGGGGAGGCAGATGCGGGGATCCCGGGTTCGTTGGCGACGAGATCACGTCGACTTGGAATCATTCTTGCGGAGGTGAGCACGAGGAAGCAGAGTCATGGGGGGAGAGCCGTTGGGCCTTGGAGCTGTTGGGGGTGACGCGAGGGACGCGGTCGTCGTGGGGCGAGCGCAGGTCATGGGGAGATGGGCGCGAGAAGCGGGGGATCATGGAGGAGACGTTGGGGAGAAATAGCGGGAAAAGAGTGAGCGGGGGAGGAAGATGAGGGAGCGGGTCGGGTTGGCAGGGGTCGGGTCGGGTAGAAATTGGAATGTGTTAGGGAATTTAGTTTTGTGTTCAGGAAATTAATATAACAAATATATATATATATATATAAATGAAATAAATTTGGATTAAAATCTGGAAAAAAATACGGAAAATTTTATTTGGAACAGGGGATTTACATCATACCCTCCTTACAAAAATTTCGTCCTCGAAATTAAAACAAGAACAACAGGACCACACTATAAAAATAAATGCGGAAAACATGCACGGATGTCCTCCCCACGAACGACCACCCCAAGAAACACGAACCAGTGGAATGACCCCGTTATTCAGCACTTTATCTCGACGATCGAGAATGGTGGTAGGCTGCTCCTCGTAGGACAGATCAGTGCCCAAAATTAACTCCGAATGATCCAGAATATGCTTGTTGTCCCGAACATAACGCCTCAACTAAGAAACATGAAAGTTGTTGTGCACACCTGCTAACGATGGAGGTAAATCAATTCGATAGGCCACCTCTCCCACTCGCTCTAGCACCTTAAAAGTTCCGATGAATCGGGGACTGAGTTTCTCGCGACCTCCAAACCTGATAACACCGCGGATAGGAGAAATCTTCAGAAACACGTGATCTCCGATCTCGAATTATAGCGCTCTCCTGACATCCGCCCAACTCTTCTGTCGGTCCTGAGCCGTCTTAATGCGCTGCCTGATCATCTGTATCTTGTCTACCGTCTGAACAATAAGTTCAGGTCCCAATAATCTTCGCTCTCCCACGTCATCCCAACAAATAGGGGATCGACATTTCCACCCATAAAGTGCTTTGAATGGAGCCATCTGGATGCTAGCTTGGAAACAGTTGTTATAAGAAAACTCCACTAGATGAAGGTGATCCTCCCAAGAATCCTAGAAGTTTAGCATGCAAGCCCTCAACATGTCCTCGAGCGTCTGAATAGTACGCTCGGACTGTCCGTCCGTCTGGGGATGATAAGCCGTACTGAACTTGAGACGTGTACTCAGACTCTCCTGTAAGCTCTTCCAAAAGTGTGAAACAAATCTGGTGTCTCGATCCGACACTATACTGACTGGAACCCCGTGAAGTCGCATCACCTCCTTCATGTATTTCTCTACAAGCGACTCTGTCGATTGTCCTACACGGAAGGGTATAAAGTGCGCAGCTTTCGTAAGACGGTCGGCGATAACCCAAACCGCGTTGTTTCCCCTTGGGCTCCGTGGTAAGGCAGTCACGAAATCCATAGTGACGTGCTCCCACTTCCACTCGGGTATCGGTGTAGGGTGTTTTTCGTCACCCCATTGAGATGGGAATACGCGCATGCTTGTCAGGCACATTACAGATTCCCCCTGCCTAGGGTAGGCGGGGGTTTATTAATTGTGGGGATCCGAATCTCCGGCAGCCGCGGACTAAGCTGCCGTTAATTATCCTTCGCCTTTGGGGCAAGGAAACCTCCGATTAACGGGTTAAACTGGTCATGCGAACTCAATGTGCAGTGTTGTGTTTTGGAGGGGTTTTGGATATATCGGGGGCCCCGTAGAGTTTTTACGGGGGTCCTGCTACCCAGATAGCGGGCTGGGGGTCAAGAGGGCTAGCAGCCCTCTTGCGGGGTGCGGGGAAGCGCCCCGGCCCAATTTTTTTTAAGAGGGACGGTGTTGTAGAGTATGTGTGTGTGTGTGTGTGTGTGTGTAAAGGGAAAGGGCATCCAAAGGATGCGTGGGGGCCTGCACCTTGCGTGTCTAACACGCGAGCGCTGGGCCCTTAGGCGCTGGCGCACCATGTGCCTGGCACGTGGACGCTGGGCGCAAGGCGCTCGAGCGCGCCACGTACCCAGCACTTAGGCGCTGGGCGCTTGAGCGCGAGCGTGCCATGTGTCCGGCACATGGACGCTGGGTGCTTTGAGCGCAAGGCGCTCGAGCGCGAGCGCGCCACGTGCTCAGCACGTGGGCGCTTGAGCGCAAGGCGCTCGAGCTCCAGCGCGCCATATGCCCGGCACGTGGGCGCTGGGCGCTTGAGCGCGAGCGCACCACGTGCCCGGCACGTGGGCGCTTGAGCGCTCGGGCGCCGGCGAGAAAAAGAGGCTTTTAGTCCCAGAAATAGGATTTAAAATCCCAAAAGAGGATTTAGAGTGGAGTTAAACTCCTAAGATGTTTTGAAGTTGATGAAAGGGGCTCTTCTTTGGAGCCCTGGATCTTCCCCAAAATGGGGTTTTCGGAGATGGGCCTCCTTCCTCCTCCTTTGTTGGCCGGATCTTGAAGATCAAGAGATGTGAGATTTTAAAAGTCTCTTCTTTTTGAGATCTGATGGGAGATCTGAGCCCCCCTTTGTGGGTTTTATGGTGAAAAACTATTTAGTTTTGAAAAAGGAAGAGTAAAACTCTTGATTTAATTCAAAAGAAAGAAGAAGGTTTAGAACCTTCAGAAAGGGGAAAGAGGCACAAACCCTAGATTTTAAGGGGAATGAAAAGTCTATCCTTTATTCATTATCATGTTGCCTTATATAGGCTTACATATTTACATATAGCCCCTTGGGCTTTACAAAATGACATTTTGCCCATCCCATGTCTCATGTGCTATTTCTTTTTGCACTTAAGCCATGGGTTTACAAAAATTTGGCTTTATGCCCATTTTCTTTACATTCATGCATAAAAAATTACATAAAAATTGTTTATTACATGATTTCATTTTGGCATGGGGAGGGCCGACCGCTTCATGTTCGGACTCGACCTGGGCATGGGCCCACTTGGCTTGGGGTTGACCTTGACTTTGACTTGGTCAACCGGGGTGCAATTTTCGACTTCAAGAAAGTGCCCCCCATCAATAAATGCACATCACATATGTGAGTCGTGTGCATGAAATTGATGGATCTTCTTTCGCGTGGAGGCGACTTGCTTTGGTTCCCACTTTTTGGGATGCACTGCTCTTTTTACGACATGGACGGTTGACGCTTGACGCTTCTTTGAGACGGAGTGTCTGTGGTAGACGTTTTCCTGGTCCGGAGCGATTTGGTTCCCGATTTATGGGAAGCCTGTACTGCCCTTTTTACGACATGGACGGTTGACGCTTGACGCGTCTCCGAGACGGAGTGTCCGTGGTAGACTTTTCCCTGGCCCAGAGTGATCTGGTTCCTGCTTTGTAGGAAGCCTGCACCGCCCTTTTTGCGACATGGACGGTTGACGCTCTGATCCGGAGCGATTTGGTTCCCGAGTTGTGGGAAGCCTGCATGGCCCTTTTTACGACATGGAAGGTCGACGCTCTGATCAGGAGCGATTTGGTTCCCTGCTTTGTAGGAAGCCTGCACTGCCTTTTTTGCGACATGGACAGTCGACGCTCTGATCCAGAGCGATTTGGTTCCCTGCTTTGTAGGAAGCCTGCACTGCCCTTTTTGCGACATGGACAGTCGACGCTCTGATCCGAAGCGATTTGGTTCCCGATTTATGGGAAGCCTGCACTGCCCTTTTTGCGACATGGACGGTCGACGCTTGACGCGTCTCCGAGACGGAGTGTCCGTGGTAGACGTTTCCCTGGCCCGGAGTGATCTGGTTCCTGCTTTGTAGGAAGTCTGCACTGCCCTTTTTACGACATGGACGGTCGACGCTCTGATCCGGAGCGATTTGGTTCCCAATTTGTGGGAAACCTGCACTGCCCTTTTTGCGACATGGACGGTCGACGCTCTGATCCGGAGCGATTTGGTTCCCGATTTGTGGGAAGCCTGCACTGCCCTTTTTGCGACATGGACGGTCGACGCTTGACGCGTCTCCGAGATGGAATGTCCGTGGTAGACTTTTCCCTGCCCCGGAGTGATCTGGTTCCTGCTTTGTAGGAAGTATGCACTGCCCTTTTTACGACATGGACGGTCGACGCTCTGACCCGGAGCGATTTGGTTCCTAATTTGTGGGAAGCCTGCACTACCCTTTTTGCGACATGGGCGGTTGACGCTCTGATCCGGAGCGATTTGGTTCCCAATTTGTGGGAAGCCCGCACTGCCCTTTTTGCGACATGGACGGTCGATACTTGATTTGACTTGCTCTGTTTCTTGCAGTGTCAGGGGTGAACTTGACCTGCTCCGCTTCTTGCAGTGTCGAGATTGGATTCTGACTTGCTCCGCTTTTTGCGGTGTCGGAGTTGAAGTTGACTTGTTGATTGTGATTTGGGTTGACATCAGATCGCTACACTGGAATATGGTACCAGGAGCGAATCATCATCTGTCTTTGAGAGGATTTTAGGATTGGTTTTTTGTCGGCATCTGCATTGCTGCACGGGAATAATGCCAGGAGCAACTCATCATTTGCCCCGGGAGGATTTGGGGATTCTGGTTTTTTCTTGGCATCAGTATCGCTACACTGGAATATGGTACCAGGAACGAATCATCATTTGCGCTTGCTTATCAGGAAGCGATGGCTTAGGAGACAGGTTTTAGGTCCCTATCACCTAAGACTTTTCAATTTTGTGAGCCGTAAGGGTCTCACAAAGCATTTTCTTCCTACGGGTCGTAAGAATCCTGTAGGTGTATTTTCTCCTTAGGAGTCGTGGGGACTCCTAAGTGTGTTGCTCCTTTGTGAGTCGTAAGGATCTCACGCGGGAATTTTCTCCTCACAAAGTCGAGAGAACTTTGTGAGTGCATTTCATCTCTTTTTCACGAGTTTGCGCCCTTTCATGTTTTCACAAACTCGCCGGCAGTCCTGCTGTTTTTACTCACGGAGCCCTTTCGGGTTTTCATCCGTGCCTATTTTGCTTGTGGACATACCACTTTTTTTTTCTTTTTTTTGAATCTTCACCGCCGGTGGGACTTTGAATGTGGTCTCACCGGCAGGACTTGGGAGGGATTGGGATCGTTTTACGCCCGTGGATTGTATACGGTTTTGTAGGATGTATGATCCAGACTGTAGGGCCAGAAAAATTTTGGGATTTTGCCGGCATCTGCATCGCTGCACTGGAATGTGGTACCTGAAGCGACTCATCATTCGCCGTTGGGGTATGGGATTTGGAATTTGGTTGGCGTCTGCATCGCTGCACTGGAATATGGTACCAGGAGCGACTCATCATTCGCTATTGGGAATTTTAGTTTTGGACGGCGTCTGCATCTCTGCACCGGAATATGGTACCAGGAGCGACTCATCATTCACCGTTGGGAATTTGAGTTTTGGACGGCGTCTGCATCGCTGCACTGGAATATGGTACCAGGAGCGACTCATCATTCGCCGTTGGGAATTTGAGTTTGGAATTTGGTTGGCGTCTGCATCGCTGCACTGGAATATGGTACCAGGAGCGACTCATCATTCGCCGTTGCCTGTTGGGGAGCAAGGGCTTAGGAGACAGGTTTAGGTCCCTATCGCCTAAGGCTTTTCAATTTTATGGGTCGTAAGGGTCCCATAAAAGCATTTTCTCCCTACGGGTCGTAAGGATCCCGTAGGTGTATTTTCTCCTTAGGAGTCGTGAGGACTCCTAAGTGTGTTTTTCCTTTGTGAGTCGTAAGGATCCAACGAAGGTTTGTTCTCCTCATGTATCGTGAGGACACATGAGTGGGTCTTCCCAATGGACCATAATTCCAAGGGCGGAGACCAGCCGCGTAACTGGTGATTACAGTGGGGCATGGGTATGATGAGAATTATTTGAGCCCATGGATTGTATACGGTAGTCAATTTGGGGACTGGCCGTAGGGCTGGAAGAATTTTGGGAAACTGGATTTTGGTTGGCATCTGCATCGCTGCACTGGAATATGGTATCAGGTGCAACTCATCATTCGCCATTTTTTTACCGCGATTGCTCTATCATTTCAGCTTTTCTTATCGTGAAGATCGCGATTGCCCTATCATTTCGGCTTTTATTCGCGGTTGCCCTATCATTTCGGCTTTATTTTTCATCTTTATTTTACTCGCTGATTTTTATTGCGAGTTGCCCCATCATTTCGGCTTTTCTTTTTGTTTATTTATTTACACATTCCCTTTTTTTTATTTACACATTTTTTTACATTCCCAGTTTAATGACTTAGAGGTCGATTATTCCTAGTTTAACGACGTGGTGGTCATCGGTTCCCAGTTTAAAAACTTAGAGGTCTATCATTCCCAGTTTAACGACGTGGTGGTTAGTTTTGCTTATCCCAGCTCCCTGAACTTTGACCTTGGCGGAGCTGTGTTGACGACCGTAGCTCTGTGGCTTGCCGATACATCCGAGGACTGTGAGGTTTTTCCAAGCTTGTATTGGTCCTCTACCCAATCTTTGAAAACACAACAGTCTTCAATGGTATGACTCACCACTCTATGGTATGGGTAGTATACGGGATTGCCGGTCATATTCTTTTCATGTGAGCTCTTTGGAATAGGCAATTGCAGACCGTTGTTCAAGGCTTCCTTGAATATATTGCGGACCTCATCCCTCCTGAAGGAGTACACCTTCTTCTTTCTCTCTATTAGAGTAGGTGCCCTCACTGATGCTGGTCCTTGAGGCCGATCAGTCTTTGGTTCGCCCCTTTCAGATAATGGCACATGTCGGGGAGGATTAGGTTCCCGAAAGGCTTCAGTCTCCATTTGTATGAAATCGGCGGTTGTAGCTTGACTGTTTGCTAACACGCCTTTAGACAGTTCTATCTCTCCCGCCTTGTATTGCCTTTCGACCCAATCTTTGAAGACGAAGCAGTTCTCAATGGCATGACCTATCACTCTGTGATAGGGGCAGTATTTGGGGTCGTTGGTCATATTCGCTTCCTGCGGTCTTTTTGACTCTGGCAGTTGTAGACCGTTTCTCAGGGCGTCCCTGAATATCTTATGGACTTTGTTCCTTTTGAAGGAATAGACCTTATCCAGTTTCTCTTTCAGAGGCGATTCCCCTTCGGTGTATGTATCGGAGGGACTGGAGGTTGATCGCGGCCGTTTTTCGCGAAGGCGTCCCGCTCTTAGGTTGAAGGGGGTGTCAGTTGGCTGCCTCTGGGTATCAATCCCTGGCTCATGAACCAAAATTTGATTCTCCTGTAATTGCAATCGGGCGACTTGGGTCACAAGATCTGCCGCGACGTTTGCCAATTCATCGACTTTGGACTGTACCTTGGCTAACTTCTCATCCCTGTCTTGAAGCTGCCTCTGATGCCATCGGAATAACGCTTGTTCTGTAGTTCCGGCTATGACAACCGGGTCATCTTTATTTCCTGAGCTCAATTCCGCAGGAACCACGGGCTCCTCTGGCTTATCGGCCTGAGCGGGCTCTTCATCACTTAGATCGAGCCGATGCCGGGTAGCGTCAATCATATCATCACCATGGCTGTGAAGAAGAGGAGGATTCGTTTCTTCACGTCCGACCATGTAGACAGTGCGAACCACATACCCAGCCATCTCTTTATCTTTGGCGGCTGATTTCGCGGAGCGGTCCGGGCTATGGAAATTCATAAATTTTAACATGGCCAGAGCCCTAGCCTTTTTGTTGGGTCTGTATCTGAGCCGCTTCTGCCTCGGCTTCTCTGCCTTGAACGCTTGGTAGGTTTCTGCTCTTCGGGAAGCCGCCATAGGCTGAGTGATGGGGTGGCTTGAGAAGACACCCAATCGAGCAGTTGTCAGAGGCACTACTGGAGATTGCCCGAGATGCCTTGTAGCTTTGTTGGTGTTGATGGCCTTTCCCCCAGCTAGGGCCAAGGAAAGTCGTTCAAACACCGACTTGCGTTTGTGTTGGGGCACCCTCGCGACCATGACATTCGGCCTTTTCCCCTTTGAGATCGGTTTGTCTGTTATCGGAGCTTGAGGAGCTGGGACGGCGTTAGCTGACACGAACATAATAGAGCCAAATGGTAGCGGCTCCTCCTCCCATTGTCGCCCGAGACTGGCCGGAAGGACCGTCGTGGAGTCCATCTTCATCGTGTAGGAGACGGTAGTTGTGTCGAGAGCTGAGCTTGTCCTTGGAGACATTTTCGCTGCAACCGGAGATTGCAATTTGAAATTTGTTAACCCGCATAAAGAAGCATGATTTCAGTACAGGCAGTCGATATGTATATTGATTGAGTTCGCATGAACGTTTAACCCGAAATATGGGAGGAGAGAAAGGTCCCACCGGGCGTGCCAGAATCTGTAGGGTATTTTTCGTCACCCCATTGAGATGGGAATACGTGCACGCTTGTCAGGCGCATTACAGATTCCCCCTGCCTAGGGTAGGCGGGGGTTTATTGATTGTGGGGATCCGAATCTCCGGCAGCCGCGGACTAAGCTGCCGTTAATTACCCTTCGCCTTTGGGGCGAGGGAACCTCCGATTAACGGGTTAAACTGGTCATGCGAACTCAATGTGTAGTGTTGTATTTTGGAGGGGTTTTGGATATATCGGGGGCCCCGCAGAGTTTTTAGGGGGGTCCCGCTACCCGGATAGCGGGCTGGGGGTCAAAGGGGCTAGCAGTCCCCTTGCGGGGTGCGGGACAGCGCCCCGGCCCAATTTTTTTTAAGAGGGACGGTGTTGTAGAGTATGTGTGTGTGTGTGTGTGTATAAAGGGAAAGGGCATACAAAGGATGCGTGGGGGCCTGCGCCTCGCGTGTCTAATACGCGAGCGCTGGGCCCTTAGGCGCTGGCGCACCACGTGCCCGGCATGTGGGCGTTGGGCGCTCGAGCGCTGGCGCACCACGTGCCCGGCACATGGGCGCTGGGCGCTTGAGCGCCAGCGCGCCACATGTCCGGTACGTGGGTGCTGGGCACTTTGAGCGCAAGGCGCTCGAGCGCTAGCGCACCACGCATGTGGGTGCTGGGCGCTTGAGTGCTAGCGCACTACGTGCCCGGCACGTGGGCGCTTGAGCGCTCGGGCGTCTGGGCGCCGGCGAGAAAAAGAGGCTTTTAGTCCCAGAAATAGGATTTAAAATCCCAAAAGAGGATTTAGAGTGGAGTTAAACTCCTAAGATGTTTTGGAGTTGATGAAAGGGGTTCTTCTTTGGAGCTCTGGATCTTCCCCAAAATGGGGTTTTCGGAGATGGGCCTCCTTCTTCCTCCTTTGTTGGCCGGATCTTGAAGATCAAGAGATGTAAGATTTTAAAAATCTCTTCTTTTTGAGATCTGATGGGAGATCTGAGCCCCCCTTTGTGGGTTTTATGGCGAAAAACTATTTAGTTTTGGAAAAGGAAGAGTAAAACTCTTGATTTAATTCAAAAGAAAGAAGAAGGTTTAGAACCTTCAGAAAGGGGAAAGAGGCACAAACCCTAGATTTTAAGTGGAATGAAAAGTCTATCCTTTATTCATCATCATGTTGCCTTATATAAGCTTACATATTTACATATAGCCCATTGGGCTTTACAAAATGGCATTTTGCCCATCCTATGTCTCTGTGCTATTTCTTTTTGCACTTAAGCCATGGGTTTACAAAATTTTGGCTTTATGCCCATTTTCTTTACATTCATGCATAAAAATTTACATAAAAATTGTTTATTACATGATTTCATTTTGGCATGGGGAGGGCCGGGCGCTTCATGTTCGGACTCGACCTGGGCATGGGCCCACTTGGCTTGGCATTGACCTTGACTTTGACTTGGTCAACTGGGGTGCAATTTTCGACTTCAACAATCGGAAGCGGTTGCAACAGTCCAGCCGTTCTCTGGTGCTCTGCTTTTACCTGCTGGCATACCAAACACCTGGATACGAATCGTACAATCTCTCGCTTCATCCCGTTCCACTAAAAGTGTTGTGTTAGATCCCGATACATTTTTGTGCCTCCCGGATGCACAAAATAAGCCGAACTATGAGCCTCAGCTAATACCTCTTCTCGAATATCTCCCTTTGGAACGCAGAGCCTGCTACCGAATCTTAGAGAACCATCCTGATGTATGTGTAAGTCCGTCCTCAGCCCGGCTTCCACCTTCTCTCTGAACTTTTGTAATCGAGGATCATCAGCCTGCGCAGCCTTAATGCGATCGATCAGAGAAGATTGCACCTGTAACTGCCAGAATTGCCTGATTGCACTCGGTGTAACAAATTCTAGTTCGAGCTTCTAAAAATCCTCAATGATGCTCTTCTGACTGGTCAACATCATGACCGCTGGCTTGTGACTGAGAGCGTCTGGTACGGCATTTACCTTCCCCGGATGGTACTGTAAGTCCAAGTCATAGTCCGCTATTAATTCTAGCCACCGGCGTTGCCTCATATTCAGTTCTCTCCGAGTGAACACGTACTTCAGACTCTTGTGATCCGTGTACACTTCTACCTTTTCGCCCAACAAGTAATGTCTCCAGATCTTCAGTGCGAAAACCACTGCGGTTAACTCCAAGTCATGCGTTGGGTAGTTCCTCTCGTGATTCTTCAGCTGTCGTGAGGCATAAGCAACTACCCGACCGTGCTGCATCAGGACGCAGCCTAAGCCTTTCCCCGAAGCATCTCTATGTATCACCAACCCACCTGAATTATCTGGCACTGTAAGGATAGGCGCCTTGGTCAATTTCTGCTTCAGTACCTCAAAAGCCCGAGTACACTCCTTCGTCCATACGTATGGTACTTCTTTCCGCGTCAGCTTCGTCAAGGGTTCAACGACTCGTGTACAGTCCTGAACGAACCGCCGATAATATCCTGCCAATCCCAGGAAGCTTCTGATCTCGGCCACTGACTTCGGAGTCGACCAATCTCTAACAGATTCTATCTTCATTGGGTCCACTGAGATGCCTTCGCCCAAAACAACGTGTCCCAAGAACTGCAATTTGTTGAGCCAGAACTCACACTTGCTCAATTTTGCATATAGCTTCTCCTCCCGAAGAATTTGTAATACTGTCCACAGATGTTCGGCATGCTCTTCCTGGATCTTAGAGTAGATTAGTATGTCGTCGATGAATACAACGAAAAACGTGTCCAAGTACTTCGCAAATACTCTATTCATCAGGTCCATAAATATAGCTGGAGCATTGGTAACACCGAACGACATCACAAGAAACTCATAATGCCCGTATCGTGTCCTGAAAGCCGCCTTGCATACATCTTCGGCCTTACTTTGATGTGGTGATAGCCCGAATGAAGATCCAGCTTCGAAAATACCTTGGCCCTACGCAACTGATCAAATAAGTCGTCGATACGTGGAATGGGGTATTTGTTCTTTATCGTAACCCTGTTCAGCTCCCGGTAATCTATATACATCCGTAGCGATCCGTCCTTTTTCTTCACCAACAAGACTGGTGCACCCCACGGCGAAGCGCTTGGGTGAATAAATCCCTTCTCCAGGAGTTCTCCAATTTATTTCTTCAATTCTTCCAACTCAACTGGCGCCATCTTATAAGGAGCTTTGGAAACTGGCGCCGTTCCTGGAATCAAGTCAATAGAGAATCCCAAGACGTGGGAAGGTGGTATACCTGGTAAATCTTCAGGGAACACATCAAGAAAATCCCGAATGATCTCTGGGGCTGGACTCTCATCAATCTCCATAGCTGTCAACGCTTTTGGCTTGGCTCTAAACTTGGCTGGCTCCAAAGACTTGCTCCCACCTTCGAAAACAAATTCAGGGTGATTGGGAATGCGGAAAGTCACCTTCCTTGCTCGGCAATCAATAATTACATGGAATGTACTCATCCAATCCATCCCGAGAATCGCAACATAACTGCCAGTCCCGATTAAAAGGAAATTCGCATAGAATTCCCTGCCGCATACTACCACCGGACATAAGCTACACTCTTGATCGGACATAATAATACCATTACTCGTATGTATCTCCCAACCCTTGGTTAACGACTCGTGAGGTATAGAGTGTGTGTGGACAAACCGCGTGGAAATGAAACAATGCGAAGCACCCGAATCAAAAAGAACTCTAGCTGGTACAGAATAAACGAGGATGGTAGCTGTAACCACATCTCCAGAAGCCTCTGCTTGCTCGGCGGATAGGGTGAAAGCCCGTCCCTGATTCCGATCTGAAATAGTCTACCTTTGATCGAAGGACCACTGCTGAGGCACCCGAGGTGGACCCCTCTGAGCTGATGTGCCATACGACGGTTGTTGTTGCACGAACCCTCCCTGTAGCTCAGATCTCTGTGGACACCCGTTGATCCTGTGCTCGCTGGATCCGCAAATCAGGCACTGCCCTTTAGCTCTGCGGCAATTCCTCTGCATGTGTCACGCCCCGCTTCCCAGAGTGCGCTAAGATAGGCACGTGACAGAGCCAACCATGCTACCTGTGGCTAGAAAACATCCCTCCACAGTCACATTACGGCTGTCTAGAGATATCAAGAACAGTAGAAATAAAATAAACTATCTAGTACATGTCCATAAGCTAGAATAAACGAGTCAAGAAATAATATGCGGAAGCAATAAATCCAAATAACAACAACAATCTGGAAGGTACGGAAATAACTAAACTAACTGGATACTAACAGGATCCTTACTGCTCGGCCTGACGGCGGAAATACTCCTGATCAGACTGCGACAAAGGTAGAGGATCTGGCCCATGCAAAACCCAGACGCCAGTGCGTCATAATATCAATAATTCTAAGCAAGCAGGATGTGATGAAATATGCAGGCATGAAGTATGAACAGTAACAAGTCATCAATAGCAAGTAAACCGTAACATGAATATAGATCAGTGAACAGGATATAAACATGTGAAGTGCAGTGAGTAATCTAAACTATGCTATAGGGTTATCTACTCTAAAATTATTCGAAATCAATTAATGTAATTCTCATCGTAACCCATCGGTCTATGCCCCGTTCAACCCCACGGGACCACGGTAACAAGATATGATAGACTGTGAGTCTATGTCCCGTTCAACCCCATGGGACCACGGTAACATGATGTAATAGCCCTTTGAGTTACGTTCGGCTACATTCTTGATTTCCCCATACCCCAAAGTTATGTGTGTAAGTCAGGTATTGAATAATCTGGAGCTAATGCCAACACAGGATCAAGGAGGAACATGTTTGTCTATACAGACAACAAGATATGTCCATCGGGACAACATGTCAGGATTGTCGGCATTAGAAACAGAATCAGGTAACATGTCAAGTAGTGATATATCAGGTCGTGTCAGGTAGTGAACATGTATCAAGTCAGGTCAAGTAGTAGTGTATCAGGTCATGCCAAGTAGTGCACAGGTATCAAGTGGGTGCTCATAATCGAACTGTAGCAAGTATCGAATCAGGGTGAAAATACGGATGTACAATAAAAGAATGGATGCACAAGTATCGATCAGGGGTCACATCATGACTAAGTAGGATGCACAATTATCAAGTATGGTGCACTAATACAACAGTAACATGAAATAATATGGTCTCGGTGTGCAACTAGATATGTAATAAACTCTACGGATACAGACGGATACTATAAAACTGTAAATCGGTAAAATTTGCTGAATATTAAAACACAAGCACTATTATTTATTAAATAGATATTGATATAATAATATTAACATGGATAACATATTCAAACTGATTAATAACTATAAAAGTGGTATTGATTAACCATGCACAAGAAAGTTCCGTTCAGAAATTCAGCGTCACCCTGATTTGTAAAATAGCTTAAAAATAACAAACGTTCTTCAAAAGGGACGTGTCTTATAACAAAACAAAGATAATTCAATAAGGTTTTCATTTTTATAAGTTGAAGTATCTCAGGTTGTTCCTACAAAAATCTATGATCATTCGAAATTGAAAGTTTGCTACTGGAATTTCCCTGGACAGCAGTTTAGAGATATTTTCATTTGCATTATACATTATTTAAACAATTTATTTTGCAAGTAAATATTTCATAGAGTTATAGTATTATGAGTTATCTTTGTAACGAACTAAATAACGTATACTAATAATTTTTCTATGATTTATAATAAATTTTATAAGGTAAGGTGTACAGTAAATTTCAGATTTGTCGTATCCGCTTTGCAACGACGTTTCATGTGTAACTATAATATTTTCAAACTATATTTTGTATAACATTATAAAATGCAGATTATAAACTAATTAAAGATATTAATAAGAAATATTACGACGATATATATTTTAAATGATATGGATGCAAACGGGTATCCGAAAACGGTAAAACTTTAATATGGATGTACAATGGGATGAACGGGTAACATTTTACTCATATGGATGCATAATACTATACCTAGCATGTGGAAAGATGATTTAGCATGCAAATACTTATGTAAATACTGATATGGATGCATACGGATGTCATATAACCGTAAAATGATAAACTGGTAAATGTGGGATGTACAATTAAACAATATGAAATGTTATTATTCAATTGGGTGCAGTATATTATAGTCTAGCATGTATCAAGATAAATTTGCATGCACTAGATATGAAATAACTTGTACGGATACATACGGATATCCAAAAACGGCGAAACATGCAAAATGATAATGTGGGATGCATGATTTAAAATACAAGTGCTATATTTATTCAAATAGATATAAATACAGTAACATAGCATGTAGCAAGATAAACTTGCCTCAATCGAATCACGCGACGGATACTCACGGCACGTCCGACGTCTATAAATCGTCGCAACGCACACGCGGCACGCAGGACGGGTCCAGGCAAGGCAAGGAGGTGATCACACAGGCAAGGTACGTTCACTGGATCACTCGGATCGTCAGCGACGAGCACGGCTCCAGCGGTGATCACCGGAATCAAGAAACAAGATCAAGAAAAAGAAAGAAGAAAGAAGAAGAAGAAGTAAGAAGAAGAGGCTGTGTATTAAATAAGGAAAGAAAAAAAAATAAAATATATATAAATATATATATGGAGAGGAGAGAGAGAGAGAGGGGTTGTTAGTTTGTTAGGAAATTAGTTTAGATTTAAATTTAAAAAATCTTTTATTAGTTAACTAAATTTTAATTTGTATCAGTTTATAAAATCAATATTATATAAATAAAATTTGATATTCTGTTAAATACAAACATAGTCCAAAACATGCCCGGGTCGGGTTTAAAATTCAGTTTTAAAATACGAAAAATATACATGTCGACCAAAATTAAAGTTGGATATCCGGGTAACGAAAAATGCATACCCCCAAGAACGGATGCACGCACGTGCACGTAGTTATCCAAACAAGTCCGTTTCACTGAACGGGACGAGAACAAGATGCGCGGATGCTACCACAGGGTTAGGGGTATCATGCAGACCATGCAATGTATTTTTAAAATATTTTATGTGACTTTAAATGTTATATTAAAAATGCAGATACCAGTATGCAGTATATGAAAAAAATGAAAGTGCACGGATCCACATAACAAGCCGGGATAAATCATAAACAGGAATCAAAACGGGTTTCCAGCAAGGGGGTCAGGTTGGATGCAAATACAAATGTCAAATACACTATTCGCACCCAAAACGCAGTAAATCAGGAAAATACCATAAATAAAGAATACTAGAATTGGTATAAATGAACTAGGGTGTTACAACATGTGTCCTGGCCTCTGGCAATAATCGCAAAATAGGGCCCTCCGCCACGGCTGCTGAGGTGAGAAGGTACGCTTCATCTGTGTGACACTTGGCCTGTGAACTGGGATCGCTCCACGGGACGGAATGGTAGGTCGTGCCGGAACCACGTGGGGGTCTTATATCCATCGATCGTTGGCCCTTGGCCTTCTCTTCCAACCTTTCCTATACTCGGACAACATTCAAAACTTGGGCGAAGGTTGGTAGGTCGAGAGACGCGATGAGTTGTTGCAGTTCAATATCGAGCCCTTGCTGGAAACGTCTTGCCCTGGCGGATTCGGTGGCTACCATGTACGGTGTGAAGCGACTCAGCCGATTGAACTCTGCGGCGTAGACATCCACTGAGCGTCCATTTTGCTTCAACATAATAAACTTTTCCTCCATCTCGGCCTTAGCAGTAGCCGGAAAGTAATGATCTAGGAAGCACGTGGAGAACGCGTCCCATCCAATAGGTTTCCCTAGCCGGCTCTCCTCTACGGACCACCACGTGCAGGCCTCGTCTTCTAGTTGAATCTTCACCATGTTTGCTCTGTCGTCGTCGGGAATTCGAGCGGCGGTCAGGAGGTTCTCTATGTTGATGAGCCATTGTTCGGTCTCAAGTGGACTTGCTGATCCCGTGAGCACTGCTGGATGAAGTCTCCTGAAATCTGAAACGGTACCAACCCTAGCCTGTGTGATCGGTACGAGCGCGCCCTCGGGGGTGGCGGGAACAGTCGTAGATCTCTCCAGGGCGGTAATTACGGTCTCCTGTACCGCCTTCAATCCCTCGGCCAGAAGATCGGTCTTTCTCTCTTGAGCTTGGGCCAGGGTCGTCAATGTGCTAAGGATCTTCTCGGTACGATCGTGGTGACCGGCACCCAAGGAGTTGCCTGAGGAGTCCATATTCCTGAAAGATCAAGAGAAATCAGGTTCAAGCAAGGCTTCACAATGATTCAACGATGATTAGGAAGTGAGGAAGAATGCAATAAGGCATACACTAAGGGTGTAACTCAATCTAGAGGTCCCTCCACGGAACTGTAATTTCATTCAAAACCTTTGGCTCTGATACCAACAAAACCATGTCACGCCCCGCTTCCCAAAATACGGGATACGAGGGATGACTAGACTAGCCATGCTCCTACGATCAGGGAATAATCCCGCCGTAGTCACACTTCGGCTTCTAGCATTACATGGTAGTTAATAAACAGTGCTTGAGTAAAGGAAAAATCATAGACATTGCAATTTAAAAGAGTTCGAGGTACATTTATTTCATAGAATCAACTAACCAATAACAAATGCTGAAATCAAAGAAAGCAGCGCTGGTAGTGCAGTCTAGATCTCCGCAATCTCGAAAGATAAGTTCTGCTCCTGGGCTGGATCCACTTCGTCCTCTGAGCATGCACACTCAGGTCGTCAGGGCGACACATATAGCAATAAATATGTATAATAGGCATGCAGTATTATTAAACATTGGAAGTACAATGGATTTGCAGAACATGTATATGATAACATCAACTGAATATGAATAGTGCACTATGTGTAACATGTCGGTGAACTAAGCAATGTATATGTCACTACTTAACGGTCATTAAGTCCATGAAATCAATTGGTGGAGAGGATACTCGTGTTTAACAAGGGTCTCGTGCATGCCCGAGACTACGGTCCACTGTGCCAGGGACATAACCCTGTCAGCTGTGCCGCTAGGCCCACGACCTAAAGTGTATATATATATATATATATATATATATCACTGATTGCAAATGATCATCCTCTAAATCACTGTATCTCGCTAAATATGAGTTCAATTCCACCTTGATTTCCCCATTCCCCAGGTTATGGTATGTATTCATGAATTAGATAGGTTGTGGACAATACATATCACTGTCGTTTTCAATCACTTTTTTCCACTTATCAATATCACTGTCGTATTTGCCACAACCCAATCACTAATCATTAATATATCGACAATGCAAATGATCACTATGCGGCAGGTATAACTCAAGCATGAAAAATATGCAGAAATACACTGATCAGGTATTCATTATACTATAACGACTAATGCCATATAACTTGCAAAATTCACGGTAAATCATACGCTTAGAATTGACCAAAACAATATAAAGGGCGTATGAAGCACACTGGATTATCTAAACATAAAAATTTATTTTAGGTCAATCGGAGTTCAGGTTAGAGAATTATCGTCGTTTGAAGGCAGCGATCGATTTCTGGGATTCCAGTTCCAGAACTGGAAGCCCAACTTTGCGCGCATTTTACCAGTAATTGTGTTCAGATTCAGCTATTGCCCTGGTTGAATAAATTTTTTTTCTTCCAGTTAAGTTTCCAATGCACCAGACGGATTATCAATCACACCTCTACATCAGAAGTTATGTCCAGATTAATGTGTCAATGTAACGAACATTTCTGCAGAAACTACAGAACGCAATGACATTCTAAAATACAATTCAAATACCAAACGACCGTAAAAATCCACGAGACTGATTTCAGGTGTTAGCTAATTAAGTTATCTATACTACCATATGGGGCTCCACGCATTTTCAGTTTTACGCAGGTGTGTACAGGTGCTTAGAATTCAGTTTCCCCCATAGATTGCTACCCCGGACTGCAGTCCAGAATAATAAATCTATTCAGTTTTCACTATTTAAACCACATGATTTTCTGTGAACATATACATGGATTCATAGATTATTCAGTTCTCTTCACAACGAGACTAAGCACGCCACGATCCAATTTTTATATAATTTATTATGAAGCTAACAAGGCTGCATGATCAAAAAATTCAGTTTTGACGATGCATCCTGAATGCATCGTATTATGTTTGGTACTTCAACATTTTAACACCAATTTTATACACATTACCAGATAACAGTACATGGATCTTTTAATCATAAATTTGGGGAATTTCAAACGAGGTTTTGGTTCAAGACAATTGATCGAGAACGTGGTATACACATGAAACTATCGATCGGAACTTCGAGTTTCGTCTAATCAATTCAAACAGGATTGATCCCCTCGATCCCTACATGTATTAACCCTGGGTTATAGTCCCGATTCCAAATGATCATACATAACTCCAAGCCATTACAGGTCGTAGTAGAAAACTAGTTGGTAACAATACGACAGACACACACCCAATTTCAATTGTCTCATTTGTATTTAATTGAAATTAAAGAATACCAATTCCAATTGTCTAATCCATTTCAATTGTCTCATAGGTTCAAGGTATAGCATGATAAGAAAGTAGAAAATACTTGCCTTAGGCGAAGGTGATACGGGAACAACGACGAGCATGATCAAGGCACGATGCGCGCTCGACTTGGCTAGATCGGAGTACTCAGGCTCAGCACTGGTTTGGAGGCGGTCACGGCAGGGGTTTCTAGCGACTCCGTCGAAGTGCTCGAGTACAGAGGGGCTGCCGGTAGTGAGCTCAGGCGGCTTGGGGATTGGAGCTAGTGAGTCGGGGAGCTCAAGGCTGCAGGGGATCGATGCAGTGGCTCTGGCTCTGGCGAGGTCGGCTGAGGTGATGGGTCGGAGCTTAGGTGAGGTGCAGGGACGAGGGAGTTGGGTTCGTTGGTGAGATATAGGGGTCGGTGTTGATGGTGGTGGGTTCTCGGGTTGGTGGTGATGAAGATGAGGCGAGGGTGTTGGCGGTTGAGGTGTTTGGGAAGGAGGAGAGGGAATGTTGAGGTGCTCGGCAGGCAGTGGTCGGAGCTGGGGAGTTTGGGTTGGGGTGCGTGGGTGCTGTTGGCTCGGTGTTGGAGGAAGGCAGAGGAGAGTGAGCAGAGATGGGAGATGAGGGAAGAGAACGGGGGAGTGAGAAAGAGACGTTGGAGAGAAGAGGGGAGGCAGGTGAGGGGATCCCGGGTTTGTTGGCGACGAGATCACGTCGACTTGGAATCGTTCTCGCGGAGGTAAGCACGAGGAAGCGGAGTCGTGGGGGGGGGGAGGGGGAGTGCTGTTGGGCCTTGGAGCTGTTGGGGGTGACGCGAGGGACGCGGTCGTCGTGGGTCGAGAGCGGGTTATGGGGAGATGGGCGCGAGAAGCGGGGGATCGTGGGGGAGCCGTTGGGGAGAAATGGCGGGAAAAGAGTGAGCGGGGGAGGAAGACGAGGGAGCAGGTCGGGTCGGGTTGGCAGGGGTCGGGTCGGGTAGAAATAGGAATGGGTTAGGGAATTTAGTTTTATGTTTAAGAAATTAATATAACAAATATATATATATATATATATATATATATATATATATAAATGAAATAAATTTGGATTAAAATCTGGAAAAAAATACGGAAAATTTTATTTGGAACTGGGGATTTACAGTGGATATGTTTAATGCGTCTACGAAACGAAAAAGGTTATCAGTAATGCTATATTATCACTTCACATTTCTATGATCTATATATATATTGCATGCATATGTAATGATTGTACTCTTATCTAGGTCTGATGAAGACGTCCGGAGCAACGAGGGGAGCCAGGAGCACCGGCCATAGCAGAGACAGAGGCAGAGCGGTTCTGCCGCCCGGGGAGCTGCGTAGAGAGCTCCAGAGGGCTGGTCTTGCACCCCGATCCGTATCCCCTTCGGATGACTCCTTCCGTGTGGACTTTTCTACACCTCCAGTGTCATGCCCCGCTTCCTAAAATACGTAAATATGGCACGTGACAGAGCTAACTATACTACCTGTGGTTAGGAATCATCTCTCCAGAGTCACATTACGGCTGTCAATCGGATATCTAGAATAGTAAAATATATAATCTAGCTAACACATGTCCATCTGTCACAATAAATAAAACCAAGAAATAGGTGCAGCGGAAACGAATCAAGATCCAATAAATATTAGTATCTGAATCACGTCCCATATGGACTCACATCAATAGAAATGAAACTGCTGAAATAAATAAACTAAGAGTCTCTAAACTAAATGGCTAGCTCCTCATTACTCGGTTTGATTGCTAAAGTACTTCTGATCTTCCTGCGATAAAGGTAGAGAAATTGGGCCATGCAAAACCCATACGTCAGTGCGTCATAAATATCAAAACAATGGTAATAATCAGGATATGATTATATGATTAAACATGCATATAAATAACTAAGGGTAAAACAATGAGATACATGTATGTGATGTGTATTCTAGAGTCTGTGCTTCTAGGTTATCTATTCTACAACTTTTTGAAATTAATTAATATAATTCTCATCATAACTTAACAGTATATATCCCGTTCATTCCTCAGGGGACTATGGTACAATGATTATTCCATAACACCCAGAATCACGGCAAGCAATGATTTATTCCATAATGACCAGAATCAAGGCAAACAATGATTTATTCCGTAACGCCGGAATCACGGCAAACAATAATAATATTCTCTTGAGTTACGTTTCGGTTACATTCTTAATTCCCCATTTCCCCCCAAGATTCTGTGTTTAAGTCAGGTATTGCCAATATAATCTAATGCCAACATAGGATCAAGCATGTACCGGTCTTGTCTATACAGACAATAAGTCACTTCCATCAGGACAACAATCAGGATTATTAGCATTAGCAATAAGATCTAAGTAACAAGTCTGTGATGTGTTGTGAACATGCCATGTACTGTATATTAACCAAAATAGATACCAATGTAAAACTGTAATCAATATCGAAACACAATTAATATCAGGATGCATATGTATCAATCTGTAATAACCATTATACGTTCATTACCATGGATGATGCAATCTAGATAACATATTGAACTGATATGGTAGTATGATAATATCGTGACGTTCTGGTATGCAACTAGATAAGCTATTATCAATACGGATACTGAAAAACGGTAAATCGACAATTTCTGCTGAATTTTAAACACATGCACTATAATTTATCAAATAGATATTGATATAATAATATAGCATGTTGCAAGTTTAGAACTTGCTTAATCGAATCTCGCGTCAAGATACTGATGTCACATTCCGATGTCAAAATAAAGTTACGGCCCAAACTTATGCACGCGGGACTGGACCTGGCTGAGCAGTGACGTGGTGACAGGGCTAGATGGTGACGGTGGCTGAATCGTCTAGATCGTTGGCAACGCGCGCAACTCCGGCGAGACAATTGGAAATTAAAAAAAGAAAAGAAAGAAGAAAAAGAAGTTGCTGTTGGGGTTTGTTGGGGTTCTGGGGATTTGGCGAGGACAGAGGAGATGGCGGCGGCGGCGAGGGGCACAACGTGGGTTAGGGTTCGCGTTCGCGAGTGAGGATGTGAAGAAGAACGAGGGAGGGAGATTGAAAAAGAGATTTATTAATTAAATTAATTAATATATTATATATATTATATATAAGAGTTAGTATATATTATTATATATAATATATATATATATATATATATATATATAGTACAGATAATACCGGATCTCTCTTCAAATATTATCCGTATCCATTCAAAAATCTAGTTTTTTAATATGGAGAATATACGTAAGAATCTAAACTATGATGCGATATCCAGTCAATAAAAACTTATACCCCAAAATATGGATCTTACGTAAATATACGTAGTGATCACAAAGATATGAATCACGATATATGGTCGCAACCACATGATACTAGGTACTATGACATGCAAGGTTAGATAAGAAAATATGTTATTTTATTTTATATTGTATTTTAAAAGATATGCGGAATCTAAAATATATTATATATGTTTATAAAATCTAGATTTGCATGGATCCTCTGTACTAGCAAATATTTGATATAATCTTGAACTATGATGGATTTCAAGCATGCGGGTTTGTTAGTTATATGTATGCCCTAGAGGCCATTACTGTACATATGATGTATATTGTAGTGGATGCTAGGACGTATATAGGGAGGACTTTCTTGCTCGACATGATAGTATGCTATCTGGTTGATCTTTACCTTAACGTGTATACTGTTTGTCTCTCTGTTACATGTTGGTAAAGCCCTTAGGATGTGTACTTGACTACCTGGACTATGATGCGGATCATACTAGTGGGGACATGGTAGTCCATAAGTACATCCTTCAAGGTCCCTAGTCGTGGGTGTATCAAGACGGGGCATCGATATACCAGAGTAGACTAGCGTATACCTTCTCGACCCATACAGATGGGCGATGGATGATCCCATATCCATTGGTGTTTGACATCAGAGATGATATACGGGTGCTCAGTAGAGACTGGGTACACTGGACGGACTCGCCGAGAACTCCCAGATGGTATTATACCTTACGTCAGATGGCAGTTCTCTGGTGACACTGGTACAGAGTAGTCTGTTGACCCGAGATCGTCATAGAGTCTTGTGTGGTTCCCACTGTGCTTTGATTTCCATCTTACCACGTCCAAGAGGACGTGCAAAACGGTGGTTTTTGGGTACAGTCCCGAGTCACATGGAGGCAATGAGCGATAGGAGGGGATTCGTCTCTCCCGGTATAGGGAGTTGATGTTGCGCTGTGTTCGATTGGCTATAACAGGAAATCCCTGGCCAGGGTTGCTGAGATTTACTGGTAAGTGTTACCAGTAGTTTCTCGAATTGTTATAGACCTCATATCGACACGACTTATCAAGCTATTGGGGTCTGACGTTTACCACCCCTAGGCGAGATATGCGACATATCAGACGATCAGACCGGACTGTACGGTAGTGTTACTGGTTGGATTCACTGGAGTATGAGCGGGCTTGCTCGTCGATCTTCTGATCGCTCAATACCCGGGTGGCCGTTACGTTTAGCAGACCGCTTGCGGCTTGTGGGTGTTTGATATGATCATCATCTGCTGCCGGCGTATTGACGAGTCTTTAGAGTCCTACACAGAGGTTTCCTGGCTCAAGCGAAACGAAATAGGAGCGCATATGAGATATGTGCGGGACCGAGAATAATGCGTGTATGTGATACCGTATTTCATTCTCGCGATGAATGTGTCGAATGGTTATATGCGATATAACCTAGTTATCGAATCGAGGGTTGATTCGATAAGCCGATACATGAGATACTAGTCGGTTATATGCGATATGACCGGATCGTTAAATCAAGTGTTGATTTAATGATTTAATGTATAATTATATATTTGATATATTACTTTGCGTTAACTAGTATCGGTTCACTTTAAATGGATATTCTCACTCGGATGTGCACATTGTATATGTGATATACTTTTTGTGCAATTGATTGTATCATGTTTGATGATACATGTTAGCTTTGGTTAAGTGTAAAGAATTAAACCTATGGTTAAGTATATGGTTAGGTTTTTCATTTATTTATCCATTTATTTATCTATTTATTTTGGATTAATAAAGAGAGAAGAAAACAAAATGGTTGCATTGATTCATGAAGTTTCTTGAAGCTTCATTCAACTTTGACCATTTTGTCTTCATCTCCTTAACCTAACCATTCACTAACCCTAGTCTATTCTCTACACCTAACTATGGTTGGAATTATGATAAGGATTCATTTTTCTTTTCTATTTTAATTATCTTATCATAATACTAGCTTCATCTTCTTCATCTTCTTCTAAGAAGAAAAGCTTGCTTCATCAATGGTGATTGATGAAATCAAGTGAGAAATCCAATTCTAAAGTCTACCCACTTCCTATTTCTTTATCCTCTACCTCTTGCCAAGTAGTAGAGTGTGTTTTCTTCACAAGTTTCTTGACTTGGTGAAGTTGGAGCTTGATCTAGCGATGCCTCGACATAGATCATCTTCGGCATGGACATCGACGACCTAGCTCGCCATTTCTCCGACGAAGCCGACGCTAGAGCCCGGGAATTCATTTGGACAGCGAGGGGACTTCGTTGCGGAGCTATGGAGGTGGAGCACCGGATCTACAAAGGTTGTATTTCCGTTTAAACTTTAGTTAAGTGTTAACTAGTTTACTTTTCGCCTAGATTTCTAGCCAACGATCCGTAGTCGGGTTTCTCGGCACCGTTAAAATTTGAAATTGGCATGGTTGATGTCTTGTGAGACCTCTTGGGAGTGCCTAGGAACCCTACAGTGGTATCAGAGCCTAGCTAGAGCCTTAGGCGAAGTCCAGACGGAATTTGAAGTCCGAACGATCCCGAAACCCTTACCAATACATGCTCTCTGGACTTTTTCTAAAATCTGGGTTTTTCCAGAATTAAAAATTGCTAAAAAATTCAGCAAGAAAAAATAAGAATTACGATGCAAATTTTTTTCGATGAACAGTATTTATTGCGGCGGAACCGCGGCAGAAGCCTAGCTTCTGCGGCGGTTCCGCGGCTATCTGGTGACGTCAGCCCTCATTGTTTGCACAGTAATTCCTGATAAATTATGCTGAGTTTTCTGGGAATTTTTAAAATTTATTCAAGAGTTGAATTTTCTGGTGTGTATTGGGGGTTCGTAGTTTCGATCGGATTATCAGATTTTGTCTATGTGGCTTTCCGGATAAATTTTAGAATATGTTAAAAAAGTTCGACCGGATATAAATACCCAATTTTTCCCCTGTCGGGAAATTTCCAAGTGTTGGATTTTTCCGTAGTTTAACGACGTTCTAAGTAGTGCAAGTAACGCGATGGTCCCTCTAGAAGACAACAAACCTTAACTCGATTATGTGACCGTCTTGAACTGCCCTTTGAACCTTCGGGTTTGGGGCAGTACGGCGTGCCACATGTGAGGCGTTGGCTTGACCCTTCTACGGCTGGACCGTTGGTACTGAGGCACGAACTGAATGTTGTTAGACTTGTTTCATGTGATGAGCTGTATCGGGAAAACTTGGGTGTTCGATTGTTCGATTGGAAAGTTTAACATTTTCTATTTATCCGGAATGTGATACAACAATTGGAATTCACAAGAAGTTATGAGATAACTGAATGAATGTTATAAACATAGCACTTTAGTCTCACTTGATCGGTTGCCACGGAATTTTGATGTGATCAAAAGTCCGTCGCAATCACGTAGCGTACGCGGATACTCGCCGGGTAAACTTAATAGACAGCCTCACTCCATAGCCCCGACCAAGTGACTGTAGGAGAACCCCGTCGCCGAAAGCATCCGTTCAGGTGCTCGCGGTAGCGGTGTTCCGCCTTGGTGCACTTCGTCGACGGTATCGGGGGTGCGGCCGTCTACTGAAGTTTGCGACGAGCATTCGATCAAAATGTCGGGAATCCTGTTGAATTGCCCGACTCAATATTGAAAAGTGTTTTCGATTTTGAGACTAAAATGCGGGGTTTATAATTGTTAGGCATGCGATGTCTAAGGAATTCATTTGGTCAGGCATGCGATGTCTGAGGAGGTTGCGGATTCCAACTGTTGTAGTTTTATACTTTCTTTTCTGTGACCGTAAGTGTAATATGTGATATCGCCGGTTTCGTTGCTATATGTCAACGACAATTGGGATGGACATATTTACTTACGTTGATGACATGTGATGTTATGTGTTGCTGGATATGTTATATTGGATCGTCGTGTTTGAATAGCCGGGGGTTTTTATGTGAGATGAGTGTTTTTCATTTTCATTCATGTAAAAACTTGTATGTAATATTCTTTTATTGGGGCACTTCCAGGTTGCGGAAGATGTCACCGTTTGTATATTATTTACTTTTCCGCACTAGGATAGACCCAAGGAGGGGAGCACAAGTAACCGGGTTCTGGAGTCTAGTGGGAGACCAACTCGAGGAGTCGAGTCCGGGTCTCCTAACTCCTGAATTGGCAGGGTTGCTTGCCGCTCTCGTAGGGGTCTAGGGGTGTGGGTTTGGCTATTCATCACGACCGTGGAATCCGTGTTTTATACTGGCTCGTATTGAAAACATGGACGTCCTAGTATATCCAATATTTCATATGATTCTTCTGCTGCGTTATCTGTGATGTGATCATGTGATGTTCTGTGATAGATACAGTATATAGTGTATATGATATATTATATAGACGTTACTTATGTTTTACACCCACGCTAGCCCTGCCCTGCTCTGCTGTTAGTTACCTAACCTAACGGTGCACGAGGGGACATCGAGGCGAATGCGGATGGCATAAGTGTACGTCGTATTTATCTGTGATGTTTAGGTACTTATATGATGGGACTTCATTAATGTGATTAATGAAATAAAAGAAACCTAAGATGTTGTAGAATCGAATTTCAAAATAAAACAGGTAGCTACAGTTCTTGCTTTGCACAGAGGTATATATGATATATCCTGCACCTTATTCGATGAGGAAAGGACCGAGATCCCTTCACCGGGAGTGACTCCTTTAGCAATAACTGGCAGATGCTACACACTCGGTTTGTCTTTTGATTGCTTTTAAGAGTTTTTGCTTTGCAAAGTGATATATATGATATATCCAGCACCTCATTCGACGAGGAAAGGACCGACGATCCCTTCACCGGGAGTGACTCCTTTAGCAAAACTAGAAAAGCCTCAAAAGCACTCCATTTTAAAAATCATTCGATCCTACAACGATATCAAGTTCCTTACGCAATAGGTTTTCAGAAAAACCTGTCGTAGCCCTCCGTCATTTCAGATATGTACTAGTTAGTATTCGTGCTGCGGTAGTTTGGCATTCGTCAAGGCGTAGTGTACGGTAGCTAACTAGTATTTCTCTGCTTGAGCATATGATGCGATTGGATTAGGGTATTCGTACGGCGTTGTTTGGCATTCGTCAAGGGTCGTGCGGGTGGGTTTAATTCAATCAAGAAATGTACGGGTTGAACTTGACTAGTGGACTATGGGTTGTTTGGCATTCGTCAAGGTCATAGAACACTAGGGGCAAAATTATCGGGAATTTCAAGTGTTGAAATTTGCAATGAGATTGCATACCTTCTATGAGATAGTTGGATCCCGATACCCGCTGCGAGTAAGAGTTACTCCTGGGAGAGTTTTACACATTACAATTAGCCGATCAAGTAGGTGTCTAGAAAGGTGTTAACGAGGTTACGCCTCTAGGAAAACGAGATTTACATTAATTAGGTTCGTGCGAAAGCACGGGGGACCTCCCTCAAAGTACCGACACTGGCCTGGCTGAAAGATTGGCGAACTTGTAGTGTGTAATTAATCCCGGCTAGTCTTTCCTTTTAGGGTTTGAAGGAAGATTTGATAAAAAGCAGTGGGAGCCATCCTGATTAGATAAAATAATAACCAATCTATTCTTGCAAGAGCGCACGCTGAGTGTTTTCTTCTCTCTCTCTCCAGGTAGCGACCATATCACGCCTTAATCAAGATAATAATACGGATAATTGACCGAACCCGCTTGTTATACTGAGCTGGGGAACGTTGGTCCCGCTCCAACTTATAATTGTTATAAGACAGAGCAGGAAATTGGGGAATACCAGATTTCCCGTGCTGCCCAAACGAAGAGAGTGCATGCTGATGCATCATCTTCAGGTGTGTTCGTTACAAAGAACTGTTTCTCTGTATCCTCTACGTCCTGGGTATGAGATACCAGATCAGGATCCCAGATATGTAATCTGTTACATAGGGCTAAAGAAAGGTAGAGAACTGAGAACGGGTGATAAGTTTCATGAGGCAGAAAACGGGGCAAGTATTGCAGCCAAGTCTGTTGGTCACTGTCACCCTGTATTACCAATACATTGATTCTGAACGAATGTTATTAGATACCGAACCTGATATACAAAATCATATCTCTCTCTTTATTAGTAAAGAAAGGATATAATTTTGTATTGTTGGATAATGTTTTGAACATTTCCTATATCAAAAGTTGATCGGTTCAGGCACGTTATCTAAAAGCATTGATGTTCTAAATCAAACTGCAGTTCTTAGTGTATGGAACACACACAAGAGGAAGAGTTCAGAATTGAACGATTCCTTCTTGAGGTATTGTAGACTAGGTCAGATCAATGTGACCCGACTAGCAAGAGTTACATAAAGATGCATATTTAAATTAGTTTGAATTTACATCTTGTGAAACTCGCCAGTCATGTCACAAAGATAAAATGACCATAGCTCCGTTTATTGGAAACAGAGAAAGAGTTAAGTAAACTCTTGGGATTGATACATGTTGATGTATGTAAGGTCCCCTGTCTACACATGCCAAGACCGGTTCCTTTTTCTTCATTACATTCTCTGATGATCTCTCAAGATTCAGACATATGTTCCTGTTGAAACACAAGTCCGAACCTTTTGAGATATTCACGGAATATAAGTTAGAAGTAGAGAACCAATACGGGTATAAGTATCATGTCCTTTGATGGGATCAAGGAGGAGAATACTTGAGCACGGAAATCCTGGACTATTCTTAAGGAGAATGAGATTCTCTCTCAGCATTACTCCTCTGTATACACCATAGCACGATGGTATATCGGGGCGGAGCAATCACACCCTATATGATAAGGTGTGCTCTATGATGAGTACTACTGAGTTACCTATTTCCTTTTTGGGAGTTATGCAGTTGAGAAGCTGCATACCTATTGAAAAGGGTTCAGATCAAATCAGTTGCCTACCACTTCATATGTGATATGGAAAGGGAAGAGCCCATATCTTAAGACAGTTAAGATTTGGGGCTGTCCGGGCTGCGTTTAAAAGCAAAATCCGGACAAGCTCAAGGCAAGGTTTGTTATGTACAACTGGAAAGGTTCCAGCTATACAAACTACAGCAGATGATTTGATAAAACCAAAGGATTCAATAGTTACCAACGAACCTCAGCCTCTCCGCCGATCTAGTAGGGTTTCTCACCCACCTGAGAGATACTTCGGTTTCTCTATGACAGTGGGAGCGAGGATTGCATCATGAAATGATGACCCAACTAGTTTCGAGCTGGCCATCAGGAGTGAGACTCTGTAAGAATGGCTGGATGCTTAGCAATCTGAGATGGAATCCATGTACACCAACAAAGTATGGACTTTGGTTGCAATATCTGAAGGGTTAAATCCCCATCAGGAGCAAGTATATCTTGAGAAGATTACTTGGTGTAGATGGAAAAGTTGAGACTTTCAAAGCTAGACTTGTTAAAGCTTTTCGTCATCGACCAGGCACGGATTATGATGAAACCTTTTCAAGTGACTATGCTTAAGTCCATCCAGATCCTACTTGCCACGGCTACATACCATGACTACGATATCTGGCGGTTGGGTGCCATGACTGCTTTTCTAAATGATGTTTTAGAAGAGAGCGTCTATAAGTACACAGCCAGAGGGCCTCGTAGACAGTGGGAGCAGCGGATACATGTGCAAGATGCTTTATAGGATAAAGCAGGCATCGCGGAGTTGAAACATCTGTTTTGATGGATTAGTCAAAGAAGTTGACATCATCAAAATGGTAGATGAACCTCGTATATACAAAAAGGTAGTAGGGAGTATGGTGATGATCCTCGTAGAGTACGTGGATGACATGTTCTTGATAGGGAAGGAGTTTCCTATGCGACGCTCGGTCAATCTCCGCTTATCACAATGATTCTCCATATAGGATCAAAGTGATACCTCCTCCTGGATTTTGGATATATGAGATAGATCTAATTGGATGTTAGGATTCTCACTAGTTGTAGTGAGATGGTATCAATTGATCCTGGGGAGAATCACTGGAAGGGTTCCAGGGTGATAAAGACGACTGAATGTCAGTCGCAGGCATTGTCTTTACCCCCAGTAAAGGGACGGTATGCTGGAAGAGTTCCAAGCTAGACACCGTGACATACTAGACGATAAAGGCAGGATACATCGCTACTAAAGATGCTACCAAAGAGGCTGTTCGGGTGTATATTGGTTCATGAGATGAACTAGGTTCCTACCATTGTGAGACAATGGAGTTGTGGCTTATGCCAAGGAACGCCCGTCCCATCAGTGATCCAGACAAATTCTAAGGCAGTATCACCTGATCATGGAGATGGTTGATCTCCAAGGAGATCGAGGCTTGGAGAGTAGACTCAGAGGACAACACAGCAGATCCACTCACAAAGGCCTGTTCCCAGAGAAAGATTTTTATGGGATGGTTGAGTATGAGATACTACAACCACTGCTACAGATGGCCCTAGTGCAAGTGGGAGATTGTTAGTTATATGTATGCCCTAGAGGCCATTACTGTACATATGATGTATATTGTAGTGGATGCTAGGACGTATATAGGGATGACTTTCTTGCTCGACATGATAGTATGCTATCTGGTTGATCTTTATCTTAACGTGTATACTGTTTGTCTCTCTGATACATGTTGGTAAAGCCCTTAGGATGTGTACTTGACTACCTGGACTATGATGCGGATCATACTAGTGGGGACATGGTAGTCCATAAGTACATCCTTCAAGGTCCCTAGTCGTGGGTGTATCAAGACGGGGCATCGATATACCAGAGTAGACTAGCGTATACCTTCTCGACCCATACAGATGGGCGATGGATGATCCCATATCCATTGGTGTTTGACATCAGAGATGATATACGGGTGCTCAGTAGAGACTGGGTACACTGGACGGACTCGCCGAGAACTCCCAGATGGTATTATACCTTACGTCAGATGGCAGTTCTCTGGTGACACTGGTACAGAGTAGTCTGTTGACCCGAGATCGTCATAGAGTCTTGTGTGGTTCCCACTGTGCTTTGATTTCCATCTTACCACGTCTAAGAGGGGGTGCAAAACGGTGGTTTTTGGGTACAGTCCCGAGTCACATGGAGGCAATGAGCGATAGGAGGGGATTCGTCTCTCCCGGTATAGGGAGTTGATGTTGCGCTGTGTTCGATTGGCTATAACAGGAAATCCCTGGCCAGGGTTGCTGAGATTTACTGGTAAGTGTTACCAGTAGTTTCTCGAATTGTTATAGACCTCATATCGACACGACTTATCAAGCTATTGGGGTCTGACGTTTACCACCCCTAGGCGAGATATGCGACATATCAGACGATCAGACCGGACTGTACGGTAGTGTTACTGGTTGGATTCACTGGAGTATGAGCGGGCTTGCTCGTCGATCTTCTGATCGCTCAATACCCGGGTGGCCGTTACGTTTAGCAGACCGCTTGCGGCTTGTGGGTGTTTGATATGATCATCATCTGCTGCCGGCGTATTGACGAGTCTTTAGAGTCCTACACAGAGGTTTCCTGGCTCAAGCGAAACGAAATAGGAGCGCATATGAGATATGTGCGGGACCGAGAATAATGCGTGTATGTGATACCGTATTTCATTCTCGCGATGAATGTGTCGAATGGTTATATGCGATATAACCTAGTTATCGAATCGAGGGTTGATTCGATAAGCCGATACATGAGATACTAGTCGGTTATATGCGATATGACCGGATCGTTAAATCAAGTGTTGATTTAATGATTTAATGTATAATTATATATTTGATATATTACTTTGTGTTAACTAGTATCGGTTCACTTTAAATGGATATTCTCACTCGGATGTGCACATTGTATATGTGATATACTTTTTGTGCAATTGATTGTATCATGTTTGATGATACATGTTAGCTTTGGTTAAGTGTAAAGAATTAAACCTATGGTTAAGTATATGGTTAGGTTTTTCATTTATTTATCCATTTATTTATCTATTTATTTTGGATTAATAAAGAGAGAAGAAAACAAAATGGTTGCATTGATTCATGAAGTTTCTTGAAGCTTCATTCACTTTGACCATTTTGTCTTCATCTCCTTAACCTAACCATTCACTAACCCTAGTATATTCTCTACACCTAACTATGGTTGGAATTATGATAAGGATTCATTTTTCTTTTCTATTTTAATTATCTTATCATAATACTAGCTTCATCTTCTTCATCTTCTTCTAAGAAGAAAAGCTTGCTTCATCAATGGTGATTGATGAAATCAAGTGAGAAATCCAATTCTAAAGTCTACCCACTTCCTATTTCTTCATCCTCTATCTCTTGCCAAGTAGTAGAGTGTGTTTTCTTCACAAGTTTCTTGACTTGGTGAAGTTGGAGCTTGATCTAGCGATGCCTCGACGTAGATCATCTTCGGCATGGACATCGACGACCTAGCTCGCCATTTCTCCGACGAAGCCGACGCTAGAGCCCGGGAATTCATTTGGACAGCGAGGGGACTTCGTTGCGGAGCTATGGAGGTGGAGCACCGGATCTACAAAGGTTGTATTTCCGTTTAAACTTTAGTTAAGTGTTAACTAGTTTACTTTTCGCCTAGATTTCTAGCTAACGATCCGTAGTCGGGTTTCTCGGCACCGTTAAAATTTGAAATTGGCATGGTTGATTCCTTGTGAGACCTCTTGGGAGTGCCTAGGAACCCTACAGGGTTGGGTCGGATGATAACCACAACTATCAATTGCACTATCCGCAACCCAAAAGCAACAACAATAAAAAATTTTGCCACAAGATTTGAAATACCCCAAATATAAATAGTATAATCGTGCTAGGGTGTTACATCCAGGTATATTGCATGCATATTCATTTTGAATGTAATATTATAGATATACACGCATATTTATTTTAAAATTACTTATATAGTTAATGTTTAATTGCCTCGCTGTAGGTGGTGCGTCTACATCAGAGGCAGAGACTACTACCGCACTTGCAGGTATTTTTATATATCTAATAGTGCATGCATATTGATTTAGAATATTATATTATAAATATACACACATTCTTTTTGCTCTTACTTCGATATCAATTTTTGATTGTCTAGCTGTAGGTGGTGCATCCACATCCCGGACAGAGGCCACCACCGCACCTGCAGGTATGTTTATATATCCTATAGTGCATGCATATTGATTTAAAATGTTATATTATAAATATATACACATTCATTTTCCTCTTACTTAAATAATCATTTTTTGATTGTCTACTAGTAGGTGGTGCCTCCACATCCTGGACAGAGGCCACCACCGCACATATAGATATGTTTATATATCCTATATTGTATGTGCTCACCGCCGAAAGACGCGACCGGGACGTTAAGACGTCTGGCCTGAATTTTGGGGGCAGATACTATTTGGATTTATCCGTCCACCTCTCCGAAGATGCCATGTTGATTTATGGCACCGTATATCGGAGGTTTGGACGGATGCGGCCGTTGTAGCAGATTTCGTTAGATTCCCCCTCGTTTGCGAGTGGTTTTTTTATTGTGGGGACGCTCTTCCCTGCAGGCGCACGCCCCTGCAGTTAATTACGTTACCGCATCGCGATAACCATTTCTCCTGCTCCGGAAGTTTACTTTGTGTCGTGTGTGTATTTTTTTTTATAGGTTGCCCGTGGATTGTATACGGAGACTAATTTATGTTGTCGCCCGTAGGGCGTAGATTAATCCAAATCTGTATTTCTTAGATTTTGGGTTTTGGTTGATTTAAGAATCGTTGATCTATTTTGAGATCAAGATTGACTTAAATGTATACGAGCAGTTGGGGGCTCGATTGGTTTTTTTGTTAAGGATACGTTAGTCCAATTTGAGACTAAGATCTACTTAACGGGGTGTTAGGATCATTTTTTTGTTTCAGATCCAACAAGAGAGCATTTGGGCTCTGTTATTTTAGTTTAAGGACGTTTCGGTCCTTTATCGCCATTTGGAGGCAAAGTTTTAGTTTGAGGATATCTCGGTCTGTTGATCACCATTTTTGAGGTGATGTTTTAGTTTAAGGACGTTATGGTCCGTTGTCAACATTTTGGAGGTAATGTTTAGTTTAAGGACATTTTGGTCCATTGTAGTTTAAGGACGTTTCGGTCCGTTGATCATCTTGCACGCACGCGTATTTGTTATGTGATGGGATGAGTAACGTTGATATGGGGTGCACCCAGTTTGGGGTGTGGTTTGATTTGGGGTGTGTACGTCAGTTAGCACCAAAAAGCAGTTGGTTGTCAGGACCCGCCACCTCTTTGAAGACATTGAGGAATTACAATGACATGTATCAGAGGAGTAGAGAGATGTACCCTTGAACCAATTCCCTTATTTGAGGGAAAAAGGAATCAGTGGTAAACTCAGAAATCATTAGTCGTATTTTGAGACTAAGACTTCCTCAGGGGAATGTGAAACAAATATCGTTTTGGGATATCATCAGTGTTTCCACAATAAAAGAGCAAACCTCTGTTCAAAACTCAAGAGGCGGCGCCTCACGTGACTACCACAAGGGCGCCGATGCCAGAATTACAAACTCTTAAAAGAGCAAAGCTCTGTTCAAAACTCAAGAGGCAGCGCCTCACGTGTCTGCCACGAGGGCGCTAGCGTCAGAATCAAAAACTCTTAAAAGGGCAAAGCTCTGTTCAAAACTCAAGAGGCAGCGCCTCACGTGTATGCTATGAGGGCGCCATCGCCAGAGTTAAAAACTCTTAAAAGAGCAAAGCTCTGTTCAAAACTCAAGAGGTAGCGCCTCACGTGCCTGCCACGAGGGCGCCGACGCCAGAGTTAAAAACTCTTATTGGTGCCGCACGTGCACAGCACGTGAGCGCCGGCGCCTAATAAAATTAAATTCTACTCTCTGTTAAACAGAGCCGTTGGATCAAAGATCCAACGGAGATGATAAATCATCAGAATGAAGAATTAAATTCCGTTGAGAAAATATTCCTCAAATCTTTCTAAACAAGAAAGATTACTCTCTGTAAAATAGAGTACCGTTGGATTAAAAATACAATGGTGATTAAAGAATCACCGATCTACAGAATAAATCCTGTGTGGGAAAATATTTCCCTAATCTTGTTAAAAACAAGAAAAATACTTTCTGTAAAATAGAAGTCCTTGGATCAAAAATCCAACGGTGGGTAAAATCCCCAAATCAATTAGGATCTCTCAATGAGAGATTTCTTCAACTAATCAACATGCTTGCCTCTACTATATAAAGGACCCAAGACTTCAAGTCTAACACAGAGGAACCCCCCATAAGTTTTGAAAAAACAAAGCAGAAAGCTTCAAAAAGGAAGAAAGAAGAAGATCTCTCTTCTCAGAGAAAAAAACTCTAGGTAAATTAAAAAAGAGAGATCAAAGCAACTCGTTTACCTATTGAAAGGTTTAACCCTTTTAAAAAGAAGAACTTAGTTCTTTCTCTGGATCTAAGATCCACAAGATAAGTCTCCCACAAGTTGAGAATTTAATTCTCATCGGGACGAACTTGTTCTTGGAAATCAAAGATTCAGAAAAGAATAAGGAAATTAAACTCATCAGAACAAAATATACAAGGAAGAATTAGCGCCCACCGCCTCACGTGCCCCTCACGTAGGCGCTACAAAATAAAGAGTGCTTAGCACTCAGTGGCTGACGCTCAGCGCCTCACGTGCCCCTCACGTGGGCGATACAAAATAAGGAGTTCTTAGCACTCAGTGGTGCGGCGCCCAGCGCCCAGTGTCCCACGTGACCCTCATGTGGGCGCCAAAGAACATAAAAGTGCTTGACACTCACCAGGCAGTGCCTAGCGCCTGGTGCCTCACGTGTTTCGCACGTGGAAGCCATAAAGAGTGCTCATCACTCCATAAAGAGACAAAAAAGTAAAGTGTGAGCGTTAGAATTTACATAAGTGTTCAACACTTTTTGCACAATAAAAGGGAATGAGCCCAAACAAGTGCTTATCACTTCTTTTCAAATAAAAAGAAAACTGAGTGGACCAAACCCAAGTTGGCTAGATCCCTAATTCAGATCAACTGAACCCATGGGTCCATTGCTTCCCAAACATGATTTATGATATTCAAAATGATGTTCATCCCACATTTCCTAAGTATATCTTAGTTCCCCAAAAATGGCTAATGATTCTTAGATGGTCCACCATGATCTCTTCCCTCAGACATGGGAATTGGTTCAAGGGTACATCTCTCCATAACTCTGATGCATATCGTTGTAATTCCTCAACATCTTCAGAGAGGTGGCGGGTCCTGACAACCAACTGCTTTTGGGTGCACTTCCCAAGCTGACGTGCACACTTTAAACCAAACCACATCCCAAATGGGTGTATCCCACATCATCGCCATACATCCCGTCATGTAACAAATACACGGGCATAAAATGGTGATCTATGGACCGTAACATCCTCAAACTACTATGGACTGAAACGCCCTTAAACTAAACCTTCACCGCAAAAGGGGTGATCTACGGATCGTAACGTTCTCAAACTACTACGGACCTAAACGTCCTTAAACTAAACCCCCACCTCAAAATGGTGGTCTACGGACCGAAACGTTCTTAAACTAACAACGGGCCGTAACGTTCTTAAACTAAAACAATAGAGCCCAAATGCTCTTTTATTGGATCTGAATGATCCTAAAACCCTGTTAAGTAGATCTTAGTCTCAAATTGGACCAACGTATGTTTAACAAAAATTTAAGTTTATCTTAATCTCAAACGAGATTAATGATCCTTAAATCAACCCAAACCCAAAGCTAAGATATATGGATTTGGACTAATCCACGCCCTATGGACGACAACATAAATTAGTCTCCGTATACAATCCACGGTTAACCAAAAATAAAACAAACACACACGACACGAAGTGAACTTCTGGAGCAGGGGAAATTGGTTATCACGATGCAATAACGTAATTAACTGAAGGGGCTTACGCCTGCAGGGAAAAGCGTCCCCACAATAAAAAAAAAACCCTCGCAAACAAGAGGGAATCTGACGAAGTCTGCTATAACGGCCGCATCTGTCCAAACCTCCGATATACGGTGCCATAAATCAACTTGGCATCTTTGGAGAGGTGGACGGATAAACCCAAATAGCATCTGCCCCTAAATTCAGGCAAGACGATCCATCCCGGTTCGTCTCCGTTTTCGGCGGTAAACAAATTCTGGCATGCTCGGTGGGACCTTTTCCTCTTTCCACTCCACACTTTGCGTGTCGTGTTCGCAAACAAAATCGCGGTTTACTATGGTTACCCATGGATTCGAGGTACTAAGATTTGGTGTCTTACTCCTGTGCAGAGAAAAGAAGATCAATGGCTTCCAAGTGTACCAGCAACAGCAAGCCCCGCTCCGTCCCTGCAGGAGGAGTGACATACGGGCCAAATGCGGCCTACATCTTTGCAATACCGGTAGAGCAGGTGACTCAGGCCACCACTGGATTGTTCTCCGGGACCATGCTCCTGCCAACAAGCTTCAGTGCCCCAATGCCATCACAGGAAGCTCCAAAGAAGTCGATATTCGATTGACTTGCAACCACTACGGCCCCACTCAACGGGTCATCCAAGTCTGCCACCTCAGTCTTTGACATGCTGAGCCAAATCTCAAATGGGCCCGCAAAGAGGCCCGTAATACCTGAAAGGGTTATCCCGAAGCGGATAGCCATTCCTGTTCCGGCAGGTGAAGTCGTCAAAGGGACTTCTCCTACTAAAGGATCGGTTTTCGCAAGATTGGATGTTCCAACTCCTTCTATGGGCGAAGTCATCAAAAGAGCTTCCACTACCACAAAGTCGGCCTTCGAAAGATTGACTATTCCATTTCAATGGATGTCAGTCTTCAACAGGCTGGCCCCAGCAGTAGCCCTTCACCAAAGCAGGGGGCACGACGAAGCCACTCCCACAACAGAGGCAATCCCATCTGCAAGGCATGCTTGATGTCACCACTGGCGCCAAGTGAGGAAAGCTAGGGGCGAATCCCCCTCTAGACTTACTCCACCAGCTCCAATGGTGGAAGTTGACCCTGCTGTTCTAACTGGAAACAACTTTGATCTGCTTAGGAGGGTGCGAAAGAACTCTCCGACCGCGGTATTGAAGAAATCTCCCCCACCTGTTGAAAACATGATACTTGCAAAGCCGGAGCAGCCCCCTCAGCGGCTGTCCTCCCGAATCCACAGGGTCTGGCGTAAATCCAGGACTCTGTGATCAACAAGAACTACTTTCGTCAACTGAAGAAAATGAAGGTTCGACAAGAGGAAAATCATCCCTCCACCATGCAGCGAGGGACTTCTTTCACACAGGCGCCTGCTACAATAGCTCCTTCGACTTTAACCTCCCATAAAAAGAGAAGACTGGAGAATCTTCCACCGCCGGTGGCAAATCCCGAGGCTGATGGATCCAAACGCCCCAAGTCTGGGGGCATGATTGTGCACACGGTTTACATGGCTTTAGGAAAAGATGAGAGCCGTGTTTCCGTGGCTCATCGGTCGCAAACTCGGTCGTTGACGAAAGCTCAGGAGCAACAACAAAAGCTCCAGGAGATGCTGACGAAAACGACAGCACTCACCGGGCAGAAAGATAGCCCGGAAGCAGCGTTTGAACAGCGCCAAGAGCAGGAGACCGATACGGAGTTCTTGCAAAGGGTGCTGGAGAGAAAGGATAAGGAAGCCGCGGAACAAGCGGCTAATATAAAACAGATGGCGCTACTGTTTCAAGATATGGTTGGAATGATAATCCAACCAGAACCTCCAGCCGAAGATCCACTAATAACCATCGAGGACGACAGAGGGGAAACATCAAACCCTCTTCCGGCTCTATCAGTGGCCAGGGAGGAAATAATCTCCAAAGCTGCTCTTGATGACTACATAGCTCAGCAAATACGAGCTCATCAGGCAAGCGAAGCGGCTAGCCAAGTTGTCAGAACCGGACGACCTTACCCAGGATGGTACGATCAAATCAAGTACCCGCTAGGATATACGATCCCCATGTTCTATATATACAAGGGGATAGGCAACCTGCATCAACACGTTGCCCAGTTCAGAGCATTATGCGGCAATACTGGAGGCGACGACAAATTGCTGCTTCGCCAATTCGTTGGCAGCTTGTCAGAGATGGTGTTTGAATGGTACTCGAAGCTCCCAAATGACTCTGTCAAAACATTCATAGAAATAGAACTGCTATTCACGCAGCGGTTTACCAGCACAAGCGAGTGCACCCTGATCACGACATTAATCAATGCCAGGGTGAATCCAGAAGAGACCTGGGTTCAATACGCAATCTGGTGGCAGAACCTATGGTCAAAATGCGAACAACGCATAGAAGAAGCTCCTGCCGTGGACATGTTCATAGGGGCCCTCGATTCTCAGGCGACTGTATCCCAGTTTATGATGTTCTTCAAGCCGACCATCTTCCAGGCTTTGATCGACAAGCTAGCCCAAATGGACCAGATGTGCCATGAGCCACCCTCTTCAAAAATGGACATTCGGAATGCAAAGGGTAAAGGGAAAGCAGCCTTCGTTGCCAATACTCAACAACAACCGAGTGACCCGAAACCGGTTGCTCGCCAAAGCAACGCGCACCCACGCCAATCCCTCGAAGAGAAGCTATGACGTGCTTATTCATTCCCCGTGATAAAATGAGGAGACTGTTCGAATTAGCGATGCGCAACAAACTCATCATGCTGCCGGATCCGAGACGTCCATTACAGCCCGGTGACGTCAATAATCCAAACTACTGCCTACCACAGAGTAGTGGGCCACCCAATTGAGGATTGCTATGTCTTCAAGAACTGGGTCGAGGACTAACACCGTCAAGGGAAACTCGCGCTGTCAGAAAACTGGAGGGTGAACCCACCACAGAAGCATGCTCCTAAAAAGGTGGACACGCCGGGGGCATCATGTTCGTTTTTAGAAGAAGCTCCGTGGGAGGTTGTCCTTTCAGCTAAAACTAAAAGAATGCTGAAGGACCTTCAAGCATGTCCGGCGATCAGATGGAAAAACCCGCTGGAGCCCGAGATCATTGAGGGAAAGCTTAAACCACGCCCAACACCAAAAAATACTAACGATGGGCAAGACCTCCAGGCCAGGCCTTTGAAGTTTTCGAAGAAAAATAAGAAGACCAAGAAACCCGTGCAGCCCGATGACAATCGTACGGACCTGCAAAAATACATTGACGCACTGGAGGAATACAACCAAAAGGCGCGGACCCCAGTCACACTTGAAGAGTTTCTCAACCATGTACTTGAGAACAGAGATAGTGACGATGATGAGGGAAATGGCTCGTCGGGAGAAATCGAAGATTATGTAACAAGTTGCCACATGGTTTCTCATTCGTCGTTAAATAATGAAGAAACTCCCTCAGCGTGACAAGCAACGCAGAGGAACTGGGGGAAGGATCGGTGCCAAAATCCCCAGAGCTGACAGAAGACCCAATTGACAGGCTGCTAAACGAAGTCCTTCAAAAGAGAAAAGCTGACCGAGAACGTGAAACGGCTATATACGAAAAGGCCAAGCATCGGCATCAAGATGAAGAAGCTGCGGTAAGGATGAGTCGTAAAGTACTCCACCCAATCCAAAGCACACCTGCTACAAACAAGAGAAGGATTAAAGCGGAGAAGCGGTTCACTAAAGCCTTGTTAATGAGAATGAAGCTGCCTCCTCTCATGGAAAATACTCCTAGGAGTACGTGTCTTGACGAAGCGAATGTACATCCGAACTACTGCTTATACCCTCGAAGGGTCACACACCCCATCGAAGAGTGCAATGCCTTCAAGAAGTGGTGGCAAGGATACGTTGCTCACCAGCAACACTTCAAGCGGATGAAGTGCAAAACCTGTCGACAACAAAGAACCTCAACAGACGAGCATGAAGAAATGGCTGGCAACTGTCATATGGTTGATACCAATTCAACAAAAAGAAAATCTCAAGTTCTTACATTCAGGAGTGATTCTAAGGAAGAAATAACCTTCGGCCCTCTCTTCAAAGAATCCACCTCTGGAAAAGAAGAAGAGGAGAAGAACTGCGAGAACATTCAGCTGCATAACCGTACGTTGCCTGAAAAGAACCTCGGACCGACAAACAAGGGTTCGAGCAAAAAGGACAAGGGAAAGGGAAAAGTCCCTGAGGAAATTGCCCTCGATGATAGAGTTACCAAAGAGCTTGCAGCCAAGGATCCGCCTAAGAAAAAAAAGGTGGATTACAATGTCCTGGCACATTTGAGGAAGATACCCTCACAACTGAGCATACTGGATGCTCTCCTCCTGTCCAAAGAGGCATGGGATTCTCTGATCAAGGCATTACAAGAGCCTGATCAGTTCCAAGCTTTCTTTGCAGAAGAAAAGATGAAGGACGAGCTGGCAGAGGTTCGTACAGCTGACACTACATTCGGCGATGAAGATCTCCTCCTCGGAACGTGTGAGCACAACCGTCCTCTATATGTCACCGGGTACTGACATGACATCAAGATAGGAAAGATCCTGGTCGACAACGGGTCCTCTGTCAACCTTTTCAACGTGAAGGTGCTGAAGGAGATCTGCATGAACGTTCAGCATCTGGCCCGGGACAAAATTACCATCTTTGGCTTTGACTCGCAATCATCATGGATGCTTGGGTCCGTGATATTGACATTACACTTTGGGATGCTCGTCACCGACATCAAATTTCATGTCATCGATGCCAAGACTTGCTACAACGCTCTGCTCGGCCGACCTTGGTTACACGAGTACAACGTCATCCCTTCTACACAACACCAGTGTATGAAGTACTTCAAAGATGGCCTCGAGTACACCGTTACTGGGGAGCTAAACCCGTTGTCTGTAAATGAAGTTTGCAAATATGAAGACGCAAAGTACTTCCTACCAGACTTCAAAGACACGGAAAGATGTTATAAGCCGGAGAATAAACAAAAAGCCGTCACCACCATCCTGGTCTTTGGGAGCGATACCGAGGAAGATGGAGAAATAGTCTACTCGGGGCAACCCCAAGGCAACGGGCCAGGACCATCTACTCTTATTTTGGTCTTTGGCAGTGACTCTGAGGACGACGCCAACGCAGTGTTCTCCGTCCGCCCGTCAATGCAGACTGTCACTGGAGCTGATCAGAGTTTACAAATTACCATGGTTCCGCAGCGGCATTACAGGGAACTTGATGCACTCGATACATACAGCATACAAGAGTTGCAGACTTTCTACATCCCTCCTAGGCGAAGAGGTGAAAAGGAGATCCTCTTCTATTGATCTACGGAGACTAAAGTGGAGAAAGAAGTCTGGCATGGTGCCGAATTTGCGCTCGACAGGCATCAACTAATCCGTCTGCCCAGATATTTCGTAGAGAGATTGAAAAGGCTATTAAGATTCCAAGGCATACCTTTCAAACAAACTGCTCAACAAGAACAGTTCTACAACAAGATTTAGGACGTTCCCGGGACTCAGCGAAAGATGCCTAACGGGAGGATGGAGACGACTGGGCTTGGATACATTCGGTCCAAGAAATGGGAGCGATTCTATAGCTGCCATATCATAAATAACTCCGATAGAGAAGGGAATTCTTTTTCAGATAGCGCTGATATTGAACCAGAGTGAGAGCCCGCCGTAAGAATGCCAAGTCCGTCATTCGAAAAACAAATTGACAAGCTAATGAGAGAAGCCGGTTAAAAGGTTCGGGATGACCACAGCCGCGAAATGGCCATTTACGAGAAAGCCAGGACGCAGCGTCTTACTCAGCATTCTGCGGAAAGAAAAGACTACGATGCTCTTCACCCTCGGTCCGTTGTGCTCTCTCGTGCTAAGAAAAAAGCCCAACGTAGAGGCAACAACAAGGTGAAGGACGAGAATGACGTTCGAAAGCAGCGAAGCAGGTTCAAGAAGCTATGCGATCGAGAAAAAGTCAGCTGGAATCCATCGCTGATGAAGAAGATGGGTCGAGAATATTCTTTCCTCCAAGAGAAGACAAGGAAAATATCCAACCTTATCATTAAGCATCAAATAATGACGCTCCCGGAGTCTCGGCACCCCGAACAAATAAATGGGGTCTATCACCTGGCTTATTGCTCCTACCACCGAGCAATATGACATCCTCTGGAAGACTGCTTCACCTTCAAAGACCGGGTCGAAGACCAGTATCAGCAAGGCGGGTTTACTCTATCCGACAGTTTGAGGGTAACCCCACCATGAAAGCATGAGCCAAAAGAAACCTATATTGCGAGGGTAAGTCCAGATCAACATCGAGCTTAGAAACGAACTCGTACCTTCCACGTGATAACATTCTCGAAGGAGGGGGAGCACGAGAATATGGACGACCTCTTCTAGTGCTTCGCAAATGAGAATGAGGATGAGATGATCTCAGAATTTCCACCAGCGCCAAAAGAGCTGGAGGATGGGATACATACCACGGCGAACAATCTAAGGAAAATCGACTTGGGCACGGAAAACGATCCAAGGCCAACGCTCGTCAGCGAGCCGTTTTCTAAAACACAGGTGGATACACTAAAGGACGTGCTTATGCAATATAAAAACTGCTTCGCATGGACCTAATCCGAGATGCCGGGACTAGATCCAGAAATAGCGGTACATAAACTGGCTATATCACCGGACGTCAAGCCAATCAAACAGGCGTCAAGAAGAATGCGGCTCAAGCTCGAGATGAGTATCAACGCTAAAGTCAAGAAACTAATTGACTCTGGTTTCATCCAAGAAGTTCAATATCCTGACTGGATTGGCAACATTGTTCCAGTGATGAAGAAAAATGGAACAGTGCGCATCTGCGTGGACTTTCGAGACCTTAACAAAGCTTGTCCGAAGGATGACTTCCCAGTACTTGTTACTGAGCTGATGATCGATAACGCGTCCACTCATGAAGTATTCTCCTTCATGGATGGATATTCAGGCTACAATCAAATAAAAATGCATCCTGAAGACCAAAAGCACACCGCCTTCTGGACTCTGCTGGGCATATTCTGCTATAAAGTGATGCCCTTCGGTCTGAAGAACGCTGGCGCTACCTACCAGAGGTCCATGATGAAGATCTTCAATGACCTCCTACATGAGATTGTCGAATGTTATATCGACGACCTCGTGGTGAAAAGAAAATCTTACGAGGAACACTGGGAGCATTTGAAAATAGTGTTCCAGCGTCTTTGGAAGTATAATCTGAGGATGAACCCTCTGAAATGCGTGTTTGGAGTCTCCTCAGGCAAATTCCTAGGATTCATCATACGACGCCGAGGTATCGAACTAGATCTATCAAAGATCAAGGCGATTATGGAAATGCCCGCGCCAAGAACTCTCAAACAATTGCGGTCTCTCCAAGGAAAGCTTGCATATATCTAACGGTTCATAGCTAACCTCTCTGGAAAATGCCGCCCCTACAGCCATTTAATGAAGAAGGGGACCCCGTTCGTTTGGGATCATAAATGCCAAAGTGTACTGGATGAAATCAAGCAATATCTGCAAAACCCACCGATACTGACCGCTCCGGTCAGGGGAAAGCCCCTCATCCTGTACACAACAACCCTTGAAGGTTCTTTAGGCGTGCTATGGGCACGGGAGAACGACCAGGGGAAGGAGAGAGCTCTTTACTATTTGAGCCGAGTTCTTCTTGGGGCAGAAAACAACTACTCCCCAATTGAAAAACACTGCCTGGCACTGATCTTCGCGATAACGAAGCTTCGACATTATGCCTTGGCACATGAGGTCCATCTCATATCGAAGGTGAATCCTCTCGAATATCTGATGTCAAGGGCCATACTAACAGGAAGGCGTGACAAATGGGTCCTCCTCTTGATGGAATTCTCGATAACATATTGACCCCTCAAGGCAGTGAAAGTCCAGGCCATCGTCGACTTTCTCGCTGAGCATCCGATACCGGCCGACTCTCCTTTAAATTGCGAATTGCCAGATGAACATGCGTTCGACGCAATTGAAGAGGAGAAGGAAGGAAATAATGCCTGATGGGAACTATACTTCGACGGAGCATCTTCCTTGAAGAAGCGAAAGCAAAGAACCCCCATAATCAAAGCTGGGGTGGGCCTTATCTTCGTGACTCCGCAAGGAGGGATAATGCGTTTTGCCCTTTCCTCAACAGAACCAAGGACAAACTACAAGGCTGAATATGAAGCTTTGATAGCGGGTCTTGAGATTGCTGTCGACATGGGAATCGAAGATCTCCTCATATATGGAGACTCCCAGCTAGTCGTTAGCCAAGTAAATGGCAACTATCAGATATCTAAACCGGAGTTGGTAAAATACGGCGAAAGATTGCAGCAACTGTTGACTTAAATTCCCTCCTACATCTTGGAAAGCATACCGCGGGCGGAAAATAGCAAGGCGGATGCGTTAGCCAAGCTCGCTAAATAACTGGCCGACGAAAACCTCGATGACGTAAGGATCATTGTGCAAAGCCGCCAAATTCTCGCGCCAACAGAAATACCTCCGGAGTTTTCTGAAAGAAATGAAGCGACCGAACAAGCAGTCTTTCAATTAGAGGATGAAGAAAAGGCAAAGGATTGGAGATAAGTCTTCATAGACTACTTCAAATCCCATCGAATGCCCGAAAATGCATTTTCAAAATATCAGCTCATGAAATGAGCCCTGTCTTTTGCTTTTGTTAATGATACTCTATATAAGAGATCGTTCGATAGTTTGTGGCTAAGGTGCCTGGGACCAGAAGAAGCAAAAAGGGTCGTCCAAGAAACTCACGACGGACTCTGCGGTTCCTATCAAGCCGGGCCAAAGATGAAGCTGAAGATCAAGAGAATGGGTTACTACTGGCCCACGATGATTCAGGACTGCCTCGAATATGCGAAGCAATGTCACTCGTGCCAAATTCATGGGGACTTCATCCACCAGCATCCAAATCCGCTACACCCAACATTGGCTAGTTAGCCGTTCGAAATGTAGGGAACCGATATAATCAGGCCCATCGAACCAGTATCATCCAAAGGACATCAGTTCATATTGGCAATAACTGATTACTTCTCTAAGTGGGTAGAGGCAGTGCCGCTAAGGGAAGTGAAGACGGAGAACATCCTCCGTTTCTTCAGGGCACATGTCATCTACCGGTTCGGCACTCCGCGACAGATCATCTCGGATAATGGGCCGGCCTACAGAAGCCATAAGATCAGTTGTTTTGCACAGCAGCATAATATAAATTGGAGATACTCTTCAATCTATAATCCCCGAGTTAACGGTCTAGCTGAGGCTTTCAACAAGACCTTGACGAAGATCATAAAGAAAACGATGTCCAGAAACAAAAAGGACTGGCACGAAAGACTGCATGAAGCTCTCTGGGCGTATCGAACCATGTTCAAAACGGCCACGAATACAACGCCATTCGTGTTGGTATTCGGCACGGAAGCGGTACTTCCCTTGGAGATAGAGTTACCTTCTCTACGAGTTGTAGTTCGATATGAGCTGAGAGAGGAAGAAAATTCTCATCTTCGGCTTGAGGAGCTCGATGCCCTCGATGAAACCCGTCTTATAGCGCAGTAAAACCTGGAAGCTTACAAAGCAAGGATGACATGCTCATACGAAAGACTAACCAGACCAAGAACATTCCGCCAAGGCGAACTCGTGCTAGTCGTAAAAAGACCTATGATCCCCAACTATGGAAAGTGGGGGAAATTCGAGCCAAACTATGAGGGTCCGTACATCATAGATAAGATCTACCAAGGTGGGGCCTACTTGCTCATGGAGATGCATGGCGTAAGACCTTTCCGGCCAATAAATGGCCAGTTCCTTAAGAAATACTACGCTTGACAAGTCATGACTCAGGTTAATGATAGATGACAACAATCGTGTTCGCTCGCTCTTCCTGAGTCAAGACTCTATAAGTAGTATCCGGCAAAACTTCGCCTCGAAGCTGGCCCTGGACTGAGATGTCCCTAAACTAACAATGAACCGTAATGTGCTTAAACTAATACGTCGTCTCAAACACGGCGATAATGGAATTCAAGTTCACAAGTCCCAACGGCGATAATTGCAACAGCTACCCCGCTGGCTACACAGCTACCCCGCTGGCGATGTCCCCCCTAAGTTCCATTGGCAAACGGAGGGTTAAAAAAATGGTACGTTCACAAACGAAATGGGTACGGATGAAAAACCGAAAGGGCGCCGTGAGTAAAAACAGCAGGGCTACCGGCAAGCTTGTGAAAACCCGAAAGGGCGCAATCTCGTAAAATTTTCACTTACGAGGTCCTCTCGACTTGTAAGGAGAACTCTCTCTGTGAGACCCTCACGGCTCATAAGATTCAAAGTCTTAAATTACAGGGATCCAAACCTGTCCTTAAGCCGTCATACTCCCCAAGTTGCCCTACAGGCGGTCCGATATTGGCCCTTGTATACAATCCACGGGCACAAATAAACGTTTCCCCCAATAAGTTCAACAAATCATGAGGAATGTCCTCATATGGTGAGCGACACTTGTAAGTCCTCTCGACTTATAAGGAGAAAATTCTCTTATGAGATCCTTACAACTTATAAGAGAAAACACCACTTAGAGATCCTCACGATTCCTAAGGAGAAAATACACATACGAGATCCTCATGACTCGTAGGGAGAAATACCTTTGTGAGATCCTTATGGCTCATCAAGTCAAAAGCCTTAGTTGATAGGACCCTAACCCTGTTTATTAAGCCATCTTTGTTCAAATCGACAAAGGCAAATGATGATTCGCTTCTGGCAATATCCCAGTTGTAGCGATGCTGATGCCTAAATCGGTATCGAATTCTAAGTCCTTTCACGGCAAATGATGATTCACTCCTGGCAATATTCCACGCGCAGCGGTGCTGATGCCAAGATTGGTATCAGATCTCATGTTCCATACTCGTAACAAAAATCAGCGAGCAAAAATAAATGCATATGAAATAGCTGAAATGATAGGGCAACTCGCAATAAAAATCAGCGAGCAAAATATATGCATATAAAGAACAACCGAAATGTTTGGGCAACTCACAATAAAATGCAGTGAGTAAAAAAAAAATAGCGGAAATGATTGGGCACTGCGATAAAAAGCAGAAATGATTGGGTAATCGCGACTTTCGCGATATAAAAAGCAGAAATGATAGAGCGTCGCGCAAAGAAATAAAAAAAAATGAATGAAAATGAAACTTTTGCCCCATAGGTGAGCCCACATCGACCCCTGTATACAATCCATAGGCACAAACGAAAAGGGAACCATATTTTCCCACCAGGCTCCATCAGAAGGAGAGCCAGATCTCGACGGCAACATTTACGGCCTAAAGATCAACAACGGCGTTTCTTCTCACTTCAACAGGGATGCAGACGCGAAGTCAACAAAACGGAGCCATGGCAAAGTCCCTAGTTCCAAATCTCGACGATTCATAGATAACCTAGAGACCACCTCGACATTCGTCTCGTTACAACAGACGCAATATCAACAAAACGGAGCCATGGTAAAGTCCATAGTTCCAAATTTCGACGGTTCACAGACAACCTAGAGACCACCTCGACGTTCATCTCGTTATAGCAGACGCAACTTCAATAAAGCGGAGCCACGGCAATGTCCCTAGTTCCAAGCCTCGATGGTTCATAAACAACCTAGAGATCACCTCGACATTCGTCTCATTACAGTAGACGCGGTGTCAACAAAGGAGCGAAGGCCAAATTCCTAGCTTCAGGGTCTTGACGGCAACTCAAATAGAACCTGAAAGACTATCGGAGATCATCCCACACCAGCGCGAAGTGGTTATGACTCATCGGGGCTTCCAAATTGAGCCTAACCTCAAGTAAAAAGCGTTATGGAAAATTCCTAACGTTTGCTCTTCCGACGGTAATATGACCTAAGGAGATTACTTGAAGACGTCTTGTCCAGCCCCCGAAGGGATCAGAGACACGACAGTCATGGGGCTACTCGAACATTAGCATAAAGTCTGCATATCGGGGATGCATCAGCCAACACGACGGTACGACGGACAAAGCCCCTAGTACCACAGACCCTAACGGACCTCTGTCGTAAAGAGCAGGAATTAACTATGACGTTAGGACAGATTTGCCTACAAGACCAAGGAAGATAAACTAAAAACTCCGAAATGAGTCGATAAACTAGAGAATCCGGGATGAGTGAATAAACTACAAACTCCGAAATGAGTATATAAACTACTTCACACTAGATCAAGACATCGAAGAAAGAGAAATGCCAGTATGAAATAAAATATGTCTTTTATTCACGAATTCAAGTGAATACAAGATATATTTCATAAAGGAATCAAAATGAATACATGTTATTCATGAATCAGGAGTTTACAAACAGTACAAGAAAGGGGGTACAATGACAATTATTAAGGAGGAGGCGTCTTTACCAAACTGACAAGCCGCTCGTGCGCTCCCCTCAATTCCTTCTCATGTTCAGCTACGGCGGCCAACTCCGCTTCGATTTGAGTCCGTTGCTGCAAACAAGATGAAAGCTTTTCATCGATTTCTTGCTTTCCAGCTTCGCAGTCCTGTGTAATTCACTCGGTGAAGTCAAGCTTCTGCCTTAGCGTCAACCCATCTGAAATACATCGTTAGAGGTTGTCGAAGATAGCTTTTAGCTGCGCAGCATTCCCTTCAACCTGGGCACGCAATTGGACGGATTCGCCGGAAACCGCTTCATGTTCCTTTCGCCTCAGGGCCGCCTCTTGTTCAAAATAGCAAATGAAAGGGACACTTTGCTTGACCCGCACAGCCTGCCGAGAGTTCGAGGCTAACACCTCAGCAGTGAGATCCTTAAGCTCAATCTTGTGCAAGCAAACCTCGATCTTCCTGCAATAATCAACCCAAGAACCGACGAGATCTTCATTATAGAAGTTCACGAGCGTCGCCAGCATTGGATTGACTTCATCGGCAAAATCTGTAGCAGAAGTGAGGGCCTCGGCATCGAGATCTTCGGTAGACTCGCTTAACATTCTCCGGCTATTCGTTGTGCCCTAAGAGGATGTACATTTACCGAAGGGCCCCGCAGGCATGGGAATGCGAGACTCAAAAGGAGCTGGAGCCGGTGTAATCGCTGCAAAATGAATTACGGTCCAATTTTGACTCGGAAGACAAAGAAATTCCTCTGGGTACTAAGATGTTTTAGTTCCCGAGGGATGGAATCTATCGTACCGGTTGTTGCAGGTGGAAGAATAGGGAGTACCTAAGGTGTGGCTATTCTTTCGCTTCTTCCTTCGACTCGTGATACTGTGGTCAATATAAGGAAAACTTAGCAACAATAAGTCTACTCATAAAAAAGGGGGAGAAACATTAGGTGAAGAATATACTGACCAATACCAGAAGGTGGAACGATATCCGACTGAAAGGAAAAATGCGGGTTTAACACCTGGTACAAATGGTCGAAAAGTACTCCTGCAGAGTCGCGGCAATATACAGTCAATACAAGTAGGATTGTATCCAAAGTGAAGCAAATAAGTAAGAAACCCATACCTTCCAAGATTTGAGGAGGCGCAGAAGAAAGCAAAGGGACAACGACCGTCAAAGTGGCAGTCGGCGGCACTTCTTCAGCCGGCACAGCTTCAGGGTTTACCGCATCTATACTCAAGACAAACGAAATATCATTAGAAGAGCTTAATAGGATTGAAAAACTCAAAAACAACAACCCAAGGACTACCTGATAGATCAGGGACCGAAACCGCGCCGGAAGCGTCACCAAGTGTAACGGTTTCCTCACTCTCTCTCGGGGGAATAGATTCTGCACCCATAACTTCATCCCCTGACTCGACGAGGCTGTTGTAATGCTTGTGACACCCGCTGATACCAAGGAGCCACAAGGATAAAGAGCAGCATTCTGGACAGTCCCAGATTCCCGAGAAAGAGTGGCCACTTCGGGCTCTGTAATCATCGGCGTTTCACCTGCCATACCATCGTCAGGACTCGACCCTGCTTAAAAGAAAATACGTACGTCAGAATTCGAGGACCAAGTTCTAATAAAGGACCGGGCGTTATGTTACCTTGAAGTAGCTTTTCAGTTTCTTCCCGAGCTGCACGCGCAACCTGTTTATAGGCAGTAGACAGGGCAGAAGGAACATCCGCCGAAGAAATGTCAGCAGGAGGAATACTGCTTGAGCCCGCACCTGTGGCCAAAACAGCATCGCATTCCCTCGCTGCGTGCTTCCAGCGCTTCCTCTCAGTTTGAGCAGTGAGAACTGACCTCCTTAAGACTTCCGACAGGGGGACGTCGTCGTCCGAACCGAGCTCTGCCTCCGGAGCCGCTACGGCATTCATCATCAGCTGCTTCAGCAACACCTCCTGTGGTGACTTTGGGATGGCCGTGGCCATAGTCGCTGGGTCTAGAAGCTTTGTTACATTGCCACTTAAGATTGGCATTACACTTAGAACGACCTGAGTTGCGGTAGTTCCTGCAATAGGGCAAAGAGAAGGGTCAGATCATGAATAAAAAAGAGTAAAGGAGTAATGAAGCAAATTATACCAAGGCCCAAAGAAGCGCGGAGCCTCTCTTCCTCCTCGAACATCCTAAGGGAAGCCGCGGGAGCCTCTTCGGCAGAAATACCCGTTGAAGAAGAAAGCTTAATAGAAGCATAATAAACAGAGAAGGGATAGGCGTAGAAGAATATAACTGAAGTATACCTGACTCCGCAATAGAGATCAACGCCGCTTCCTCGCGAGCCAGTCACTTGGAAGCTGCGAGGGCAGCCTGTAGATCAATATCGGTTGCAGGCGTGTCGAACAAACCTTCATTGGTGCCGTATTCGCACAAGCCCTCATTGTAGGGAGCATGAGGCTCCTGACCGAATACGATGTTGGCAGATAATAAAGACTTCTTCTTTTTCTACGAGTGGACACCAACAGTCGACGCTAAGAGCTTTCGCTTGACAGGGTAAAAGTAGGAGTGGCAATGAGGTCTGCAACTCTGACAATCCAAAAGCCAGTGTTAAGAAGGTTCGGTCAACTTGATCACTGAGTCATAGTCCAGGGTCGGGTCAATGGTCGCTGCCAAAGAGAGAGAGAAAAGAAACACTCAGCGTGCACTCTAACCTAGATCAGAATGGTTATCACTTTGTCTAATCTGGAAACCTCCCACTGTACCTCAAATTCTCCTCCAAACCTGAAAGAAGAATTAGTCGGGGTCACCCGAGGAGTAAACTAACTCATCAGTGGGAATCGAGATCCAACTATCATCGCATGATAACTTGACGGAATCCACTCAAGTCACCACACTCCAGAAGGTATGCGCATGCCTGGCAAGTTTCAGTTCTTTTGAAACTCCCGATGAAAGTTTTACCCCTAGGACCCAAGTGACCTTGACACAGTCAACAAATCAAAGAGTCCTAGTCAAGTTCAACCCGTCATTATCCTGGATTGCATTAAACCCACCCGTACGAGCCCTTGACACAGTCAACAAGGCCGCACGACTGTCCTAACCAATCCCATTAATATGCTGCAAACAAACACTACTTAGCTACCGCACACTACGTCTTGACACAGTCAACAAACGCAGCACGAATACTAAGTAATACTTGTAAGAAATGACGGAGGGCTACGTCTAGTTTTTTTTTTTTTTTGGCGAAAAACTTTTAACGTAATGAACTTGATATTGTTGAAGGAACTGCACAACTTTTTATAAAATATAGTGACGAAAACCTTTACTAAAGAGGTCACTCCCGGTGAAGGGATCTCGGCTCTTTCCCCGTAGAATGAGGTGCAGGATATTCCAACTGAATACCACGATGCAAAGCAAAAGTAATCGGCTATAATAAAGTTAATGCCCTGACGCAAACTTCTGTCCAAGGGGTCACTCCCGGTGAAGGGATCTCGGCCCTTGCCTCGTCGACTGAGGAGCAGGATATTCCAAATGAATACCACAATACAAAACAAAAGCGAACGTCCTTGCAATAACAGCTTTTTGAAAAGTGTTCCAACAACATCAGAATAGGTTTGTTTAAACTTGCATTGATCCGAATCAATGCAGTCCCATCAATTGATCACACCACAAAGAACGAAAATATACTGACGTACGTATATGCCATCCGCATTTGCCACTGGGTCCCGTCATCACCCGTTAGGTTAGCTAACTAACGGCAGAGCGGGGACTGGACTAGCGCGGATGAAAAACATATACAACATCTACTAATATATATACCAATATATAGTATTTCGCTCAAGGCGTGATAAAATGCAACATCACAGAAATGTACAGCATCACAGAACAATACAGATATCTGGAAGCCCCGGGTTTCACAGAGCCGCTGCTGAAACCCGACGTTCCCGTGGTCGTGTGGATAGCCTGTGCAATGAAATCCTAGACCCCTACGGGCGCGGCAAGTCACCCGCCAAAACCTGAAGCGAGGCAGCCCCCTTCAGTACCGTGAATGGACCATCCAGCACTTCACGGAATCCGGTAACTTAGGCACCCCTCCTGGGTCAACCTGTACCCCCTACGAGTGCGGCGAATAGCCCGCCAATCCTAGAGTGAAGCCCCCTCCGTCTCAATGCCATGAGATGCGGGCCCGTTGCCCTCTAGAACCCGGCTGTCCGTGCACCCCTCCGCGGGGTAATCCTAGTACAGAAAGTAAAATATACATACAACGGGTACATCGACCGCAACCAGGTCGTGCCCCCAAAGAATAATACAAACAGGCAGTGACGGCAGTCCACATGTCGGACGCTCGCCCCGCAAAATCAAATGTACATAATACAACAAAACTGTACTAGCATTGCATCCAGGCTATCCCCCACGACCGATCCGCAACATCACAGCATAAACATAGAACATCAACGTGAAAGTCACGTTCGCAAATCCGTCTAACCGGGCTATAGCAGTTAGACCGGATTTACCGATCGAGTGACATTCACGGTCGCAGATATAATGTAAATACTGTGAAATAATGTGTTTAAAATATCCGATCGATCAAACAATTAACAAGTGGGCCCCCAACCAATACTGTAGCAGTCACAGAAAACCTGGGCCCAATTTTAATATTCCAAAACCCCTAAAATAAGCTCACAAGCCCACTGAAAAAAGTTGGTGAAGTGACGCCTACTTCCTGCGGCGGAAGCGCGGCCAATAAGGGGATAAGGCCGCGCTTCCGCGGTCGTACGGAACGATCACTTTACCAAATTTTTGCAGTATTCTTAGAACTCCCTGCACATCATTCTGAGACCACCTGAAAAATTTTTAGACTCCAAAAAATTTCGACAGAAATTGATTGTGCTAGAAAAATACGGTTTTTGGAAATTTTGGTCGATCGGAAACGCAAACACATCAAACGAAGCTAGGTAAGGTTAATGGCGTGGCTCTGATACCATGTTGCGCCACGGCAGCGCCCCGGCCTCGTACTCGAGGCCAAAATGCGGAATCAAAAATTTTCCTTACTCGGAAACCGGCGCTACCGCGGACAATGAAAACCCGGATCGTTTACCATTAACCTAATGCTAGCAATCAAGAGATAGGGTGAGAAGTATACCGAGTGATCCGAGTCCTCCGGTCTTCTCTTCATCGTCCCGATCTCCCGCGGAAAGTCTTGTCTCCATATCGTCGCCTCCTCGCCGGAAAGGGCACCACATCGCCTGCGTCTTTTACGGGCTCCCGCCTCAATACCGAGGCAACTCGAGCATGAAGCCGGCAACTCGACATGCTCAAGATATGCTGTAGAATGTAGTGTAGAAGATGCTTGTCTCATTTGGGGTTTGTTGCCATGGTGATGGAGGAATCAAGAATAGAAAAATGGTGCTTGCATTTTTCTAGCAAGAAAATGAGATCATGAATGAAACTCTCAAGATGAAGCTCTCTTCTTCTTCTTCTCTCTTTCTTTTTCCTCTCATGAAAAACTTATCCTTAAATGAGAATGGTGGAGGAGGGAATATGAAGCATGAAGGGAGGTGAGTGTAGGAGTGAAGAAAAGGTGACCACATCAAGAGACAAAGAAACATCAACCATGCTTCACACATTAATCAAACCCATACCCTCATTAATGCAAGTGATGGTGCAAGATAAGAATGATATCAAAAAAAGATGCTTTCATAATCAATACTTTTGCAATAAAACCCTCCACAAAGTGTTATTTGCAAACTTGCAAATAACCCCCTCCATCGGAAAAGTCCGGCCGGGAAAGAACAAAGGAAAACCGGCCGGAACGGAATGCAAACTGGCAACTTCAGAAAACTGGTCCCGTAATAAATTACAGGAAAACCCCGATACTGTGCATACACACCCGCATCTGTATTCCGTCCGGATACAAATGCAATGAGACAAAATCTACACTGTACTAAACTAGGACCGGCTTAAGCCAAAGCCGGCTAGTAATATCCGTCCGATCCTGATCCGTGCAATACCGCACGTATCAGATCGAACCCTTCCATATAACTATACGGAAACTAGTACAAAACTGTCCAATCCTGATCCGTGCAATACCGCACGTATCTGATCGGACCCTGCCATATCTCCATACGGCCTCTACAGCGTTTCGCCCGAAAGCTTGAGTAACTGTAAGTGTGGTGGACTCTAAAGACTCGTCAATACAATGGCTGTGGATTTAACCACTAGCACGTCAGAGGTATTAGCCAATACGTGACGGGCCACCAGCTATTGACCAAAAGGGACGTCGATGAGCGAACTCATCCTGACACCCTACTGAGCCTGTCAGTGACAATATCCGTACAGTCCGGTCCGTTCGTCTATGAGCATCGCATGTCGGGCCTAGGGGGTTGGTAAAAGTCAGACCCCCAAAGGCGGTACAAGTCGTGTCGGAGTGTAGCCCAGAACGCCCTGAGATACTACTGGAATACCTACCAGTAAATCTCCTGCCTCGGCCGAGGGCTTTGCGTAATGGCTCTCCTAGACACAGCGCGACCTCACCCCCAATACCGGGAGAGACGAACCCCTGCAGATCCGCTCACTGCCTCCATGTGGCTCGGGACTGTACCCAACTAAAACCTGTTTGCACGACTCCTTTGAGCCGTGGTAGGGTAGTAATCAAAGCACAGTGGGAACTCACACGAGACAAATGACGATCTCAGGTCGATGAACTAACCTGTACACATGTCACCAGGGAACTGCTATCTGACGTCTGGTATAATCCCAACTAGCAGGTTCCCGGCGAGTCCTGTCCGGTGTACTCATAACCCAATGAGCACTTGTATACATCTTAGGTGTACCAACTGACACCAGTGGCTTGTGAGACCGGCCACCGCCCCTCGTCGGGGTCTCGACTGCATACACTAGTCTACTAATGGAGTATCGATGCCCTGTCTCGAAACTCCTACGACTAGAGACCTTTTAAGGATGTGCTTATAGACTACCAGCTCCCACGTATATGATCGCCATCATACTGCTGGTCGTCAAGCAAGAATCCTAGGGGCTCTATCAACGTGTAATAGCGACCTGTATGGTCACCTGAAACAGTACACGATGATAAAGGTAAACCAGATAGCATACTATCATCTCGAGTAAGACTGTCCTACCGGGATAGGTCCTCCCTCAATCATTGCAATCACGTGCCTGTGATCCAATAATTGACTCTGAGGGCACTATTTCCAACAATCTCCCACTTGCACTCAAGGCTAATTATTGCGATGCCGCATACTCACAGCCCGTGTGATACCGAACACCCAACTCCTCTACTAGTCAGTCTCACAAAGCTCGTTTGCGAAACTATTGCGTTCGAGGAATAGCCTCAGTGAGTGGATCCGCTGTGATGTTTCTTTCTATGTCTCTCTATATCTCAAGTTCGCGGAGAAAGCCATCTCCCGAAATGAGCAATACCTGTCTTAGAATGTCTGGATGTCTGATGGGACCTAGCTCATAAATGAACTGCAAATCCAAACTTCTTAGACTGTATCGTCAACTGAACTTAATCAGTATCCTGCGCCATGCCTCCCTCAGTATCTGCCTGGATCACTTGTCCAGAATACTGTCCCTCGTCAGAGGGAGAACTATAACTCTGACAACCTCCTTGTCGTCCATGTCACCTTGGAAGCCTGGAGTGATAACCGTCTCCTATAGGAGGCAGCCGTTATCATATCCCTAGAACATTCACTTATGTTCTAAAACTGCTTCCGACTGTTCCTCCAGGATTGGATCAATATCTACTTATTGCATCTAGTGCAAGAACAACATCTGGTGTGGTGCTTGACATCTCATGATTGACTCAATTGCCTAAGCAAGTGATCTGCCAATCATGCACATCCCTCTCTACTTTAGTCTATAAGACACCTTTAGATAGGGTGACTCCATTACCTGCAGGTACACTACCATGCTAGGAGTCGTCCATTCTAAATACTCTTAGAATGCTGTCAAAGTACCCTGATTGGGAAACCACCCAAATCTAGATCTAAAACCATAGATCTAGTAACCAGTATGTCTGATATAATGTCCAAGTCCCTTGTGGAGAAACCACTGTGTGACAACCAAAGTATAACCGATCGTAGTATAGGAATATCACTTCCTACTCTGTGTATGTCATCCAAATACCAGGACATCACACCCTACTACCTTCTTAACAGATCCATCCCATATTCTGATGAAGTCAAACCTATGACTTCGCATCAGAAATAGATGATCTATCTCCGCTATATCTGCTTTTGTCTATAAATAGATATAAGCCTGATGTCCACCAATGCTTCCGCTGCTCCCACTGACTACGACAACCCTCTGGCAGAGTCATATAGACGTACACTTCTAAAGCTAGTTTAGAACGATGCTATACTCATCCTCCTGCCGGGTCTCACAGTCTGGAACAACAGCAATGGTAAGTCTGGGTAAACAAGAACCTCCCTGCCACCGTCCTTGAGCATACCGAAGTACCTCTCGAGTGCCTGAGTTTACCCACCATATCTGCGGAGTGGCCAATGGAATGTCAAACCAGATTGAATCTTTAGGTTCCTGTGAAATCTTCAGTAATCGTTTGTGGTTTTGGAATCACTTCCAGTTCTACCATACTCCCACTACTGTTTTCTGAAAAAATCCATTTTTATTTAAAACTGTAGCGAGTCAAGAACAATATCTCTATTGATCTTCCAGATGGTAGAAAATCAACCCTCGTCATAGCCTGGGTCAACCCACAAACAGCCATTACAGAAACGTGCCTTGAGTTATCCGGAGTCTGGTTTTAAGCATAAGCCGGACAACTCCCCGTACCTTAACATCGTTAAGATATGAACTGTTCTATATCCAATATAGAACTAGAGGCACTGATTTAATTGAACCAGATTCAAATCATGCATCTATCTCCAGTGCATGTCAACTAAATGGAAGGAGACCGATCAGCGTTACTCAACTTAGGAATGCTTCCAATTATGAGTAACCTGAAAGAGAAGCAATTTCTCTTTATCATTACTATCAACTGAATACCATACACAAGTATCTACATCTTCGATCACTTTGAAGAATCCCGATACTTGCTATACCTGGTTCTCTACTCTATTCAAATACCTATAACTCCTCAAAACTTAGACCCTGTGTTTCCACGAAACACATGTCTAAGAACTAGAGAAGTTAAAAGTAAACAGAATATAGTATGAGGACCAACCCCTCTGTCCTAATGGACACTGGACAACATACAATACTCTGTATAAGTCCGCTGAGTCTAACAACTCTTTCACTGTGTGTCGTAGGTTGAAAACTGTACTTATGGTTAAGAAGAATTACACCGCTGTTTAATGCTCCTTACCTAACCATCCACTGATATAGGTAAATGTCATCGACATAATATCAAAAGGTATATCTCACTCTATGAAAATAGACGTACAGATATATCAATTTGAAATTGGTGCATAACCGCGGATATTCAAAACCAAATATTTGCCGACCGGCAAACAACCCAGGTGACTTCCTCAAATATCACCGATTACAACGAATCCCGATATAATGAGGATGATCACCCAATTCCCAATAACTTACTCCCACTCATCATCTGTAAAACCATACAGATGTGAGAATCATACCTGGCAAATACATACCCTGGAGTAAGTGTCTAATCACAGTGAAACTGAAACATTGAAATGTTTCATCGGGGTATCCTGGTATTCCTAGTAATACCTCTTCCATTATCCAGATTCACAACTATGACCGTATAATTCTTTGCCACCTCTCCAAATCCCTTTATATGTCTTTAGTCATTACCTTCTGTACACCCCTTTAAGCCAAATGGTTTTCTTCCTTCCCTACCGTTCGGCACCAGCCTATGGTTTGGAAGAAGACTATCCAAAAAGCATAAAGGGTGTACTGTCCTAATCCTAGGAGCACTCGCAATGCGAGAGAAGGTGAAGATAAAAGACACCTGAATGTACTTTATTCCTATTTCTCCTGAACCAGGATCCATCCCCGAACTGGAACAAGTTCCTTTCGAGTTCGTATATAACCATACGATGGATTATCCAATAAAATGGGATCTTCGTAGTGATACGGAGTGTCCTGGAGAAATACAAAGGTGATTTAGGATTGGTGAAGAAATACTTGGTTTGGTCGTGAATAGCAGTCGCAACTTACTTTGCCCTCTTACTAATCCCTTGCTTTGTCTTAACTTAATACCTTCTGTACACCGTTTAGGCTAACTGGTTTTCTTCATTCCCTACCGGTCGACACCAGCCTAAGGTTTGGAAGAAGACTATCCAATTTGCATAATAGGTGTACTATCTTCTAAACCAAGGAGTACTCGCAACCTGAGAGAAGGTAAAAGGAAAAGACAACTGAATAATCCTATCCTTTTTCTCCAGAACCAGAAACCATCCTCGAAGTCCTTCGAGTTCGTATATAACCATACGATGGTTTTGTCCAATGGAAGTGGACGTTCGTAGTAATACGGGGTGTCCTGGAGAAAAGGGTAAAAGTAGGAGTGGCAATGAGGTCTGCAACTCTGACAATCCAAAAGCCAGTGTTAAGAAGGTTCGGTCAACTTGGTCACTGAGTCATAGTCCAGGATCGGGTCAATGGTCGCTGCCAAAGAGAGAGAGAAAAGAAACACTCAGCGTGCACTCTAACCTAGATCAGAATGGTTATCACTTTGTCTAATCTGGAAACCTCCCACTGTACCTCAAATTCTCCTCCAAACCTGAAAGAAGAATTAGTCGGGGTCACCCGAGGAGTAAACTAACTCATCAGTGGGAATCGGGATCCAACTATCATCGCATGATAACTTGACGGAATCCACTCAAGTCACCACACTCCAGAAGGTATGCGCATGCCTGGCAAGTTTCAGTTCTTTTGAAACTCCCGATGAAAGTTTTACCCCTAGGACCCAAGTGACCTTGACACAGTCAACAAATCAAAGAGTCCTAGTCAAGTTCAACCCGTCATTATCCTGGATTGCATTAAACCCACCCGTACGAGCCCTTGACACAGTCAACAAGGCCGCACGACTGTCCTAACCAATCCCATTAATATGCTGCAAACAAACACTACTTAGCTACCGCACACTACGTCTTGACACAGTCAACAAACGCAGCACGAATACTAAGTAATACTTGTAAGAAATGACGGAGGGCTACGTCTAGTTTTTTTTTTTTTTTTGGCGAAAAACTTTTAACGTAATGAACTTGATATTGTTGAAGGAACTGCACAACTTTTTATAAAATATAGTGACGAAAACCTTTACTAAAGAGGTCACTCCCGGTGAAGGGATCTCGGCTCTTTCCCCGTAGAATGAGGTGCAGGATATTCCAACTGAATACCACGATGCAAAGCAAAAGTAATCGGCTATAATGAAGTTAATGCCCTGACGCAAACTTCTGTCCAAGGGGTCACTCCCGGTGAAGGGATCTCGGCCCTTGCCTCGTCGACTGAGGAGCAGGATATTCCAAATGAATACCACAATACAAAACAAAAGCGAACGTCCTTGCAATAACAGCTTTTTGAAAAGTGTTCCAACAACATCAGAATAGGTTTGTTTAAACTTGCATTGATCCGAATCAATGCAGTCCCATCAATTGATCACACCACAAAGAACGAAAATATACTGACGTACGTATATGCCATCCGCATTTGCCACTGGGTCCCGTCATCACCCGTTAGGTTAGCTAACTAACGGCAGAGCGGGGACTGGACTAGCGCGGATGAAAAACATATACAACATCTACTAATATATATACCAATATATAGTATTTCGCTCAAGGCGTGATAAAATGCAACATCACAGAAATGTACAGCATCACAGAACAATACAGATATCTGGAAGCCCCGGGTTTCACAGAGCCGCTGCTGAAACCCGACGTTCCCGTGGTCGTGTGGATAGCCTGTGCAATGAAATCCTAGACCCCTACGGGCGCGGCAAGTCACCCGCCAAAAGCTGAAGCGAGGCAGCCCCCTTCAGTACCGTGAATGGACCACCCAGCACTTCACGGAATCCGGTAACTTAGGCACCCCTCCTGGGTCAACCTGTACCCCCTACGAGTGCGGCGAATAGCCCGCCAATCCTAGAGTGAAGCCCCCTCCGTCTCAATGCCATGAGATGCGGGCCCGTTGCCCTCTAGAACCCGGCTGTCCGTGCACCCCTCCGCGGGGTAATCCTAGTACAGAAAGTAAAATATACATACAACGGGTACATCGACCGCAACCAGGTCGTGCCCCCAAAGAATAATACAAACAGGCAGTGACGGCAGTCCACATGTCGGACGCTCGCCCCGCAAAATCAAATGTACATAATACAACAAAACTGTACTAGCATTGCATCCAGGCTATCCCCCACGACCGATCCGCAACATCACAGCATAAACATAGAACATCAACGTGAAAGTCACGTTCGCAAATCCGTCTAACCGGGCTATAGCAGTTAGACCGGATTTACCGATCGAGTGACATTCACGGTCGCAGATATAATGTAAATACTGTGAAATAATGTGTTTAAAATATCCGATCGATCAAACAATTAACAAGTGGGCCCCCAACCAATACTGTAGCAGTCACAGAAAACCTGGGCCCAATTTTAATATTCCAAAACCCCTAAAATAAGCTCACAAGCCCACTGAAAAAAGTTGGTGAAGTGACGCCTACTTCCTGCGGCGGAAGCGCGGCCAATAAGGGGATAAGGCCGCGCTTCCGCGGTCGTACGGAACGATCACTTTACCAAATTTTTGCAGTATTCTTAGAACTCCCTGCACATCATTCTGAGACCACCTGAAAAATTTTTAGACTCCAAAAAACTTCGACAGAAATTGATTGTGCTAGAAAAATACGGTTTTTGGAAATTTTGGTCGATCGGAAACGCAAACACATCAAACGAAGCTAGGTAAGGTTAATGGCGTGGCTCTGATACCATGTTGCGCCACGGCAGCGCCCCGGCCTCGTACTCGAGGCCAAAATGCGGAATCAAAAATTTTCCTTACTCGGAAACCGGCGCTACCGCGGACAATGAAAACCCGGATCGTTTACCATTAACCTAATGCTAGCAATCAAGAGATAGGGTGAGAAGTATACCGAGTGATCCGAGTCCTCCGGTCTTCTCTTCATCGTCCCGATCTCCCGCGGAAAGTCTTGTCTCCATATCGTCGCCTCCTCGCCGGAAAGGGCACCACATCGCCTGCGTCTTTTACGGGCTCCCGCCTCAATACCGAGGCAACTCGAGCATGAAGCCGGCAACTCGACATGCTCAAGATATGCTGTAGAATGTAGTGTAGAAGATGCTTGTCTCATTTGGGGTTTGTTGCCATGGTGATGGAGGAATCAAGAATAGAAAAATGGTGCTTGCATTTTTCTAGCAAGAAAATGAGATCATGAATGAAACTCTCAAGATGAAGCTCTCTTCTTCTTCTTCTCTCTTTCTTTTTCCTCTCATGAAAAACTTATCCTTAAATGAGAATGGTGGAGGAGGGAATATGAAGCATGAAGGGAGGTGAGTGTAGGAGTGAAGAAAAGGTGACCACATCAAGAGACAAAGAAACATCAACCATGCTTCACACATTAATCAAACCCATACCCTCATTAATGCAAGTGATGGTGCAAGATAAGAATGATATCAAAAAAAGATGCTTTCATAATCAATACTTTTGCAATAAAACCCTCCACAAAGTGTTATTTGCAAACTTGCAAATAACCCCCTCCATCGGAAAAGTCCGGCCGGGAAAGAACAAAGGAAAACCGGCCGGAACGGAATGCAAACTGGCAACTTCAGAAAACTGGTCCCGTAATAAATTACAGGAAAACCCCGATACTGTGCATACACACCCGCATCTGTATTCCGTCCGGATACAAATGCAATGAGACAAAATCTACACTGTACTAAACTAGGACCGGCTTAAGCCAAAGCCGGCTAGTAATATCCGTCCGATCCTGATCCGTGCAATACCGCACGTATCAGATCGAACCCTGCCATATAACCATACGGCAACTAGTACAAAACTGTCCAATCCTGATCCGTGCAATACCGCACGTATCTGATCGGACCCTGCCATATCTCCATACGGCCTCTACAGCGTTTCGCCCGAAAGCTTGAGTAACTGTAAGTGTGGTGGACTCTAAAGACTCGTCAATACAATGGCTGTGGATTTAACCACTAGCACGTCAGAGGTATTAGCCAATACGTGACGGGCCACCAGCTATTGACCAAAAGGGACGTCGATAAGCGAACTCATCCTGACACCCTACTGAGCCTGTCAGTGACAATATCCGTACAGTCCGGTCCGTTCGTCTATGAGCATCGCATGTCGGGCCTAGGGGGTTGGTAAAAGTCAGACCCCCAAAGGCGGTACAAGTCGTGTCGGAGTGTAGCCCAGAACGCCCTGAGATACTACTGGAATACCTACCAGTAAATCTCCTGCCTCGGCCGAGGGCTTTGCGTAATGGCTCTCCTAGACACAGCGCGACCTCACCCCCAATACCGGGAGAGACGAACCCCTGCAGATCCGCTCACTGCCTCCATGTGGCTCGGGACTGTACCCAACTAAAACCTGTTTGCACGACTCCTTTGAGCCGTGGTAGGGTAGTAATCAAAGCACAGTGGGAACTCACACGAGACAAATGACGATCTCAGGTCGATGAACTAACCTGTACACATGTCACCAGGGAACTGCTATCTGACGTCTGGTATAATCCCAACTAGCAGGTTCCCGGCGAGTCCTGTCCGGTGTACTCATAACCCAATGAGCACCTGTATACATCTTAGGTGTACCAACTGACACCAGTGGCTTGTGAGACCGGCCACCGCCCCTCGTCGGGGTCTCGACTGCATACACTAGTCTACTAATGGAGTATCGATGCCCTGTCTCGAAACTCCTACGACTAGGGACCTTTTAAGGATGTGCTTATAGACTACCAGCTCCCACGTATATGATCGCCATCATACTGCTGGTCGTCAAGCAAGAATCCTAGGGGCTCTATCAACGTGTAATAGCGACCTGTATGGTCACCTGAAACAGTACACGATGATAAAGGTAAACCAGATAGCATACTATCATCTCGAGTAAGACTGTCCTACCGGGATAGGTCCTCCCTCAATCATTGCAATCACGTGCCTGTGATCCAATAATTGACTCTGAGGGCACTATCTCCAACAATTATAACCCGACTGTTGAGGGAAGCGGTGTGGGTTGTACCTCATAAACAGTACCGAGGTGCTCTGTCTAAATACTAAAAAGTCCGGCCTGATGGAATACAGGTGCAAGATTTCCCGAGCCCTCAACGTGGAAGCCCCGTCTTTGAAAGGGTCACGCAACGGATGCACCACTTTAGTAGATTCCTTGCCGATAGTCAAGAATCTATCGACAAAGGTCATGCTGTCCCCAACCATGCGCGGGCGGAGGACCAGTCGCCGAGCCTCTCGCTGCGACGGGTCTGACGCAGAAGCGTCAACCAGATACATGACCCGAAGAAAGTTGTAGCTGTCGTAGAAGCGGGGTCGTTTGTGAACACCGAAAACACAGAGCACGTGCATCTCAATCCACAACGTGAAGTAGTGCAATGGAAGATGTACGGGCTTTACCCCCGGCTGAGTAGTGTTTGCCGCTAAGCTCAGGCCATGATATAGATGAGCCAGCCCTGCGATCCCAATGGCCACACGCGTCCCTGCGATCATGTGGTGGGCTGGATGAAAGATAGATGGCCTTATATAGCGAGGATGCGTCGGAAGCACAAACCAATTCAACCACAGGCCGATGAACCCCAGAAAGAATGTTTCTTTGTCGATGTCTGAAGCAGCGAGCTCTGCAAAAGGGATGACCGGAACGTCTGGAATGAAGAAATTCTTTAAATCCAAACCAAAATCGAACGGGTCGTCAAGCTTGGCGAATTTCGCGGCTTGTTTTGATAAGAATTCTGGCCGAAGAAAGAGGGCGATGAAATCTGCAAAGCCGACTCTGTGCCCTTCAGACTCTAAGAACAAACTCTCATAAATGTTCAACATCTTGATTAGGCTCGGGAACCGGTGTTGAAAGGCATTATCTGGAATAAGGTCCATCACCACTGATTTGGTGGCAAAAATAAACTCATCAGGGGGAAGTATCTCCTCGTACTGTTCCCCTCTGACGGGTAAACCGGAAATTTCCGCAAACTCCTCTAAGGAAATTGAGACCTCCCGATCCGATAGAAGAAATGTGTGGGTTGGGATGTTCCACTGTTCCATAAAAGCCTTGACCCACCACACACGAGGCGCAGGATATTGAAAAAGGGACGCATAGATTGCAGGATACAACCCAAGCTTCAGCAGCAGCGACTTCTTGGCCGACAGGATATACCGAGCAGACTGTAGGTAGCCGGCTGAATAGCGAGGAGTCAATCCTATCATATAAACTTGCCCCCAAGGGCGCGACTCGCCTTGGCATATGCGCCGCCCCAAAATTTCCAAAGCCATCGGTGGCTGTACGGGTATTGATGCCATGGAGGGCTGAAGGCGACTTTCCGAGGTCCAGTTGACCTCTTCTACGACATAAATCACTTGAGGCGAATCAGCGTAATGAATCGCCGAAATTAGCTCTGAGGGCACTGCACAAGAAAAACTACGTCGACCCCGGATAATATGATTATACCACGATCCCCACAGGTGAAGAGATTTCTGCTCCGGGTCATGATCTTTAATAAGCGCAAAGACTTCTCGATCCACGGGCGCGTCAGCAAAAGCGCTCTCTGAACGTACGAAAGGAAAGGAAGAGTCGAAAGCCATACCACCTGCACAAAAGGAGAAGGTTCAGCTATTGGTGTTTTGTTCAGAACTTTAATGCTCTTTGATACTTAAAATTTTTTTACTGCATTGCAGTGCAAAAGAAAGGGACAAGGGGGCACACAAAGTTAAGGTAACGCCCCATCATTGATGGGGCAGTCACTCATTAAGAATAGAATCCTAAAAGGATTCTCATTTAATGAGAAATATCATTGGACTAAGGAGTTAAACTCCCATGAGAGCTGTGCTCTGCAAACAGATTTCACATCTGTCAGGAAAATTAAGAGGGGAATAAAATTCCCCAAAACTTTTTAGAGCCATGCTCTGTAAAACTATGGGGTAATATACCAAAACCCTCAAAAGCAAAGCTTTTTGACTGGGTAAAACCCCAAGATCTTTAAGATCTGCAAAAAGAATAGTAAAATCTCTAAGAGTTCTTTATGAAAGATGAGCAAAGCTCTGATTAACGGGTTAAGAAATCCTAAAACATGTTTTTAGGATCTACGATCTAAGAAGAGTAAAGCTCTGTTAATGGGTTCGATCATAATCCTTACCAAGTTTTTGGCAAAGTTCTAACTCTAAAAGAGTTTCCTTGGGCAGAGATCTAAGCTCTGGAAAAAGAATTATATTCTCAGAAAGAAGAAGTTTAGGGAAGGTGAACAACAGTCATCTCAAGGGCCAATGACCCTACTTATAAGCACAGGGAGACGGTTCCACTTCCGAGAAGATCCAACGGTGGAAAAGATGTCACCGCTGCACTTACGTGTGAGCCACGTAAGCGCAGCAGTGGGGGGGGGGAATTTGTTCCCTAATAAAAGAGCAAAGCTCTGTTCAAAACTCAAGAGGCAGCGCCTCACGTGTCTGCCATGAGGGCGCCAGCGCGAGAATTAAAAACTCTTAAAAGAGAAAAGCCCTGTTCAAAACTCAAGAGGCAGCGCCTCACGTGTCTTCCACGAGGGTGCCAGCGCCAGAATTAAAAACTCTTAAAAGTGTAAAGCCCAATTCAAAACTCAAGAGACAGCGCCTCACGTGTCTGCCACGAGGGCGCCAACGCCATAGTTAAAAACTCTTAAAAGAGCAAAGGTCTGTTCAAAACTCAAGAGGCAGCGCCTCACGTGCCTGCCACGAGGGCGCCAGCACCAGAGTTAAAAACTTTTATTGGCTCCGCACGTGCACAGCACGTGAGCGCTGGTGCCTAATAGAATTGAATTCCACTCTCTGTTATACAGAGCCGTTGGATCAAAGATCCAACGGAGATGATAAATCATCAGAATGCAGAGAGGAAATATTTTTCAAATCTTTCTAAACAAGAAAGATTACTCTCTGTAAAACAAAGTACTATTGGATTAAAAATCCAATGGTGATTAAAGAATCACCGATTTACAGAATAAATCCTGTGTCGGAAAATATTTCCCTAATCTTGTTAAAAATAAGAAAAATATTTTCTGTAAAGCAGAAGTCCTTGGATCAAAGATCCAACGGTGGGTAAAATCCCCAAATCAATTAGGATCTCTCAATGAGAGATTTCTTCAATTAATCAACAAGCTTGCCTCTACTATATAAAGGACCCAAGATTTCAAGTCTAACACAGAGAAACCCCCCATAAGCTTTGAAAAAACAAAGCAGAAAGTTTCCAAAAGGAAGAAAGAAGAAAATATCCCTTCTCAGAGAAAAAAATTCTAGGTAAATAAAAGAAGAGAGATTAAAGCATCTCGTTTACCTATTGAAGTGTTTAACCCTTTTAAAAAGAAGAACATAGTTCTTTCTCTGGATTTAAGATCTACAAGACAAGTCTCCCACAAGTTGAGAATTTAATTCTCATCGGGACGAACTTGATCTTAGAAATCAAAGATTCAGAAAAGAACAAGGAAATTGAACTCATCAGAATAAAATATACAAGGAAGAATTAGCGCCCAGCGCCTCATGTGCCCCTCACATGGGCGCTACAAAATAAGGAGTGCTTAGCACTCAGTGGTTGGCGCTCAGCGTCCAGCGCCTCTTATGCCCCTCACGTGGGTGCTATAAAATAAGGAGTGCTTAGCACTCAGTGGTTGGCGCTCAGCGTCCAACGCCTCTTATGCCCCTCACGTGGGTGCTACAAAATAAGGAGTGCTTAGCACTCAGCGGTGCGGCGCCTAGCGCCCAGCGTCCCACGTGACCCTCACGTGGGCGCCAAAGAACATAAAAGTGCTTGACACTCACCAGGAAGCGCCTAGCGCCTCACGTGTTTCACACGTGGGCGCCATAAAGAGTGCTCAGCACTCCATAAAGAGAGAAAAAAGAGTAAATTGCGAGCGTCAGAACATACATAAGTGTTCAGCACTTTTTGTACAATAAAAGAGATCGAGCCCAAACAAGTGCTTAGCACTTCTTTTCAAATAAAAAGAAAACTGAGTGGACCAAACCCAAGTTGGCTAGATCTCTAATTCAGATCAACTGAGCCCATGTGTCCATTGCTTCCCAAACACGACTCATGATATCCAAAATGATGTTCATTCCACATTTCCTAAGTATATCTTAGTTCCTCAAAAATGGCTAATGATTCTTAGATGGTCCACCATGATCTCTTCCCTCAGACACGGGAATTGGTTCAAAGGTACATCTCTCCATACCTCTGATGCATGTCGTTGTAATTCCTCAACGTCTTCAGAGAGGTGGCGGGTCCCGACAACCAACTGCTTTTGGGTGCACTTCCCAAGCTGACGTGTACACCTTAAACCAAACTACATCCTAAATGGGTGTATCCCACTTCATCGCCGTACATCCCGTCACGTAACAAATACACGGGCATAAAATGGTGATCTACGAACCGTAACGTCCTCAAACTACTACGGACCGAAACGTTCTTAAACTAAACTCTCACCTCAAAAAGGGTGATCTACGGACCGTAACGTCCTCAAACTACTACGGACGGACACGTCCTTAAACTAAACCCTCACCTCAAAAATGGTGATCTACGGACCGAAACGTCCTTAAACTAACAACAGACCGTAACGTCTTTAAACTAAACAATAGAGCCCAAATGCTCTTTTGTTGGATCTGAATGATCCTAAAACCCTGTTAAGTAGATCTTAGTATCAAATTGGACTAACGTATCCTTAACAAAAATTTAAGTTTATCTTAATCTCAAACGAGATTAATGATCCTTAAATCAACCCAAACCCAAATCTAAGATATACGGATTTAGACTAATCTTCGCCCTACGGGCGACAACATAAATTAGTCTCCGTATACAATCCACGGGCAACCAAAATAAAACAAACACACACGACACGAAGTGAACTTCTGGAGCAGAAGAAAGTGGTTATCGCGATGCGATAACGTAATTAACTGCAGGGGCTTGTGCCTGAAGGGAAGAACGTCTCCACAATCAAAACCCCTCGCAAACGAGGGGGAATCTGACGAAGTCTGCTACAACGGCTACATCTGTCCAAACCTCCGATATACGGTGCCATAAATCAACTTGGTATCTTCAGATAGGTGGACGGATAAACCCAAATAGCATCTTCTCCCAAATTCAGGAAAGTCGATCCATCCCGGTTCGTCTCCGTTTTCGGCGGTAAACAATCAGTTGGAAGATCGATAGTCGTATTTGGGACTAAGATCAGTTTGGGAGGTAGTGAACCCATGGGCTCGGTTGATCTAAGTTAGGGACCTAGCCAACTTGGGCTTGGTCCACTCAGTTTTTTTTTATTTGAAAAAGAGTGCTAAGCACTTGTTTGGGCTCAGTCCTCTTTTTTGTGCAAAAAGTGCTGAGCACGTATGTAAGTTCTGATGCTCACATATAATCATGTGGGGTTTTCAGTCATGGGAATTTCCCAATAAGTGTTAAACACTTTACCCCTTTTGTCTTTATATGGAGTGCTAAGCACTTTTTATAGCGCTCATGTGCGAAGCACGTGAGGAGCTAGGCGTTAGGCTCTGTCTAGTGAGTGCAAAGCACTTTTATGTTTTTTGGCGCCCACGTGAGGGACACGTGAGGCGCTGGGCGCCGCTCACTGAGTGCTAAGCACTCCTTTATTTTGTAGCGCCCATGTGAGAGGCGCGTGAGACGTTGGGCGCTGAGCGCCGCTCACTGAGTGCTAGACGCTCCTTATTTTGTGGCGCCCATGTGAGGGGCATGTAAGGCGCTGGGCGGTGATTTTTTCTTGTATATTTTATTCTGAGGAGTTCAATTTCCTGGTTCTTTTCTGAATCTTTGATCTCCAAGAGCAAGTTCTTCCCGATGAGAATTAAATTCTCAACTTGTAGGAGACTTGTCTTGTGGATCTCAGATCCAGAGAAAGAACTAAGTTCTTCTTTTAAAAGTGTTAAACCCTTTAATAGGTAAACGAGATGCTTTGATCTCTCTTCTTTTTTATTTACCCAGAGCTTTTTTTTCCTGAGAAAGGAGATCTTCTTCTTTATTGAAGCTTTCTGCTTTTTTTTTTCCGAAGCTTATGAGGGAGGTTCCTCCTTTTCTAGACTTGAATTCTTGGGTCCTTTATATAATAGAGGCAAGTCTGTTGATTAGTTGAAGAAATCTCTTATTAAGAGATCCTAAATGATTTGGGGATTTTTACCCACCATTCGATTTTTGATCTAAGGGCTTCTGTTTTACAGAACATATTTTTCTTGTTTTTAACAAGATTGGGGACATATTTACCCATACAGAATTTATTTTGTAGATCGGTGATTCTTTAATCACCATTGGATTTTTAATCTAACGGTACTCTGTTTTATAGAGGGCAATCCTTCTTATTTAGAAAGATTTGAGGAATATTTCCTCTAAACAGAATTTAATTCCGTATTCTGATAATTTATCATCTCTGTTGGATCTTTGATCCAACGGCTCTGTATAACAGAGAGTAGAATTTAATTCTACTAGGCGCAGACGCTCACGTGCTGTGCACGTGGGAGCTTATTAAGCTTTTAATTCTTTCACGTGCTTTGCACATTAGTGCCCATGTGTGGAGCACATGCGGCGCCAATAAGAGTTTTTAACTCTGGTGCTGGCGCTTTCGTGGAAGGCACGTGAGGCGCTGCTTAAGATTTTTATGTGCTCTGCACATGGGCACTGCTCATATAAGAGTTTTTAACTCTGGCGCTGGCGCCTTCATGGAAGGCACGTGAGGCGCTGCCTCTTGAGTTTTGAACAGAGCTTTGGTCTTTTATTGGGGGAAACAAATACCCCCCACCATTGCGCTCACGTGGCTCACACGTGAGTGCAGCGGTGGCACCTTTTTCACCGTTGGATCTTCTTGAAAGTTGAACAGTCTTTCTGTACCTATAAGTAGGGCCTTTGGCCCTTGAGATGACTGGTGTTCATTTTCCCTAACCTTTTTCTTTCTCTCAGAATTTAATTCTCTTTCTAGAGCTTAGATCTCTGTCCAAGGAAACTCTTTTAGAGTCAGAACTCTGTCAAAAAAATTTGGTAAAGATTATGACCAAACTCTTGAAGGAATCTCTTCATGTTCTAGGGTTTTAACCCATTAACAGAGCTTTTCTCTTCTTCTGTAATGATTAGATCGTAGATCTTAAAAAATGTTTTAGGGTTTCTTAACCCGTTAATCGGAGCTTTGCTCTTCTTTCATAAAGATCTCTTAGAATTCTAAGATTTTTCTTGCGGATCGTAAAAATCTTAGAATTTAGATTTGCTTTTGAAGGTTCTGGGATATTATCCCATTGTTCTACAGATCTTGGCTCTAAAAATCTTTAGGGAATTCTATTTCCTTCTTAATTTTCTTGACAGATGTGAAATCTGTTTGCAGAGCACAGCTCTTGAGGGAGTTTAACTTCTCAGTCCAATGATGTTTTCTTATTAAATGAGAATTCTTTTGGATTCTATTAGTGACTGCCCCATCATTGATGGGGCGTTACCTTAATTTTGTGGGCCCCCTTATCCCTTTCTTTTAAACTGCGGTGCAGTACAATTTTTAAGTTCCAAAGAGTGTTAGAGTCCTGAACATAGTGTCGATAGCTAACCCATATCTTTTTATGCAGGTATTATGGCTTTCGATTCCTCCTTTCCTTTCGTACATTCAGAGAGCGCTTTTGCTGACGCGCCCATGGATCGGGAAGTCTTTACGCTTATTAAGGACCATGACCCAGTGCAAAAATCTCTTCACCTATGGAGATCATGGTATAGTCAGATTATCCAGGGTCGATGCAGTTTTTCTTGTGCAGCGCCTTCGGAGCCGATCCCAGCTATTCACTATGCTGATCCGCCTCAAGTGATTTACGTCGTAGAAGAGGTTAACTGGAACTTGGAAGGTTGTCTTCAACCTTCCATGGCATCGATACCCGTACAGCCACCGATAGCCTTGGACATTTTGGGGTGACGCATATGCCAAGGAGAGTCACGCCCTTGGGGGCAAGTTTATATGATAAGATTGACTCCACGTCATTCGGCCAGCTACCTACAGTGGGCTCGGTATATCCTGTCAGCCAAAAAGTCACCGCTGTTGAGGACCGGGTAGTACCCCGCAATCTACGTATCTCTCTTTTATTACCATGCTCCCTATGTGTGATGGTTCAAGTCTTTTTTGGAACAATGGATATATATTCCGATCCGTACCTTTTTCTTATCAAATTGGGAAGTTTTGATTTCATTGGAAGAGTTCGCGGAGATCTCCGGCTTACCCGTCAGAGGGGAGTACTATGAGGAGATACTTCCCCCAATGAGTACATCTTTGCCACTAAGTCAGTGGTAATGGGCCTGACCCCGAAGAACGCCGTTCAACATCAGTTCCCCAGCTTGATCAAGGTGTTGAATATGCACGAGAATTTATTCCTGGAGTCTGGCGGGCATGGGGTTAGCTTCGGAGATTTTATCGCTCGTTTTCTTTGTTCGGAAGTTCTGTCTAAGAATGCCGCGAAATTCGCTAAACTCGACGACCCGTTCGGGTTTGGTTTAGATAACTTGCCGACGGCGGAAGCCGATCTAAAGAATTTCTTTATTCTGGACACTCCAGTTGTCCCCTTTGCGGAGATCGCTGCTCCGGGTGTTGATGAAGAGTCGTTCTTATTGGGGTTCATTAGCCTGTGGCTGAGTTGGTTCGTGCTTCCTACGCACCCCCACTATATGAGGCCGTCTGTCTTTTATCCGGCCCATCGCATTGTCGCGGGGATGCGCATGGCCGTTGGGATCGCGGGGTTAGCTCATCTATACCACGGCCTGAGTTTAGCAGCTGACACTACTCAGCTGGGGGTAAAGCCCGTGTATCTTCCATTGCATTACTTCACATCATGGATTAAGATGCACGTGCCGGGTGCCTTCGGCGTTCACAAACGATCCCAGTTCTACGAAAGCTACAACTTCCCCCGGGTCATGTACCTAGTTGACGCTTCCGCTCCAGACCCATCACAGCGAGAGGCTCGGAGATTGCTCTTTCGGCCACGCATGGTTGGGGACAGTATGACTTTTGTCAATAAAGTATTGACTATCGGCAAAGAATCCACCAAAGTGGTCCAACCATTGCACGAGACTTTTAAGGATTGGGCTTTTGCATTGAGGGCCCGGGAAGTTATGCACCTGTACTCTATTAGGCTGGGCTTCCTAGTTTTAGACAGAACGCCTCGGTGCTGTTCATGAGGTACAACTCACATCGCTTCGCTCAACAGCTGGGTTATAATCAAGGTGTTCCTCTCGAGGCATTCTTAGTCGAGCCGGCTGCTACGGAGGAAGGTATTCGCAGCGCACTGCACCATTTTATGCGATTAAATACGGGGTCCCATTTTCTCGTCAGCGAGTCGAGCTATGTGCCGAAAGCTTCGAACGCTTACGTAGCGTAGTACCAGCAGGCGACGAGTGCTATTATCAGGGAGGAAAGGCGACTGTTACTCGATCACAAGGATGCCGTCCCAGCCAGTAATCCAGCGATCCCTTTGAAGCGACGGACCGCCATTCGTCCTTCTTTAAGAGAAATCACTACGGCTGTGGTCCCACGAGCTTTCCCTGAGAAGCTTCAACCGTATGTTCCCACAACTGCGGTAGCCGTGGCGCCTCCAGACTTGGGCATCGGTTCAGAGATCGAAACCTGTCGTCCGAAGAGGCTTGTCAAGTGAAAGATCTTATCGTCGGCCGTCGGTGTCAGTTCACAGATGAAAAAGAAATCTCTATTCTCTACCAACGTCGTATTCGGCCAGGAGCCTCATGCTCCCTACAGTGAGGGCTTGTACGAATATGGCACCAATGAGGGTTTGTTTGACATGCCTGCAACAGATACTGATCTACAGGCTGCCCTCGCAGCTTCTGAGCAACTGGCTCGCGAGGAAGCGGCGTTGATCTCTATTGCGGAGTCAGGTATATTTCATTTACATTCTTCTGCATCTATCCCTTCTCCCTTTATTATGCTTTTATTAACGCTCTCTTCTTCAACAGGTATTTCTGCCGAAGAGGATCTCGTGGCTTTCCTCAGGACGTTCGAGGAGAAAGAGAGGCTCCACGCTTATTTGGGCCTTGGTAAAATTCATTTCATTATACCTTTACTCTTTTTATTCCTGACCTGACCCTTTTCTTCACCTTATTGCAGGAGCTAACACAACCCAAGTTGTTTCAAGTGTAGTGCCAATCCTAAGCGGTGATGCAGTAAAGCTTCCAGAGCCACCGATCACGGCCGTGGCCATCCTAAAGTCACCATAGGAGGCGTTGCTGAATCAGCCAATGATGGACGCCGTAGCGGCTCTGGAGGCAGAGCTCGGTTCGGACAACGACGTCCCTCTGTTGGAAGTGTTAAGGAGGTAGGTTCACACGGTCGAGGCTGATAGGAAGCGTAGAAAGCGCGCCGCGAGGGAACGCGAAGCTGTCTTAGCCGCGGGTGCAGGTTCGAGCAATGTCCCATCTTCTAACATCCTCCTGGTGGACGCTCCTTCCGCTCTGTCTACCGCCCACAGATAGCTTGTGCGTGCGGCTCGGGAGGAAACTAAAAAGCTACTTCAAGGTAACGCAACGCCCAGTCCCTTATTAGAACTTAGTCCTCAAATCATGATATACGCATTTTCTTTTAAGCAGGGCCGAGTCCTGACAGTGGCATAGCAGGTGAAACGCCGATGATTACAGAGCCCGAAGTGGCCACTTTTTCTCGGGAATATGGGACTGTCTAGACTACTGCTCTTTCTCCTTGTGGCTCCTTGGTATCGGCGGGTGTCGGAAGCATTACGATGGCCCTTGTCGAATCATGGGATGAAACTATGGGTGCGGAATCCACTCCCCCAAGGGAGAATGAGGAAGCCGTTACACTTGGTGACGCTTTCGGCTCGGTTTCGGTCTCTGACCTATCAGGTACTTCTTAGGTTATTATCTTTGAGTTTTTAATCCTGTTAAGCCCCTCTAATGATATTTCGTTTGTCTTGAGTATAGACGCGGTAAACCGTGAAGCTGTGCCGGTTGAAGAATTATCGCCGGCCGCCACTTTGACGGTCACGGTTCCTTCGCTTTCTTCTGTGCCTCAAATTTTGGATAGTATAGGTTTCTTACTTAGTTTCTTTACTGTGGATACAATCCTCTTTGTATTGACTATATATTTTCGCGACTCTGCAGGAGTACTTTTCGACCACTTATACCAGGTGCTAAACCCGCATTTTTCCTTTCAATCGGAAGTTGTTCCACCTTCCGGTATTGGTCAGTATATTCTTCACCTAGTGTTTCTCCTTTTTATATGTAGACTTCTTGTTGCTAAGCCTTCCTTATATTGACCACAGTATCACGGCTCGGAGGAGGAAGCGAAAGAATAGCCACGCCTTCGGTGCTCCCTGTTTTGCCACCTTCAATAGCCGGTACGGTAGATTCCGTCCCTCGGGTGTTTTCTTTGTCTTTCGAGTTGAAATCTGACCGTGATTTATTTTACAGCGATTACACCGGCTTCAGCTCCTTTTGAGTCCCGCATTCCTACGCCCATGGGGCCTTTCGCTAAACGTCCTTCTTCCAGGGGCGCAGTGAATAGCCGGCGAATGTTAAGTGAGTTTATTGAAGATCTCGACGCCGAGGCCCTCACCTCTACTACGGATTTTGCTGACGAAGTCAATTCAATGCTGGCGATGCTCATGAATTCCCATAATGAAGATCTCGTCGGTTCTTGGGTTGATTATTGCAGGAAGATCGAGGCTTGCCTACATGAGATTGAGCTTAAGCGTCTCGCTCCCGAGGTATTGACTTTGAACTCTCAACGGGCTGCGTGGGTCGAGCACTGTGTCTCTTTCATTCGATATTTTGAACAAGAGGCGACCCTGAGGCGAAAAGAGCATGAGGCGGCTTTCGGCGAATCTGTCCAATTGCGCGCCCAGGTTGAAACGAATGCTGCACAGCTGAAAGCTATTTTTGAAAACCTCCAACAAATTATTTCGGATGGGCTGGCTCTAAGGCAGAAGCTTGAATTCATCGAGCGGGTCACACAGGATTGCGAAATTGCCAAACAGGAAATTGATGAGAAGCTTTCATCCCGCTTGCAACAACGGGCTCAAATTGAAGCGGAGTTGGCCGCCGTAGCTGAACGCGGGAAGGAGTTGAGGGGAGCGCGCAAGCGGTTCGTCAATTTGTTGAAAACGCCTCCTCCTTAATAAGTGTCATTGTACCCCCCTTCTTGTACTAATTGTATTCCTTAAACTTCTGATTCATGAATAACTTGTATTCATTTTGATTCCTGAATGAAATATACCTTGTATTCACTTAAATTCATGAATAAAAAACATATTCTATTTCATACTGGCATTTCTCTTTTCTTCGATATCTTGATTTGGTGTGAAGTAGTTTATATACACATTTCAGAGTTTGTAGTTTATTCACTCATCCCGGAGTCTCTAGTTTATGGACTCATTTCGGAGTTTGTAGTTTATTCACTCATCCCGGAGTCTTTAGTTTATGAACTCATTTTGGAGCTTGTAGTTTATGGACTCATTTCGGAGTTTGTTTAGTTTACCTCCCTTAGGCTTGTAGACAAACTTATCCTAATGTCATAGATAACCCTTACTCTTTATGACAGAGGTCCGTTAGGTTTTGTGGTAGTAGGGTTTTTTTCCGTCATACCGTCGTGTTGGTTGATGCATTCCCCGATATGCAGTCTTTACGCTGCTGTTCGAGTAGCCCCGCGACTGTCGTGTCTCTGATCCTTTCGGGGGCTGAACAAGACGTTTTCAAGTAATCTTCCTAAGCAATTTGACCGTCGGAAGAGCAAGCGTTAGGAATTTTTCCATACCACTTTTTACTTAAGATTAGGCTCAGTTTGAGAGCCCCGATGAGTCATAACCACTCCGCACTGGTGTGGGATGATCTCCGATAGTCTTTTGGGTTTTATTTGAGTTGCCGTCAAGACCCTGAAGCTAGGAATTTGGCCTTCGCTTCCTTTGTCGACACTGCGTCTGCTGTAATGAGGCAAATGTTGAGGTGATCTCTAGGTTGTTTTGTGAACCGTCGAGACTTAGAACTAGGTACTTTTCCATTGCTCCGTTTTGTTTTAACCCTGGGGTGGTTTGTTGACGCCGCGTCTGCATCTTGTTGGAGTGAGAAAGAACGCCGTTGTTGACATTGCGTCTGCTATAACGAGATGAGTGTTGAGATGGTCTCTAGGTTGTTTGTGAACCATTGAGACTTGGAACTAGGGGCTTTGCCATGGCTCCGCTTTTTTTTGACCCTAGGGTCGTTTGTTGACGTTGCGTCTGCATCCTGTTGGAGTGAGAAGAAGCGCCGTTGTTGACACTATGTCTGCTGTAACGAGACGAGTGTCGAGGTGGTATATAGGTTGTTTGTGAACCGTCGAGACTTGGAACTAAGGACTTTTCCATGGCTCCGTTTTGCTTTTGACCCTGGAGTCTTTGTTGACGTCGCGTCTGCATCCTGTTGGAGTGAGAAGGAACGCCGTTGTTGACGCTATGTCTGCTGTAACGAGACGAGTGTTGAGGTGGTCTCTAAGTTGTTTGTAAACCGTCGAGACTCAGAACTAGGGACTTTGCCATGGCTCCGTTTTGTTTTTGACCCTGGAGTCTTTGTTGACGTTGCGTTTGCATCCTACTGGAGTGAGAAGGAACGCCGCTGTTGTCACTATGTGTGCTGTAACGAGACGAGTGTCGAAGTGGTCTCTAGGTTGTTTGTGAACCGTCGAGACTTGGAACTAGGGACTTTGCCATAGCCCCGTTTTGTTTTTGACCCTGAAGTCTTTGTTGACGTCGCGTCTGCATCCTGCTGGAGTGAGAAGGAACGCCGCTATTGACACCATGTCTGCTGCAACGAGATGAGTGTCGAGATGGTCTCTAGGTTATTTGTGAACCGTTGAGACTTGGCTCTCTTTTTGACGGATCCTGGTAGGAAAATATGATTCCCTTTTCATTTATGCCCATGCATTGTATACAGGGGTTGATGTGGACTCACCTGCAGGGAACAAGTTTTATTTTTTTATTTCTTTCCGCGATACTTTATCATTTCAGATTTTTATATCGCGAAAGTCACGATTGCCCAATCATTTCGGCTTTTTATCACGGTGCCCAATCATTTCGGCTATTCTTTTCTTTTTACTCGCTGTTTTTATTTACGAGTTGCCCAAACACTTCGGCTGTTTTTATATGCATATATTTCGCTCGCTGATTTTTATTGTGAGTTGCCTTATCATTTCGGCTATTGCATATGCATTTTTTTTGCTCGCTGATTTTTGTTGCGAGTATGGAACTTGAGCCCCGATGCCAATCTTGGCATCAACATCGCTGCGACTGGAATATTGCCAGGAGCGAATCATCATTTGCCTTGAAAGGACTTGGAATTTGATACCAATTTAGGCATCAACATCGCTACCACTGGGATGTTGCCAGGAGCGAATCATCATTTGACTTGAAAGGACATGGAATTTGATACCAATTTAGGCATCGGCATCGCTACCACTGGGATGTTGCCAGGAGCGAATCATCATTTTCCTTGAAAGGACTTGGAATTTGATACCAATTTAGGAATCAACATCGCTACCGCTGGGATGTTGACAGGAGCGAATCATCATTTGCTTTTGTCGATTTGAACAAAGGTGGCTTAGCAAACAGGGTTAGGATCCTGTCGACTAAGGCTTTTTGACTTTACGAGCCGTAAGGGTCCCATAAAGGTATTTCTCCCTACGAGTCGTGAGGATCTCGTAGATGTATGTTCTACGTAGAAGTCGTGAGGACTTCTAAGTGGTGTTTTCTCTTATAAGTCGTAAGGATCTCATGAGAGTATTTTCTGCTTATAAGTCAAGAGGACTTACAAGTGTCGTTCACCATATGAGGACATTCCTCGTGATTGGTGGAACTTGGTGGGGGAATCATTTATTTGTGCCCATGGATTGTAAACAAGGGCCAGCATTGTACCTCCTATAGGGCAACTTAGGGGATACGACGGCTTAAGAATAGGTTTGGATCCCTGTAACTTAAGACTTTCAAATTCTATGAGCCGTGAGGGTCTCATAGGGGGAGTTCTCCTTACAAGTCGAGAGGATCTCGTAAGTGAAAATTTCACGAGATTGCATCCTTTCGAGTTTTCACATGCTCGCCGGTAGCCCTGCTGTTTTTACTCATGGTGCCTTTTCGGGTTTTCATCCGTGCCTATTTCGCTTGTAGGCATACCGTTTTTTTTACAACGAGATTGCGCCCTTTCGGGGTTTCACAAGCTCACCGGTAGCCCTGCTGTTTTTACTCACGGCACCCTTTCGGGTTTTCATCCGTGCCCATTTCGCTTATGGACGTACCTTTTTTTAACTTGGGTTGCAGTCTTTGCCATTGGAGCTTTGATTGCAACATATATCCCAAGAGAAGATATCTCCATATTTGGGACGATGCGCCATGTTTTAGGCGGAGTACTAGTTTAGGGATATTTCGGTCCATAGCCAGTTTAAGGACGTAATGGTCCATTACCAGTTTAAGGACGTAGTGGTCCACTATCACCATTTTTTTGAGGTGATGCTTTAGTTTAAGGACATTACGGTCCGTTGTTAGTTTATGGACATCTCGTTCCATTGTCGCCGTGTTTGAGGTGACGTTTTAGTTTAAGGACATTACGGTCCATTGTTAGTTTAGGGACATCTCGGTCCATGTCCAGCTTCGAGACGAAGTTTTAGTTTAAGGACATTACGGTCCGTTGTTAGTTTAGGGACATCTCGGTCATTGCTAGTTTAAGGACATAGTGGTCCATTGCCACCATTTTTTGGGTGAAGCTTTTCCGAATACAACTTAGAGTTTTGACTCAGGAAGATAGCGAGCGGACACGAGCGTCGTCATCTATCATTGACCTAAGTCGTGACTCGTCATGCGTAGTATTTCTTAAGGAACCGGCCGTTTATTGGCTGGAAGGGTCTTTCACCGTGCATATCCATGAGCAAGTACGCCCCACCTTGGTAGACTTTGTTTATGATATGCGGGCCCTCATAGTTTGGCTCGAATTTCCCCCATTTTGTATGGTTGGGGATCATAGGTCATTTGACGACTAGCATGAGTTCGCCTTGGCGGAATGTTCTCGGTGTGGATTTGCTCTTTTGAAAGGCTTCGTTTAGCAGCCTGTCAATTGGGTCTTCTGACGGCTCTGGGGATTTTGGCGCCGGTCCTGCCCCCAGTTCCTCTACGTTGCTTTCTGACGCCGAGGGAGTTTGTTCGTCATTTAACGACGAATGAGAAAGCATGTGGCAACTTGCTACATAATCTTCGGTTTCTCCCGACGAGCCATTTCCCTCATCATCGTCACTATCTCCGTTCTCAAGTATATGGTTGAGAAATTTTTCGAGGGTGACTGGGGTCCGCGCTTTCTAGTTGTACTCTTCTAGCGCATCGATATACCTTTGCAGGTCCGTGCGCTTGTCGTCATATTCGGCAGGCTGCACAGGCTTCTTGGTCTTCTTCTTTTTCTTCGAAGACTTCGAAGGCTTGGCTTGGAGGTCTTGCCCATCGTTACCAGTTTTCGGTGTTGGGCGCGGTTTAAGCATCCCTTCAATGATCTTGGGCTCCAACGGGGTTTTCCATTTGATCGCCGGACATGCTTGGAGATCCTTCCGCATTATTTTAGTTTTAGCTGAAAGAACCACTTCCCAAGGAGTTTCTTCCACAAACGAGGATGATTCTCCCGGCGTATTTACCTTTTTAGGAGTGTGCCTCTGTGGGGGGTTCACCCTCCAGTTTCCAGACAGTGCAAACTTCCCTTGTTGGTACTGGTCCTTGACCCAGTTTTTGAAGACGTAGCAACTCAATTTGGTGGCCCACTATTCTGTGGTAGGAGCAGTAGTTGGGATTGTTGACGTCACCAGGCTGCAGTGGACGTCTCGGATCCGGCAGTGTGATGAGTTTGTTGCGCATTGCCAGTTCGAACAATCTCCTTGTTTTATCATGGGAGAACAAGTAAGCACGTCCTAGCTTCTCTTCCAGGGATTGGCGCGGGCACGCGTTGTTTTGGCGAGCAACCGGTTTCGGGTCACTTGGTTGTTGTTGAGTGTTGGCAACGAAGGCCGCTTTCCCTTTACCCTTTGCATTCCGAGGGTCCATTTTTGAAGAGGAAGGTCCATGGCTCATCTGGTCCATTTGGGCCAACTTGTCAATCAGAGCCTGGAAGGTGGTCGGCTTAAAGAACGTCATAAACTGGGACACGGTCTCCTGAGGATCTAGAGTCCCTATGAACATGCCCACGGCCGAAGCTTCTTCGATGCGTTGTTCGCATTTTGACCATAAGTTCCGCCACCGAATTGCGTATTGAACCCAGGTTTCTCCTGGCTTCACCCTGGCATTGATTAATGCCATGATCGAGATGCGTTCGCTTGCGCTTGCGAACCGTTGTGTGAATAGTAGCTCCATTTCTGTGAATGTTTTGACGAAGTCATTTGGGAGCTTTGAGTACCATTCAAATGCCGTCTCCGACAAGCTGCCAACGAACTGGCGATGCAGCAATTTGTCGTCGCCTCCAGTATTGACACACAAATATCTGAACTGAGCGACGTGCTGATAGGGATTGCCTGTTCCTTTGTACACATGGAATTTGGGGATCGTATATCCCGGTGGGTATTTGATTTGATCGTACCAGCCTGGGTACGGTCGCCCGGTTCTGACGAATTGGCCAGCCGCTTCACTTGCCTGATGAGCTCGTATTTGTTGAGCTATGTAATCATCAAGGGCAGCTTTGGAGATCGTTTCCTCCCTGGCTGTCGATAAAGCTGGAAGGGGTTTAATGTTACCCCTCTGTCGTCCTCGATGATTATCGGCGGGTCTTCAGCTGGTGGTTCTGGCTGGATCATCATTCCAACCATGTCTTAGAACATGAGCGCTATCAGTTTTATATTAGCAGCTTGTTCCACGGCCTCCTTATCCTTTCTTTCCAGCACCCTTTGCAGGAACTCTGTATCGGTCTCCTGCTCCTGGCACTGTTCAGATGCTGCTTCCGGGCTTTCTTTCTGCCTGGTGAGTGCTTTCATTTTCGTCAGCATCTCCTGGAGCTTTTGTTGCTGCTCCTGAGCTTTCATCAATGACCGAGTTTGCGGTCGATGACTCACGAAAGCACGACTCTCCTCTTTTCCGGAAGCCATGTACACCGTGCGCACGATCATGCCCTCAGACTTGGGGCATTTGGATCCATCACCTTTGGGATTTGCCGCCGGCGGTGGGAGGTTCTCCGGCCTTCTCTTTTTGCGAGAAGTCGTAGTTGAAGGAGCCATTGCAACAGGTGCCTATGTAGAGGAAGTCCCTCGCTGTATGGTGGAGGGATGGTCTTCCTCTTGCCGAGCCATCGTTTTCTTCAGTCGACGAGAGTAGTCTTTATTGGTCATAGAATCTTGGACTTTCTGCCAGACCCTGTGGATTTGGGAGGATAGCCGCTGAGGGGGATGCTCCTTCTTTTCCTGTGTCATGTTTTCAGTAGGTGGTGGAGATTTCTACAACACCGCGGTTAGGGAGTTCTTTCGCACCCTCCTAAGCGGTTCAAAGCTGTTCCCAGTTAGAACAGCAGCGTTAACTTCCTACATTGGAGCTGGTGGGGTGAGTCCGGAGGGGGAGTTACCCCCAACTCTTCTCACTCAGCGCCAGTAAAGACGTCGAGCGTGCCTTGCAGACGGGACCACCTCAGTTATGGAAGTGGCTCCGTCGTGTCCCCTGCTTTGGTGAGGGGTTACTGTTGGTGTCAGCATGTCGAAGACCGACGTCCGTTGAGAGGAAACGGCCAATCTTTCGAAGGCCGATTTTCTGGTAGGGGAAGAACCTTTGATGACTTCACCTGCAGCAGGAATTGGGAGGACTATCCATTTTGGGGTAGCCCCGTCGGGTATTGCGAGCCTCTTTGCGGGCCTACATGAGCTTTGGCTCAGTCTGTTGAAAACTGAGGTGGCAAACTTGGACGATCTATTGAGAGGGGCCATGGTAGTTGCAAGTCGATCGAAGATCAACTTCTTGGGAGCTTCCTGTGGTGGCACCGGGGCACTGAAGCTTGCTGGCGGGAGCATGGTCCCGAAGAACAATCCAGTGGTGGCCTGAGTCACCTGCCCTACTGGCATAGAAAAGATAGTGGTCGCATTGGGCCCGTAAGTCACTCCTCCAGTTGGGGCGGAGTAGGAGTTGCTGTTGCAGTTTGTGCAGCTGGAAGCCATTGATGTTCACTTCTTCTTTCTAGACAGGAACAAGACACCAAATCTTAGTACCTCGAATCCAAGGGCAACCATAGAAAACCGCGATTTTTGTTCGCGAAACACGACACACGAAGTGTGGAGTAGAAAGAGGAAAAGGTCCCACCGGGCGTGCCAGAATCTGTTCACTGCCGGAAGACGCGACCGGGACGTTAGGACGTCTGGCCTGAATTTTGGGGGCAGATGCTATTTGGATTTATCCGTCCACCTCTCCGAAGATACTAGTTGATTTATGGCACCGTATATCAGAGGTTTGGACGGATGCGGCCATTGTAGCAGACTTCATCAGATTCCCCCTCGTTTGCGAGGGGTTTTTGATTGTGGGGACACTCTTTCCTGTAGGCGTAAGTCCCTGCAGTTAATTACTTTACCGCATCGCGATAACCACTTTCTCCTGCTCTGGAAGTTCACTTCGTGTCGTGTGTGTTTTTTATTTGTTTAGGTTGCCCGTGGATTGTATACGGAGACTAATTTATGTTGTCATCTGTAGGGCGTGGATTAGTCCAAATCCGTATTTCTTAGATTTAGGGTTTTGGTTGATTTAAGGATCGTTGATCTATTTTGAGATCAAGATTGACTTAAATGTGTACGGGTAGTTGGGGGCTTAGTTGGTTTTTTTGTTAAAGATACGTTACTCCAATTTGAGACTAAGATCTACTTAACAGGGTGTTAGGATCATTTTTTTGTTTCAGATCCAACAAGAGAGCATTTGGGCTCTGTTGTTTTAGTTTAAGGACGTTTCGGTCCCTTATCGCCATTTTGGAGGCGAAGTTTTAGTTTGAGGACATCTCGGTTTGTTGATCACCATTTTTGAGGTGAGGTTTTAGTTTAAGGATGTTACGGTCCGTTGTCGCCATTTTGGAGGTAACGTTTAGTTTAAGGATATTTCGGTCCGTTGATCATATTGCGCGCATGTGTATTTATTACGTGACGGAATGAGCAACGATGATATGGGATGCACCCAGTTTGGGGTATGGTTTGATTTAGGGTGTGCACGTCAGTTTGGGAAGTGCACCAAAAAACAGTTGGTTGTCGGGACCCGCCACCTCTATGAAGATGTTGAGAAGTTACAATGACATGTATCAGAGGTGTAGAGAGATGTAACCTTGAACCAATTCCCGTATTTGAGAGAAAAAGGAATCAGTGGTAAACCCAAAAATTATTAGTCGTATCTTAAGACTAAGACTTCCTCAGGGGAATGTGGGACGAATATCTTTTTGAGATATCATCAGTTGGAAGATCGATAGCCTTATTTGAGACTAAGATCAGTTTGAGAAATAGTGAACCCATGGGCTCGGTTGATCTAAGTTAGGGACCTAGCCAACTTGGGCTTGGTCCACTTAGTTTTCTTTTTATTTGAAAAAGAGTGCTAAGCACTTGTTTGGGCCCAGTCCCCCTTTTTTGTGCAAAAAGTGCTGAGCACTTATGTAAGTTCTGATGCTCACATATAATCATGTGAGGTTTTCAGTCATGCGAATTGTCCAATAAGTGTTAAACACTTTACCCCTTTTTGTCTTTATATGGAGTGCTAAGCATTTTTTATGGCGCCCATGTGTGAAGCACGTGAGGAGCTAGGCACTGTCTAGTGAGTGCCAAGCACTTTTATATTCTTTGGCACCCACGTGAGGAACACGTAAGGCGCTAAGCGCCGCTCACTGAGTGCTAAGTACTCATTTATTTTGTAGCGCCTACGTGAGAGGCACATGAGATGCTGAGCGCCGCTCACTGAGTGCTAGGCGCTCCTTATTTTGTGGTGCTCACGTGAGGGGAACGTGAGGCACTGAGCGATAATTTTTCCTTGTATATTTTATTCTGAGAAGTTCAATTTCCTGGTTCTTTTCTGAATTTTTGATCTTCAAGAGCAAGTTCTTCCCGATGAGAATTAAATTCTCAACTTGTGGAGGATTTGTCTTGTGGATCTCAGATCCAGAGAAAGAACTAAGTTTTTCTTTTAAAAGGGTTAAACCCTTCAATAGGTAAATGAGATGCTTTGATCTCTCTTCTTTTTTATTTACCTAGATCTTTTTTTTCCCTGAGAAGGGAGATCTTCTTTCTTCTTTTTTGAAGCTTTCTGCTTTGTTTTCTCGAAGCTTGGGGGGGTTCTCCTTTTTTAGACTTGAAGTCTTGGGTCCTTTATATAGTAGAGGCAAGTCTGTTGATTAGTTGAAGAAATCTCTTATTAAGAGATCCTAATTGATTTGGGGATTTTTACCCACCATTGGATTTTTGATCCAAGGGTTTCTGTTTTACAGAACATATTTTTCTTGTTTTTAACAAGATTAGGGACATATTTACCCCTACAGAATTTATTCTGTAGATCGGTGATTCTTTAATCACCATTGGATTTTTAATCCAACGGTACTCTATTTTACAGAGGGCAGTCCTTCTTGTTTAAAAAGATTTGAGGAATATTTTCTCTAAACATGATTTAATTCTGCATTCTGATGATTTATCATCTCCGTTGGATTTTTGATTCAACGGCTCTATTTAACAGAGAGTAGAATTTAATTCTACTAGGCGCCGGTACGCACGTTCTGTGCACGTGGGCGCTTATTAAGGTTTTAATTCTTTTATGTGCTTTGCACATTGGCGCCTACGTGAGGAGCATGTGTGGCGCCAATAAAAGTTTTTAACACTGGCGTCCTCGTGGAAGGCACGTTAGGCGCTGTTTAAGATATTTGTGTGCTTTGCACACGGGCGCTGCTTATATAAGAGTTTTTAACTCTGGCGTTGGCGTCCTCGTGGAAGGCACGTGAGGCGCTGCCTTTTGAGTTTTGAACAGAGCTTTGCTCTTTTATTGGGGGAAACCGTATGCATATTGATTTAGAATGTTATATTATAGATATACACATTATTTTTGCAATTACTTATATAATCTATTTTTAATTGTCTAATTGTAGGTGGTGCATCCACATCTAGCGCAGAGGCCACTCCTGCCACTTCCGCACCCTCCGCGCAGTCTGCAGGTTAGTATTGTTAAATATAAAATATTTTTTTATTTTTCATATTCTCTAAGAATAACCATGAACTTCATGTAATTTTATCATCAATGCTTATTTTCTAGTTGGAAGGGATGCGTCCACGTTCAGGTCACCGGCCGTTCCTCACCGGAGGAACTATCGTCCCGCTCGTGCTGCTGTCAAGACCCAGGCTCGTGCTGCTGTCGCCGAAGGTATATATCACACTTCAATTTTCGTTAATCCTTAATTTCTAAATACTATTTTGTCTTGATATTGCTTGTTTTGATATTTCTTATAAATGCATGGCAGCCCCACCCCAAGAGAGGGACTCGAGGGCCGAATCAGTCCCACACGATGAGGCTCGATAGTGCTAGGAGGAGGCACTATTCCCCCTCGTCTTTATCCCCGGTTATCTCTATACTGGCAATTATGCCGAGAGGTTCGGCCGGCATATAGGGGATGGGAGCCGCATCCAAAAGAAATATCCACTTCACGTTGAGTAGGGCGATCAGTATCGGCGCTCATTTGCCCTCTTCTGAGATCAGGCTCGGGTATTAATATATATTTTCATTTGACTTATCAAATAAATTTATTATTATTATTTAACATTTATAATTTAAATACGTTATTTTCTTGTATTTGCAGTTGGATTACGACTTTCAGCATGTACCTGACCCTGTTACCCTGACAGAGTGCTCGATCTTCACGCTCTTTACCCGGGCCTTATGAAGAACATGCAATATAAGGTCCGATATAATAGGAACGAGCTGAAGATCGATTGCTATTTGGTATGGCTGGTGACCCCCGAGACGGAGAGAGCGACTCTCCTACATTTTCCGGCCATTTCTAGATTCAACGTGGATATATGGGCTCTCTTGTGCCAATATTATTACTCTGAGCAAAAATAGGTTTGTAATTTAAATGTAATTCATTATTTAGTATATAATTTATTTTTTTTGTGTTGCTTAATTAGAAAACTAAATGATTGTGTTGTGCAGAAACATACTGATCAAAACAAGGAGAATAGGAAGTTGGCAAAGAGGGGTCGTCCCACTTACACAAGTGGCTCGAGGAACATTACTCGTGCTATGGAGGCATCGGTAAATTACAATAGATCTATTTTGATATAATGCAATATTAAGAGTTATTTTATAATATATGTAAATTTTTGGCAAATTGCAAAGAGCTCAGACCCTAGCGTGGTTGGTAAACCGAGTGTGTTGACCGCGTATTTTGCCGTCCACGGCACCTCGATAGATCCTGCCACAGACGAGTTTCGATTCTCCGACACCGATACCCGGGAGTATTGCGTAAATGTTAATATTTATTCTAATTCGAATGAAAGTTTTGTTTTGATAATTTCAAATTTAAATGATATACTTATATTTTAAAGGTTAATGTGGGTATAGGAGCGGGTGGTGGAGAAAGCGGAGACATTGGGGATCGATTTTAGTGGACAGACCGATCCGATCCCACTGACTCCAGTCCTAGACGCCGCACACGGACGGCACCACAGATCTTGGGAGAGAGACCGGGGACTGGATCCTAACAGGGCCCATATGAAGTTGGTCTCCACTTCGGTGGTTACTTCCCCTACCCCCTAAGCGACGTCTGGAGCATGATGTTGCTGCATTGAAGACCACCGTCGAGGAGTTGAAGGAGTTGTTAGTAAGTATATTACTTATTAGTAAAATATTATATCACTTTATCTATAGTAATATATGCAATATTAGTAGCCTGAGCTTATTTGGTTTTGGATTTAGGTTTGATTAATCAGACTTACATAAAACTATCTAATTAAACTGAACTCTATAATCATAATCATGCCACATCTTTCTTCATTTTGGAGTTTAAAACGTTATGATTATCCAAATTCAAAACTTGAGAAGAAAACATTTCTTTGCAAATTAGATAACTCCAAAACTAAGCATCCAATCAAAGCTAAACAATTAAGGAGAGATATATGGTTACAAGTTAGAGTAAGTATCATTTCTACCTCCACTTAAAATAAACTACGGTTTTACAAACTAGATACCCAAATTAGGCCTAAGTCCCTAAGTATTCTTAGATTGAGGTATAAAAGTATAGCCCTGAGTGTGTGGAATTTTAACATGTATAAATTCTCATACATAACATATGAATTTCAACAGAACGTGTGGAATCTCAATAAAGCATATATAATTCGTAGTTTCGTAATAATCAGATAATGATACAAATACGACTAAAATCTAATACATCATTCTTACTCGTTTATTACACAAACACAAAATTTTACAGATTCGACAGGCTATTTCGGCCGCGGCTCCATATGCATCTCTTTCGGCTGCGGCTCCGCAAGCCACTATCTCGGCTGCGGCTGCTACGCAAGCCACTCCTATAACTTCACAGCCCGCTCAGACTCCCGCACAGTCCGCTTATTCTTTAGTCGAGTTTTTAACGACTCAGGGTTGAACCGAGAAGCAGATGCGCCAGATTACAGTGATTATCAGAGGTGGGGGAGCTGGACCGAGATATGGTAGTTTATTTATATTTTTGAGGATGTATGTACTTATTTGATACACACCGTATATATTTTGGACGATATTGGTGGTTGTTTGTATATTTACGATGATTTTAGATTGATTCGTATTCTGTTTGTTTATTTCTTTTATATATTATGCATAAGATATTGTTTATGAATATTTCTGTATTTAGCTATATGATATATATATTATTATGTACAGGGCGGGGAAAAAACATGATGCCCCTTTTTAGAAAAAACCCTGATATAATGTCCCTACGGATTACTCTGTAGGGGCAACTGTTGCACATACACATTTCACCATAGGGACAAAATATCAGAATATCTAATATTTTGTCCCTATGGGCTCAGTATTAGGGACAAAACTTGTCCCTACGGTTTAAGCCGTAGGGGCATTAATCAGGCCTTGTGGACAATTCCGTAGGGGCTTTTATGAGGCCCTACAGACAACTCCGTAGGGGCAATTATTTTATTTTATAAACAAATAAATTAAATAAAGATTATGTCCCTATGGAATAATTCGTAGGGATAAATATCCCTACGGATTACGACGTAGGGCAATTATTACTCTGTAGAGATATGTTCAGGACGGAGATTTGCACCTGCGGCCTTTGGACCTACGGAGGAATTTTATGTCCTTGCGGATATATTCGTAGAGGCAGTGGTTTGTCCCTACGGCTAAATCCGTAGGGACATGTGATTATTGTAGTAGTTTTTATTGTAGTTAATTTTGAAGGGTTGGTTTTGAAATTATCATGTAAGGTTTTGAGACCGTAACTCTCTTTCTTTACCTTTTATTTAAACTACTCTCTCTTTTTCTTTTCAATTTTTTCATGCCATGACTCTCTCTATTCTTCTTTTTTACTTTTCTTATATATATATATATATATATATATATATATATATATATATATATATATATATAGAGAGAGAGAGAGAGAGAGAGAAGGGGGGAGGGGAAGGGGTATGAGCCAGCCGTCCTTTTTTTAAAGATGCGCTCTCTCCCCAAAACACACATACCCTCATGTATTTCATCAATCTAAATTCCATCTTGATCTATGTATCATGAAACCTATAAGTACAAAAAAATCTCAGGATTTAAATCTTCTAACGCGTTCATCAAGTAGAGAAAAATCAACGGCGCCTTATTGGTATAGGAAAATTGTGGTCGCTTGATAAACGCGTTTGAGGTCTTTAAATCCCGAGATTTTTTGTACATAAGAGTTTCATCATACGTAGATCAAGATGACCGGTTTGGATCTATGAAATACACGGCGGTATGTGTATTTTGGGACAAGTGTTCATTTTTAGAAAAGGACCGCCGGCTCATACCCCATTTACTATATATATATATATATATATATATATATATATAGAGAGAGAGAGATTCTATCGGAAGAATTTGGAAACTGGTTAGCGTTTTTTAAAAACGGGAACTCTCGGTCTACGATATATTTTAACAATCTGAGCTGTTTAAGCTGATCACCCTTGATGGAGGTTCTTTTCGGGTCTCCGTCAGATGTTGTCTTTCGTCGATCTCCCGGTGGATTTTGGAGGTGATCTCCTGTTGCGCGTGGGTCTCAATCGGTTTTGAGGAGATTGGTGGTTTGAGGAGTTTGCGCTGAGTACCTGCAAAGAAGTCTCGGGGTGGTTTGGTACCACCGAGGACCCTCCGACAATCAAGTTAGCACGAGATCCGAGCAAAGTAACGGCTAAGTGGGGTGAAAAAAGCTTACTTGACCCCTCTGTGATGGGGGTTTATATAGTGGCGGCAGCACGCAGCAGCAGGCGCGAGAATCTCGCCGGCAGTTACACTCCCGACGTCACGCCCTCGTACCGTTAATAGGGATCGTGATGGCGTGGAACATGGGATGTTGCCGACGGAGAATCTGTGCATGGCGATATTTGCGGAGCGGCGGTTACGCCTGTAAGTAGTGGGGTCGGTCGGTCGGAGGGACCGGGGAAAAAGGCCTCGGCAGGAGAGCTCGGGAACGAGCGGGGGGGGCGAGGTATCTTGGTCCTGTGGTAGCTCGGGGAGAGCTAAGAGGCCGAGGAGGCCAATTTGCAGGGGGTCCTAAGGAGAGCCAGCTTGTGCTTGCAGGTCGGGTACAGGGGTGGTCTGGTCGGCCCCTGTGGGCCCTTTCTCCTGAGTTCCGGGACAGGTCATTTGCCACGTGTCCTGATCGGGGAGATCGCCAATATAGAGCGTCATCATTATCCCCCTACTCTTGTCCCGACCATCTGGAGGGTCGGGTCAAGAGTGGACTGCCGGGCCGCCCCGGGTGAGCTCCCTCTTAAGATTTCACCGAGACGCGTCCCCGGGCTGTCAGCTGTCTTTTCTGCCATTGAATCAGGGCGAGATCTCTACATTTAAGGAAGGTGCGCCAGTTTGTGCATCCTGTTAATGAAGCGACGGTCCGCATGTCAAGTGTCGGTTGGCAAACGCGATGTGTGCAGACCTGCGACGTCTGATAGAACGCGGCCTAGTGTGGGAACGACAAGTGGAGCAATTGGGGCCGTTGGACGCAAGGAGGCGTTTTGGCGGGAGATGAAGGGCACCATTGGATGAGGGCGATTTCAGTGATAAATAGGGATGGGGCCCACTCCACGGCCCCTGCTCCTTCATATTTCCTCGCTATAAGTCCTGGTTGCTCGACGCTCGTCTTCTTTCTTCTGCTTTCGTTTTCCGAGGATTCCTCTTCTCCAGGTTAGATGTCTTCTTTCGCAGAATTTATAGATGCCGTAGGAGTAGGTTCTAGGGACCCTCTAGTTGAGCCTGAGTCTCCCCGGGGAGCAGGGGTCAGATCCTCTTTCCGGAATCGCGCGGCGAGGATAGCCCCCAGGGAGGAGGCGGTAAACGCTACCCCCGGCGCGTCGTATTGGGTGAGGCATTGTTCACACCATAATATTGCATTATTATATTCCCCATTCTTATTCTTTTTATAAATAAACGGGTGCTTTTGACGCATGTCTGCTACATGTTACATGTTACAGGTTCTTGGACAGAAAACTGTGAAAACGATCTAAAGATGATGAAAATGTGGACTTTAACCAATGAACAGAAGATCTTGATCAAGCCTACATCAAAGATAAAATTCACAAAGTACAAGGCAACGCAAGGTCCAAGATTACAAGCGAACGGTTAAAAAGCCATTGCAAATTGTTCACTAGAAATCTGGAACCAACCTAAAAGCTCAAATGGAAAAGGACATATGGAAACAGGAATACCAAGTCAATAAGAGCTAGCCCAAGAAAAATGATATTCCAAAGACACTATTGGGCCGCGGAACCGCGGCCAAACAGGGCCTTGGGTCGCGGTTCCACGGCCATACAGAGCAATTAAAAGCTAAAATTTTTACCATAATTTGTTGGCGGTGCTGACTAGTCAACCTAAGGGTCGTTTTTGTAATTTCAGACATGCGAGTCATTGTAACCCTAGGGTTTCCTATTCTCTATAAATAGGAACCCAAAACATTGTATTTTCTTTATGCCTCCTTTTAATAAAAAAATTCCAGAACTCTTTTTGGAGAGCATCGGTGTTTTTTTTCCATTCAGAAATTCAGATCTGACAAAACTGCATGGATGATTGGAGGGATGCATCTGTAAGTAGATTTAATTTTTCACCCTAGTTTAGATTTCAATTCTTTGCCCTAAGTAGATTTAATTTCATGCCCTAGGAACTTGTTTAGGGTTTAGCTTTGGGAAAGGATTTTGAGAGATGAGATCTCTCATCCCTTTCTTACCCATAATACATTTTGAATAGGACTCCATGCATACACGCACATACCGCGCCCTACGGCATCCTACCCCTCGAGGTAACGATGACACCGTAGTGTAAAGGCCCGGTTGTGCGCGTTTTCCATGAAGGTTAGGGTAAGGATCTCTAAAGGAAGGACAAGAACCTAGAGGAAGGAACACCTTCCCGAATGGATCTAATCCCTTTTATTGATAATTACCATAACTCCTCACAGATCTTCATTCGGGTATAGAAAGCGTTGAGATTTAATTGCATTTCCAAACCATCCCTAAACCTAACCCTAGCAAGAATAGATCTAGATAATTGCCCTAGGTTAATTAGGTTTTTAGATTTAATAACAACTCCGAACACCCTTCGGAATTAACTCGTAAGAACGAATCGGAGATTCACAACATCCCTGTGGACCGACCCGTACTCACCGGCTAGCTGCAAAGCGACGTCGTTCTTGATTGCGGTTACAAATATTTTTGATCTATCTTTTAGAAAGCGCAAGCACGCTAAATCTCTTTCCAATCAAATGGCGCCGTTGCCGGGGATGGCGTAGAAATTTCCTTTTCGCAATTTCGGGTTAATCATAAAATAAAAAAATCATAAAAATCTGAAAAATCAAAAAAATATATAAAAATATATATATATATATATATATATTGTTGTTTTTGGAAGGGATACTTTCTTGTTTGAATTTTTTGCAGGATATACAAAATCGGATCTGAAAATTTCCAGAAAGCGAAACGGAAAAAGAGATATCGGAACAGAACGGATTTTAAAAAACAGAGAAGCACAAAAAATTTGGAGCCCCCAACCTGCCGCGATTCCGCGGCCAAAACCCACCTTAGGCCGCGGAACCGCGGCCATCTTGGAGAATCTGAACGTCAGAAAATTTTTGGGGGTTCGTGCTGACGAGACCGCCGCGAAAACGCAGCATTAATGCATTTAAACCACGGAAACGCGGCCTTATGGTGTCTTCAGGTGATGAAATTTGCACTGTAAGCCTCTGTTATTTCTCCTCTGCAAATTTTAATATATTTTCTGAATAATGCCTGCAAGATTTTGTGTGCTTTAAAAATATATTCTCTTCCATATAACAAGTCTTGTGCAGGATTTTTGGGCCCCGCTTGAACTTAATTGATTGCAAGAAATATTTTGTTGTTGCATATCTTTTCTCGAATATCTTTTTGCAACAATTCTTTCCAAATAAAGATTCTTGTGATATGTTTAAAATAATAATGGATTGCAAATAATATTTTGTTTCTCTAAAATCTTTTTGCAACAAAAATTTTTCCAAATAAAGAGAAAAAAGAATAAAAATAAAAAGGACAAATTTTATTAGAAACTTGCAAAATTTTTGGTCTCAAATAGATCCTTGCACCACAAACTTTCTTTCTTTCCCCTTTCTTCCAACATGGGTACCCCACATAATAAATCACTTGCCGAACTTTGGTATCCCGAACCTAATTTTGCGTCGTACGTCAATTTGTTCGGTCAATTTAAAGACGATCCGTCCATGCCTAAAAAATCTTTGAAAGATCAAATAGAGGCGTCTAGGAGAAAAAGTTTGACTTTGCAACCCACTTTGCGTCAACCAAGTCGACCTTTACCACCTCCATATGTTGACACCACTTTTTCAAGTCCTTCTGTCACTCCTAAGACGATGTCCATTACTGAGCATATTGCTCAATCTCGCGGCCGATCTTTCACCCCTCTCCACTCATTTAGTTCTAGGGATCCACACGATTATTCACCTTTTTATCCACATGTTGAACCTACCCCTGTCCAATCACCCACTTCCTACCAGCCCTACCCAACCTTACCACCCTCACTAGACACTGTTTCCACACAGCCATTAGGGAGTTTTGCATATCCACACGATTTCGAATTTTTTACCGAAACCCCCTTACCACCCAAGTCTAGTTTGGAAGAGTCGTTGGAGGCGTATATCGCAGCAACAAACAAAATAGTTAGGAATGTGGAATCATCCGTGGCCTCCCTTATGCAACCTAGTGAACCGGTAGCTAGTTTCCCACTAGCTCAAAATTTTTTAATGTATAAGGAGGCGGTTGGACAGAGTGAGAATGTGAGAGGATTTCCAAATCAAACCTACCCTACCCAATTGAAGCCCACAACTCCTGTTTTCCATCGATTGCCCTAAATAGTTCACCTGTTGAAAATAAAAATGAGTTGTGTGATTTTGTAGTGTTTGATTTGCCAAATTGTGAGGAATCCCTTTCGAGTGAAACCGCACCTAATCCTTTCGATCTTTACACCTCCCATCTAGAACCTAAATTGATAGATATCCATGCTTTTGATGAGGTGTCTAAGCAAATTGATTTTCACTTGATTGAGGATATAGACGTCAGGAATATTTCGGATGATGAACCTGTTGATTTAATTGAGATTTTGTGTTCAAATCATCATCCCGAGTTATTAAAGGTTTCTCCCGAATCTAATATGCGTCTTGAATTTGATGATAATGGTATGGATGAGTTGAATTTTGAGGAAAATTTTAAGGATAATATTGAGGAGAGTTTTGAGGATAATATTGAGGTTGAACCATTTTTGTTTAATGTGTCGGATTTTCCAATTCAGCCTCCTGAACCTTTGACTGTTATATCACCCTCCCTCCTTCCTATCGTTCAGACCGAACAAGTGACCGTTACGCTTTCATCTCCTATACCAAGTTCGGCGTACCCATATTTTCTTGCGAATCTTGAGGGATTTGACCCCATTTCCCGACGGGTTGATAGGTTAGCGCAATCGCTTATAACATATCGATCATCACATATTGCGCTAATTTATTCACTCGATTTACACCCTCGAGTTCGCGCGATCCTTCTTTCTCCTTTCCGCCCTTCTTTACCCCCACCGAGACCATATTCTACCATTCTTCTTTCCACACGGTCTCGCGTGTTTCTCATTTCTTTCCTCTACACCCCATTCTTGCACCAACTATACCACTACCACGATAAGATCTTTGAATGGTTGGTGCTAATCTTTGGCTTGTGTAAGGCCAAGCTTAAGTTTGGAGGGGCCTTTGTATATATGTACATATATTTTTTGTTTTCATTTTATAAAAAAATAACAAAAAAATTTCAAAACAATAAAAAAAAAATTGTAAATAAATAAACATGGGAGTGCCGACATTTTGACCCTCTTGGTTTAGCATGACAGTGAGGACACTGTCAAATTCAAGTTTGGGGGTATGCTCGGTACGTCTTCTTCCTTCGCATTCATTTGTATATATTTTTGCATTTGCATATTTATTTGAAAACCCATAAAAATTGAAAAATTTCAAAAAATTATAAAAATAATTGTATTCAATTTTGGCCATATTTGATTTGAGTTTGACAGATAGGTTAACTGGTTAGGAACAACTAGATCTTAGACTTAGTGAATTAAAAACCCTAAAAATAACTTTCCTTAAAATTTAACGGTAGAAAGTATATGCCTTGTAGTTTATTTAGAAATAGGCAAATTTTGGGTTCACTTCTTGGGTTAAGTCGAAATGAGGGAAGAGTATTGATGTTCTTATTAGAGTATGAGTTAGAAAAATAGTTCCTAAGTTAAGTCTAGATTCTGAAAACGTATACCCTACAATTTGCACAATCACGTACCTTGAAACTTGGAATAGTAGAAGAGACCTTGAAATACTCTTGTCTAAAGTCCTTAGTACAATGAAAATAAAAGAAAAAAAGAGTGAATAAAGAAAAAAATGAACACTGGTTTTTGTGATTACTTAAGGCTGCAAAAATAGAAAAATATTTAGCGAGGGTGCTTCATCACCTAGTGCCTTAGACCAACTGGTTTGGGAGTCACTGCTAAAAAGCCTTGGGTGTTGCAAAACTAGGAATTACGCTTAAATGTGCAAACACATCTTGTAATCGGTTGTTGGTAGCTCAAGAAGTATTAACGGTCGCATGAAGGATGTGTAAGCAAAAATCAATTAAAAATTCACCTACTAATAAGTACTTTGGACAACGGACAAGGGTATGATTGCTTGATTTGAATTTCCAAGTGTAGGGGTGATTTATACACACACGTAGGGGTATGTGATTGGGATTTAGATGAGAGAAAGGAGTGAAGAATAGAACTTGTATCTTGAGTAGAATTGATAAAAATTCCTAAGTGGAGATGGAACCCTGGAAGGAAAACTTAAGAAATGCCGAAAGCTAAATAAGTCTATAGAACATATATGATCTTAAGTTAAATGATGAGGAAGTGTGAAGAATATGGGTGGATAATTTATGGGTTAACGATAATAGAATTCCTTGTTAGAAAGCCTAATTGAAGAACAAAAGTCAATGGGCCAAATTGATAGGATTTTGTGGGTGTAATCCGCTGAAAACCCTCAGGAGACAACACTCCTCCTACTAGGGACACCTAGAGGTTTAACGGCTTGTTGCACGTGCTCAGTGCAATCGCGTTTCCCTGCGAAAGTGTGGTTAGGATTTTAGTGAATAAAAATAAGTTTGCTCGAGGACGAGCAAAAGATAAGTTTGGGGGTATTTGTTCACACCATAATATTGCATTATTATATTCCCCATTCTTATTCTTTTTATAAATAAACGGGTGCTTTTGACGCATGTCTGCTACATGTTACAGGTTACAGGTTCTTGGACAGAAAACAGTGAAAACGATCTAAAGATGATGAAAAAGTGGACTTTAACCAATGAACAGAAGATCTTGATCAAGCCTACATCAAAGATAAAATTCACAAAGTACAAGGCAACGCAAGGTCCAAGATTACAAGCGAACGGTTAAAAAGCCATTGCAAATTGTTCACTGGAAATCTGGAACCAACCTAAAAGCCCAAATGGAAAAGGACATATGGAAACAGGAATACCAAGTCAATAAGAGCTAGCCCAAGAAAAATGATATTCCAAAGACACTATTGGGCCGCGGAACCGCGGCCATACAGGGCCTTGGGCCGCGGTTCCGCGGCCATACAGAGCAATTAAAAGCTAAAATTTTTACCATAATTTGTTGGCGGTGCTGACTAGTCAACTTAAGGGTCGTTTTTGTAATTTCAGACATGCGAGTCATTGTAATCCTAGGGTTTCCTATTCTCTATAAATAGGAACCCAAAACATTGTATTTTCTTTATGCCTCCTTTTAATAAAAAAATTCCAGAACTCTTTTTGGAGAGCATCGGTGTTTTCTTTTCCATTCAGAAATTCAGATCTGACAAACCTGCATGGATGATTGGAGGGATGCATCTGTAAGTAGATTTAATTTTTCGCCCTAGTTTAGATTTCAATTCTTTGCCCTAGGTAGATTTAATTTCATGCCCTAGGAACTTGTTTAGGGTTTAGCTTTGGGGAAGGATTTTGAGAGATGAGATCTCTCATCCCTTTCTTACCCATAATACATTTTGAATATGACTCCATGCATACACGCACATACCGCGCCCTACGGCATCCTACCCCTCGAGGTAACGATGACACCGTAGTGTAAAGGCCCGGTTGCGCGCGTTTTCCATGGAGGTTAGGGTAAGGATCTTTAAAGGAAGGACAAGAACCTAGAGGAAGGAACACCTTCCCGAATGGATCTAATCCCTTTTATTGATAATTACCGTAACTCCTCACAGATCTTCATTCGGGTATAGAAAGCGTTGAGATTTAATTGCATTTCCAAACCATCCCTAAACCTAACCCTAGAAAGAATAGATCTAGATAATTGCCCTAGGTTAATTAGGTTTTTAGATTTAATAACAACTCCGAACACCCTTCGGAATTAACTCGTAAGAACGAATCGGAGATTCACAACATCCCTGTGGACCGACCCGTACTCACCGGCTAGCTGCAAAGCGACGCCGTTCTTGATTGCGGTTATAAATATTTTTGATCTATCTTTTAGAAAGCGCAAGCATGCTAAATCTCTTTCCAATCAGGCATGAGGACGAGCTTGCCATTGCTCGGGCTCGCTTCCACATCCCTTCACGTTATATGCTTCATCTGGACAAGGAGGGAGAGAGGGCAGACCAAGTACGGGGTAGGGAGATTGCCCTGTATTTAGAATCTTTTTGGGGTAGAATGCGCCTGCCCTTCTCTTCCGAGGTCGTCGAAGCGCTGATCTTCTTCAGGTTAGCCCCTGGCCAGCTAGTGCCGAACTCATGGAGGATTCTCCTCGGGTTCCTGATCCGTCAGAAGCTACAGGCGGTTCCCTTCACCCTCTCCATCCTTAATTCTTCCCTTGTTTTCAAAAATCATCCTGAGGGCCGAGCGGGCGACCCGAGGTGGGTCTACCTCTCTTTTAGAAAGCGACCGGGGGGGGGCGCCGCCGGGACAGGGGTTGTTGCCCTGCCTTCTTCCATTCATGACTGGAAGAAGAAGTTTTTCTTCGTCGCGCCGCCCGAGAGCGAGGACTGGCCCGTGCCCACCAAGTGGTCGAGGGAAAAGTGCTTGTCGGGGAATCAGTCCAATGACCCCGCTGCGGTGAGAGTGGCATCGTGGGAGCCCATCCCCGATTTGACGTGTTTCTATCTGAAAGGGTCCTGAGTTGGGCCGGACTCAGCCCCGTCGGGTTCGTCGGTAAGTTAAGCTTGCTTTTTGGCTTGTATATTGCATGTGTCGCTGACTTCTTTACCTTTGGTTTTGTGCAGGACCCATGGATATGGACGAGCTCCGAGCCTCCATGCGCCAGCCGAGGTAGGTCACGAAGGTTGGAGGTGCCAGCTCTTCCCGTTCGAAGCCTGCCCCGGTTCCTTCGGCCTCTGTCCCAACGCCTCCGGTGGTCGCGTCCCTCGAGCATTCGGAGGCGTATCTCGCCCCGGGGCCTAGCAGAGCGCCCGGCCGGAAGCGGGCTCGAATTCTGGAGGACCCGGTCTCGGAGGAGGAGACTGGCTCTCCATCGGAGCCACTTAAGAGGGGTTCTCGGAGGCCTCCTCGCGGCCCGTCCTCTCCGATCATGGTGGAGGAAGGGGGCCTCCGGTTTGCGGTCCCCTCGGGGCTATCTGTCGCGGATAGCCTGCTGCACGAAATAGAGAGGTCGGCAGGAGGCAAGGTCCCCGGGGGGACCTTCAAGGCCCAGATGACGTCCATCGCCCAGGAGTCCGTGCATGTAAGTGATCGGTTGCTTGTGAGATTTGGTGTTTCCTTCATCTTCCTGACCTCTTTCTTATTTTTTTTAGGTCTTCCAGCACGTCGCCTTTGCCTTATGCATGGAGGCCGAGGTGATAGCCCCGGCGATGAAGGCCGCGGACCAGCTTGCCTCACTGGAAGAGAGCTCTAAGCGGGAGTTGGAGGCGGCGATGGCGAGGTTACCGCCCTGGAAGGCGAGGTGGAGGCCGGGAAACGGGAGGTTTCCCGACACCGTGAGGCCGCCGTGGCCGCCGAGGTCAAGCTTGAGGACGCTCAGGCGCTCGCCGGCAACCTGAAGAAGACGGTAAGGACCCTTCGGAAGGAGCTGGGGGCGGCGGTCAAGGCGGCAGAGCAGGCCAACCTCTCGGCGGCGAAGACGGTGGAGGGCTACAAGAAGTTGAAGGACTTCTACAATGACTTAGCCATGGCCACCACCCGCATCTGGCACGAGGCCCTCGACGCCGTTAAGGCCCGGATGTCGGAGTTCGCCGATGAAGAGCTCCGGGCCGAATACCCCCTCGCGGACGCCGATGAGCAGGGGGAAGAGATTCCTGACGAGGAGTTGGCCGAGAACCCTGCTCGACTCATTGTAGATTTCGAGGACCCCGAGATTGTGCCTGGCCCTGAGGCCTAAAGCCCCCGTCTTCCTCCTCCTTTTATTTTGTAAGCCTCCGGGCAGTCTGTAAGGCTGGGGAGCCCAAGATACCCTTTATGAAGACTTCGCTTTTGGTGATAAATTTTTTTGTTCCATCAGTTTGCACTTTATCTTTTGTTTGTGAAGAATGCTCGTAAAATATCTTTGTTTGCACTGCTGGGCTTCCATATCGGTCGGCTATCTGTCTAGCGATCGTTCGTCGAGTTGATCGATCTCTTGCCAAGTGTGCCAAGCGCTGCTGAGAAGGAGGCATCTCCATGGCCCCGAATTCGAGGGGGGATCACTCAGACTTGGATAGACCTGATGTCCCTTGTTGGGGCTTCGGATCCGCTGCATGTGATGGGTAGAGGGATGTCCGCCGTAGTTGTGCCGAGCATGAATGGGCTCAGAGGCCTCGTTATGAGGGCTACAAACCCGCAGCATCTGTTGGGCAGGAGGATGCCTGCTGGGTTTGAATGAGCAGGGAAGCTTCTCGGTTGTCTCTTGGCGAGGGCTTTGGTTTCTGGCATTGTGAGTAGGCAGCCAACAGCCGAAGATGGCCGATCGAGGGTCGGGCTCGACTGCCTCTGGGAGGACCTTTTGATCCCTGGCGTTGCGAGTAGGGAAGCTACCGGCCAAGGATAGCCGAGCAGGGTAGCTGCTGAGCTGCCTCTGAGGAGGACTTTGATCCTTAGCGTTGGAGGGGCTATAGGAGGCCTGCTAAGGATAGCCGGGCAGTGAAGCTGCACGGTTGCCTCTTGGCGAGGGCTTTAATCCCTAGCGTTGCGAGTAGGGAAGCTACCGGCCGGGGATAGCCGAGCGAGGGTTGGGCTCGACTTCCTCTGGGAGGACTTTTTGATCCCTGGCGTTGCGAGTAGGGAAGCTACCGGCTAGGGATAGCCGAGCAGGGTAGCTGCTCGGCTGCCTCTAAGGAGGACTTTGATCCTTAGCGTTGGAAGGGCCGTAGGAGGCCTGCTAAGGATAGCCGGGCAGTGAAGCTGCGCGGTGGCCTCTTGGCGAGGTCTTTGATCTTTGGCGTCGTGGGTAGGCAACTGCCAGCCTGGGATCACCGAGCGGGGTAGCCGCTCAGATGCCTCTTACGAGGGCTTTGATCCCTGGCGTCAAGGGTAGAGAGCTACATGCCGGAGATGACCGAGCAAGGGTCGGGCTCGGTTGCCTCTTGCGAGGGCTTTTGATCCTTCAGGATGGGGACCGAGCAGGGTTACTGCCCAATGCCTCTTGGCAAGGAATTTGATCCCTGTCGGTTGTGGTAGGAAGCTACCAGCCGGGGATAGCCGAGCAAGGGCTCGACCACCTCAAAGGAGGACTTTGGTCCTTAGCGCGGGAGGGGCTGTAAGAAGCCTACTAAGGACCCTTGGCCGAGCAAGGTTACTTCCCGGTGCCTCTTGGCGAGGGCTTTTGTCCTGAAGGATAGCCGAGCGAGGGTCGGGCTCGACTGCTTCTGGGAGGGCTTTTGATCCCTGTCGGTTATGGTAGGAAGCTACCAGCCGGGGATAGCCGAGCAGGGTAGCTGCTGAACTGCCTCTAAGAAGGACTTTGATCCTTAGTGTTGGAGAGGCCGTAGGAGGCCTGCTAAGGATAACCGGGCAGTGAAGCTGCGCGGTTGCCCCTTGGCGATGGCTTTGACCCTTGGCGTTGCGAGTAGGGAAGCTACCGGCTAGGGATAGCCGAGCAGGGTAGCTGCTGAGCTGCCTCTGAGGAGGACATTGATCCTTAGCATTGGAGAGGCCATAGGTGGCCTGCTAAGGACGACCGGGCAGTGAAGCTGCGCGGTTGCCTCTTGGCGAGGGCTTTTGATCCTTTGCGTTGCGAGTAGGGAAGCTACCGGCCAGGGATAACTGAGCATGGAAGCTGCTCGACTACCTCTACGGAGGACTTTGATCCTTAGCCTAGGAGGGGCCATAGTAGGCCTGCTAAGGATAACCGAGCAGGGAAGCTGTGGGGTTGCCTCTCGGCGAGGGCTTTGATCCCCGGCGTTGCGTGTAAGGAAGCTACCGGCCAGGGATGGCCGAGCATGGCAGATGCTTGGCCCATTCTTCATGAGGATTCACCCGACCATCCCGTGGCAAGTATGGGGAACAGGAACGGTCGCGGCGAACGTACGTGTAGCATGCACATTGAATGTGCGGGGAGGCGAAGCGCCAGAGTCGCGTCGTTTCGATTCTTCCAGAGAAGGCTCAATGATCGCCGCGTTGTAGCGACTTTGCGGGCGAAAACGGGCGACTGTTGGGTTCCGTTGGGGCGCAGTGGGCTATATAAGGCTGGGGGGGCACTGGTCCTTCCTTTCTTCGTAAACAGATCATTGAGAATGGAAGACTTCCCCTTTACCATCTCCGATATCATCCACTTTGAAGACGTATACCTCTATGACCAGAACTGCACCGAGGATACGGTGCCGTTGGTCTATGGGAGCATCGAAGACCACTTCGGCCGGCTGCTCCCCCGGCGCTCCCCCCTGCTGCAGCTGCTGATGTACTCCATCTGGAGGGCGTCACCGGGGCTTTAAAACTCCTTGTCCGAGCAGCTCTATGATTGTTTCGAAAGAGTGTTTTTGTTTGTAGTTTAACCGCAATCAATAACGGTGTCGCACGTAGCTAGACCGAGATGAGTACGGGTCGTCCTCTGGGAAACGTGGAACCTTTTACTTTTACTTTAGATGTGTTAAGAAAGAGGGGAGGAAATAAGAATGTTGTAGAATGGTTTCTAGATCTACGTTAAGTAAGAATGCAAAAATATAGATCTAGATTATTTTAAAGATTTAGATAATATAATAAGAAGGGCTTGTAGGGTTCGTTAGGATTTAGTAGTTATGGACGATTAATTAAAAGTTACCCTTTTTATCCTTTAATAGATTTATAACTAGAACGACGGTGATGCGTGTAGATTAGGGTTTCTGGAGGAAAAAGGAATCCCACTCTTAACCCTTATCTCGACACGGAACTCCGTTCATATTTAGCCTTTACCAAAACAATCATTAATCTAATCACTAATCGCGGTCGGAACTAGCAAAGAATTGTTAGTGCGCCCGATTAGGATGTTAATGATTCTTTTAATAAAGTTCATAAACTTTGTAGGACTTAAAAAGGGTTTAGGGATGTTCATCATCCATTAGCCTACCCTAATCCTACGAACCCTAACAAGCGGAGAATTATTCGCGCATGTTGGGAGAAAAAGAGATGGAAAGAAATTACATAATTAAATTACGAAGAAATAGAATAAGAAGAAGAAAGCTACCTTTATTAATCAACAATATCAAGTACACTTTGATTCCTTAGAAAATGATTACAAAAACCTAGTTTGCTTCTCGATCTCTTCTAAGGAGGTAGATGAACCGTTGATGATCAGCCTGGATGCGTGAGCCGTCTTGGACTTCGTGATCTCTTCGGCTTGATAACTTTTCCAAGAGGCTCTCGGTGCCCTTTTATAGTCCAAAGCCACAATCTTTTTGTTGAAAACTTGGTAAAATATAGATTTGATTCACCCCAAAAAATATTGCACTCTAACTCCCTAGACTTGCGGCGGATCCGCGGCCATTGGATAGGTTTGGCCGCGGATCCACCCCCTTTTGGTGAGATCATGGCCTCTAATTTTTGTAGCTTCATATCTGTAACACTTGGTAATCTTTTGAGTATCTAAACTTTGAAAATCTTTTCTACATTTCTACCAGAATTAGTTTCTTGAATATCTTTGGTAGATTTGATTTGCCAACTTTGATTTTCTTGATTTTAGCCCTGCAAATTCTGCACAATATCTCAACAAATAATATTTAGTAGAGTTTGTTATATTGAGATATTAACTTAACCATTAAGAATTGGTCAAAAGGTATTTAATAAGGTAAGCATATTTAAATGGGCCAAATGTTACATGGATATTATATGCTTACTTTTTCCTACAAAATGTTATTTATAATATATAAACACATGAAAATAGTATTTTTACAGATAAACCCTCATATGTATCATATATTATAATAAACACCTTTTATTATATAATAATAGTAGGAAAAATGTCATATTAAATGTGCAGTTTTATCAACTGAACAAATACCCCCAAACTTATCTTTGATCGTCCCGAGCAAACTAGTTTATTTAAGAGGAGAAAAAGAAAGGAGAAAACTAAGCACACTTTCGTAGGCAGACACGATTGCACTGAGCACGTGCAACAAGCCGTTAAACCTCTAGGTGTCCCTAGTAGGAGGAGTGTTGTCTCCTGAGGGTTTTCAGCGGATTACACCCACAAAATCCAATAACAAAAGAAAGATAGTGAAATTTACATATAAAGTTAAGAACCATAAAAGAAAGGCCTTGAAAAGAAGAGTTTCCAACTATACTAGCTTTTCAGTTGTCATGAGCCCTATCTTAATAGTCATGAAAAAATGTTAGAAATCACATCATCCCTCAATAAAACATCGTCTTTATTCTTCATTCCTACCTTTTATCCAAACATTGATCATATAACCCCACGTGTGTGTAAAGAACATCCTTACACTCAGAGAATTCAATTCAAACTATCATACTCTTATCCATCTGCCTTAGTACTTTTTAATTTAATGAATATTAAGATTTGCTCACACATTTTCATGCGACCGTTAATACTTCTTGAGATACTAACAGACCGATTACTTATATGCACACATTTTCATGCGACCGTTAATACTTCTTGAGGTACTAACAGACCGATTACTTATGTGCTTGCTGATTAGGTGATAATATTTTCCTCGTCTTGCACCACCTAAGGCTTAGCAGTGACTCCCAGACCAGTTGGCCTTAGGGCACTAGGTGAAGAGGCACCCTCGCTATATTTTTTTATTGCTGCCTTGGTGATAACAAAACCAGTGTTCATTTTTTCTTTTCACCATTTTTATATTTTCTTCATTTTTTATTTTTCATTTCCTTCATATTTTGGCTTTTAGACAAGAGCATTTCAAGGTATCCTCTACTATCCCGAGTTTCAAGACGTGTGTAAGTGCATATTGTAGGGTATCAACATTCAAATGTTTGGCTTTCAGAATAGAAACTATTTTTCAGACTTATTTTTATCCTCAGATTAGTAACTTCCTTCATCTTACTAACCCTTGGGACAACGGCTCATAACTACTTATTACCAGTTCGTTTAAGAAACTTCTAATTTTCTTGGTTTTCTTAAACTATTCCTATCTTTTGGATGTAACTTTTCACTTTCTACTCTTTTGTTATAATTTTTTTTTTAATTTTTGAAAAAGTTGTGCTTATGCAAAATATGATGCAAATTGATATGTAAATAAGCACAAACCTCCCCCAAACCTGTTTACAGCAGTGTCCTCACTGATGTCATCCGTTAAGCTCAAAACCTGTAAACTTGGGAGGAAATTATTAATGGGGGCAAGAATATATGAAAGTGAAAATCCTCCCCCAAACTTATTTTAGGCTCACAATTTTGTAAAAATCATTTTCTTTCAAGAGCCAAAATATACCACCCCTCCCCCAAACGTGAGTTAAACAATTTTAATCTTTTAAAAATCATATGAGGGGGTCAAGGTTATTGGTCAATACCACGCTTTGCAAAGACCGAAGGTCAACACCAACTATTCAAAAATTTTATCAATGAAGTACCAAGGTTGGTGGAAGAATATGTCACCTTTCGACAAGAGGAAGTGGGGAGATGACAAGAGGTATAATGGAAAAGGATTGCGTCTCAATTTGGAGAGACGACACAGTGATAGTGATGATGGATTACTCGCATTATCATGATTGTCCAAAAGAGGGGGTGGAGTTCCAATTTCTTTATCTTGGAGTTGATTCATCTCAACACCCGTGTCTTGTAAAAATGCGAGTTCATCACGACGAAATTTCTCAAAGCTTTCATCGATACCCCGAAAAATAATGTCATCAGAAAAAATGGGATGATCGTCAGACTCAATATAAGGTTCCTCATTAGATGTTGACCCGGACAACTCGGTGGAAGAGTAAATGGTTGGGTGAAAAGAGTCTGTATCATGAGGTTGATCAAATTCGCTGCTGTCAACATCCATTAATTCGACAGAACACACATGAGCATAGGGTTCGGAGGGTTCACTTCCCAACTTGTAAATGTTAAGCTCAATTGACTTCTTTCCAAAGGATAGGGTCATAGAGCCGTTTCTACAATTGATTACTGCGTTGGAAGTAGCCAAAAAGGATCGACCGAGTATCACCGGGATTTGATTGCGTGGGTTTGCTACAGGTTGTGTATCTAAAACAATAAAGTCCACGGGGAATATGAATTCCCCGACTTTGATTAACATATCCTCTAGCTCACCCCTTGGTTGGGTGATAGATCGATCGGCCATTTGAAGAGTGCAATGCGCTGGTTTTAACTCTCCGATCCCTAATTGCTCATAAACCGAATACGGAAGCAAGTTAACACTAGCACCTAGATCGAGTAGAGCACGATTAATATTTTTACCCCCAATGGAAATAGAAATTGTAGGACTTCCGGGATCCTTTCGTTTCTTGGGTAGTTGTTGTGTAAAAGCAGTGCTCACATTACCCGCAAGGAAAACTTTTTTAGATACTTGAACTTTTCTCTTCCTAGTGCACAAGTCCTTTAAGATTTTCGCATATGACGGAACTTGTTGAATAGCATCTATGAGAGGAATGTTTATGTTAACTTGCTTAAAAATTTCCACAATCTTGTCCATTTGTGGACTTGGTCTGTTGCCCCTTAACCTGTTTGGGTAAGGTGCTTTATCAATAAGGGTTTGGTCCAACATTGGAGAGGATTGTGGGGACGAATTCGATCCTAAAACTGGAGTGGGAATCGACTTAGATAGATTTGGTGAAATGGGCGAAGGGTTCGAGCCTTGGGGAAAACGGAGAATAGGCTCGGGTGAAGGTAGGAGACTAGACGAATTAGGGGAAGAAGAAGAAGAAGGGATATCATTGGTGTCACTATCATCACATTGCTCACCCACTCGGTTATTCAGCACTTTTCCCGATCTCAACGTGCTAACAACACTCACATTATAACTTTGTGAGTGGCCAGGATTAGGTATGGGTTGAGATGGGAGTTTCCCTTTCTCTCTCGCACTCATTGCGGCGTTTAACTGTGCGATTTAGTTTTCTATTGATTTAATACTCTCACCATGGGAGGCGGAGTTTTTCGTTAAGGTATCAATAGAAGACCTCATCTCAGCCGAATTTTGCATGGATTGTTTCATGAACATATCCAAGGTTTGTGCAAGTGAGTTGTCAGTACCGGCCACTTGTGGTGTAGAAATGTTGGTCGGATTTTGGAAATTCTGTGACTGAAAGGGGGGCTGATTCTGTGGTTGTGGTTGCTGTGGAGGAGATCTTTGATAATTGCTTTGTTGGTTTTGATTCCAAGCAAAGTTAGGATGATTCCTCCATCCTTGATTGTATGTGGAAGAATAAAGGTCGTTTCTAGGTCGCTGCTGAAAAGCAGCATTAGCCTGAAACGATGCATTCATAGGGCATTCTTCCGTTAAGTGTGAAGGATCCGAACAGCAACCACAGACGGTCTTAGGAAGCGTGACCTGATTTAGGGAGAATGATGAGAATTTGTTCTCAATAGCATCGAGTTTCTTCTGTATCGCTGCCATTTCGGCTTTTACAGCGATAGAAACATCGAGCTGGTGAATACCTCCCTTAGTTGAAGGTGGTCTTACACTTTCCCACTGCAAAGTGCTTTCTGCGAGATCTTCCAGATATTTCCATGCTTCACCGTCATCTTTAGACATGAAATTGGATTGACACATTGTTTCAAGCATCTGCTTTGTCGCTGGATTAATGCTCTCATATATAATCCGACATAAATCCCATCTTTGTATTCCGTGATGGGGGCATTGGACAAGCAGATCTTTGAAACGTTCAAAGCACTTCCAAAATGGTTCATTGGGAAGCTGGGTGAACTGGTTGATCTCGCTCCTAATGTGGGCAGTCTTATGATTTGGGTAAAATTTCTTAAGAAATGCTACGACGAATTCATCCCAATTAGTGATAGAGTGTGCGACAGTATTGTAAAGCCATTTTTCTGCCAAGTCGCACAGTGTGAATGGGAGAAGACGTAAGCGCATAGCATCTAAAGTCAATTGTGAAGTACCCATCATTGCGCATACGTTTTCGAATTTGGTGATGAAAACGTACGCGTCTTCCGACTCAAGCCCGTGAAATTTGGGCAGCAGGTTGATGTAGTGGGGTTTAATTTCGAAATTATCCCCGTTAGGTGGTGGAAGAGATAGACAAGTAGGAAGAGGACCACGAATAGGATAGCATCTCTCTTGGAGAGAGATACGCGGTGGATTCTGCTCACCTACGGGCGGTGGCAGCGTGGTGTTATAATTAGATGGAGTGCCGTCCATCACGGTTGATGTGGTGTGTGGTGGGGGAAAAGAAGATGAAGAAGTACCGACTTCGGCGTCGATAGCAGGAATGCGGACAAGACGGGCACTAGGATCCCGTGTCCAGCCGAGCATGCACTAAGCGGGTTTAGTGCAAGTGGCAGCGTGTGTGTGGTTTAAAAATTGGTTTGTTTTTGAAAAAGTGGGACTCAAGACAAATCACCCTAAGATGCACAAGCAACCCTAGAACTAAGGTCACCTAGGTCCAGTGTCTAGACCGCTCCTAGACTTCCAAAGGACAAGCCGCAGGATCAATCCTCTACCGCCTCCGTACTACCCTTGTAGCCAGGTAAGTGCCAGGTAAGTGGGAAGGAACCACGTCGTGGGCCTAATTAATAACCACTAGCCTTTGACACACTTGCCTAGGCACTAAAGTAATGCGGATAAACGATAGATTACCCACAACCTTCCTCTGTCCTTATTGAGCGCGACAGTCCTTAGAGTCTGGTCTAGATATTTTTTTAAATTAATGAAGGGTTGATCTATATGCTCAGTTTGTGATTTGTGGGGCTTAGGAAGGGTGATGAAATCCCCACCCAATCTTGATTTGGTCTTTGCCCCTTAAAGTCCGTATTAAAATATGCAAAACAAAACCAATCACAAAACTTTTGCAAAAAGATTTTTTTTAGCGGCGCAATTTTTGCAAAGAATCCTGTAGAAAATAGATTTTATTGGATTTGAGAGGAGAGAGAAGGAGTTAAGAAAGATACTAGAGAAATGTGAAACCCTAGATCTCCTGTTTCCTCAAGTCCGTGACTCCAGATTTCCTCGCAAAAGTTCACACAATAATCGTTAAATATACAATTTGCAGTTTTGTTTTAATAATGATATGACTCGTCTAAGAATTCAACACAAATAGTAAAAATAAAAAATTACGCACGTATCCCCGGCAACGGCGCCATTTGATTGTTTCGAAAGAGTGTTTTTGTTTGTAGTTTAACCGCAATCAATAACGGTGTCGCACGTAGCTAGACCGAGATGAGTACGGGTCGTCCTCTGGGAAACGTGGAACCTTTTACTTTTACTTTAGATGTGTTGAGAAAGAGGGGAGGAAATAAGAATGTTGTAGAATGGTTTCTAGATCTACGTTAAGTAAGAATGCAAAAATATAGATCTAGATTATTTTAAAGATATAGATAATATAATAAGAAGGGCTTGTAGGGTTCGTTAGGATTTAGTAGTTATGGACGATTAATTAAAAGTTACCCTTTTTATCCTTTAATAGATTTATAACTAGAACGACGGTGATGCGTGTAGATTAGGGTTTCTGGAGGGAAAAGGAATCCCACTCTTAACCCTTATCTCGACACGGAACTCCGTTCATATCTAGCCTTTACCAAAACAATCATTAATCTAATCACTAATCGCGGTCGGAACTAGCAAAGAATTGTTAGTGCGCCCGATTAGGATGTTAATGATTCTTTTGATAAAGTTCATAAACTTTGTAGGACTTAAAAAGGGTTTAGGGATGTTCATCATCCATTAGCCTACCCTAATCCTACGAACCCTAACAAGCGGAGAATTATTCGCGCATGTTGGGAGAAAAAGAGATGGAAAGAAATTACATAATTAAATTACGAAGAAATAGAATAAGAAGAAGAAAGCTACCTTTATTAATCAACAATATCAAGTACACTTTGATTCCTTAGAAAATGATTACAAAAACCTAGTTTGCTTCTCGATCTCTTCTAAGGAGGTAGATGAACCGTTGATGATCAACCTGGATGCGTGAGCCGTGTTGGACTTCGTGATCTCTTCGGCTTGATAACTTTTCCAAGAGGCTCTCGGTGCCCTTTTATAGTCCAAAGCCATAATCTTTTTGTTGAAAACTTGGTAAAATATGGATTTGATTCACCCCAAAAAATATTGCACTCTAACTCCCTAGACTTGCGGCGGATCCGCGGCCATTGGATAGGTTTGGCCGCGGATCCACCCCCTTTTGGTGAGATCATGGCCTCTAATTTTTGTAGCTTCATATCTGTAACACTTGGTAATCTTTAGAGTATCTAAACTTTGAAAATCTTTTCTACATTTCTACCAGAATTAGTTTCTTGAATATCTTTGGTAGATTTGATTTGCCAACTTTGATTTTCTTGATTTTAGCCCTGCAAATTCTGCACAATATCTTAACAAATAATATTTAGTAGAGTTTGTTATATTGAGATATTAACTTAACCATTAAGAATTGGTCAAAGGTATTTAATAAGGTAAGCATATTTAAATGGGCCAAATGTTACATGGATATTATATGCTTACTTTTTCCTACAAAATGTTATTTATAATATATAAACACATGAAAATAGTATTTTTACAGATAAACCCTCATATGTATCATATATTATAATAAACACCTTTTATTATATAATAATAGTAAGAAAAATGTCATATTAAATATGCAGTTTTATCAACTGAACACTCTACGACGAGGCTGTGGGCAAGCTGCGGTCTCTAAGGCGCTTTGGCCTGATCTCCGCGAGTCAGCTGGCTCACTCGGTGGCGCTCGTCCGTGAGTGCTACAAACTGAGGCTCAAGGTCAACGCGCGCGGGGGGAATCGAGGGCTGAGGTTGGATCTCGCGAGGCCTCGGCTGGCGGAGATCTTTACTGATGTAATCCCGGAGTTGCTTACAATCCTCCATGGCGTGGCCCAGCGTCCGGTGGAAGGCGCAGTAGGGGCCCCGGGTTCGCTTCGAGGCCTGACGCGGGATCGGAGGGAGCTTGAAGAACCCCTCGCCCTGGGTCTCCTCTAGTAACACTGCATTGGAGACGTTGATCGGGGTGTACTCCTGGAACTTCGGGTGATAGGGCTGCTGACACTTTGGCTTCTCTTCCTGAGCCCTCTTCTTCTAGTCGGACCGTTCTGCTTGAGGGAGGTTCGTGTTCACCTCGGACTCGAGCTGGATCTCGCGCTCGGTCCACGCCTTGACCTCGGCCATGGTCTTAAGCTGCGCCAATGCAAAGGAGCGCAACCACTCCCTGTGCCTAAGACCAGATCTGAGTGCCGTGATGACGGTCTCGTCCCGGTACTCGGGGACCTCGAGGAGGGCGTTGTAGAAGCGGGTGACGTAAGCTTTGAACGTCTCCTTGTCCCCTCTCTTAATTGTGAAGAGATAGTTGACCGTGCGCTTCTGCTGACGATTCCTGACGAAGTGGCCGAGGAACTGAGTAGCCAGCTCGTCAAAGGTCGAGATTGAGCGAGGCTCGAGTCCTCGGAACCAGTCCCGACCAGAGCGGATGAGGGTGGCTGGGAAGGCCCTGCACTGGGCGGCGTCGGAATGGTCCTGGAAGCTCATCCCCAAGGTGAAAGCATCCAAATGGTCTTTCGGGCCTGTTTTCCCGTCGAACAGAGAGACATTCGGGGGCTTGTTGCGCGAGGAGACGCGGACAGTGAGCAGTCCCTCGGTAAACGGTTTGGTGAGCGAGTCGGCGGCGTACTTAGCCCCGTCGCCCGAGAGGTGACCTTCCCGGTGCATACCCTCGATCTTCTATTCGAGTGCGTCGAGTCGGCCGTGGTACCCCGAGGATTCGGCGCCTTGTGATCCCCGGCTTCTGCTGTGGGAGATCTGCGTCTGGGCGTGGCCTCGGTTCCTCCCGATGAGGTTCCTCAGATCCCCGGGCGAGGTGGCCCTTGAGCCATCGTGGCGAGCCCCTTCTGTGCGACCCCGTCGAGGGAGGGGGTGTCGATCATGCCTGGGGACAGGCGAGGTGGCCGACATCTCCTCAGGGGGGTAAGGGTCGCGAGGAGGCTCGAGGAGAAGTGCTCTGGCGGCGGATCTTGGTGTGGAGCTGTGGGGCGCCCAGCGGGCCTCAGGGGGTATCGGCCCGTAAGATCTGTGGCCATGGGTCGTAGCCTGCCGGTGGTCAGCCGTGTCGACGAGGGCAGAGCTTTCTGGAGGCGGAGGAGCGGCAATCTGGGCCCCTGGCCTGGCCATTTGGACGCGGATGAGCGCTTCCACGAGGGACTGTAGCTGATCTATTCGGCTGGCGAGGGCGTTGATGACAGTCGCCGGAGGAGGTTCATCCGCGCCTCCAGTGAGGGGGAGGCGGCGGCTGGTACCTGGGTCTTCAGGGTGATCGCTTTCCATGTGGATGGAGATCGGAAGGCCAACTTTGTTTTTTGTGGAGTTTAGTTTCTCACAGATGACGCCAACTGATGGAGGTCCTTTTTGGGTCTCCGTCAGATGTTGTCTTCTGTCGATCTCCCGGTGGATTTTGGAGGTGATCTCCTGTTGCGCGTGGGTCTCAATGGGTTTTGAGGAGATTGGTGGTTTGAGGAGTTTGCACCGATTACCTGCAAAGAAGTCCCGGGATGGTTTGGTACCACCGAGGACCCTCCGACGATCAAGTTAGCACGAGATCCGAGCAGAGTAACGGCTAAGTGGGGTGAAAAAAGCTTACTTGACCCCTCTGTGATGGGGGTTTATATAGTGGCGGCAGCACACAGCAGCAGGCGCGAGAATCTCGCCGGCAGTTACGCTCCTGACGTCACGCCCGCGTAACGAGCGGATCGCCTGTTAATGGGGATCGTGATGGCGTGGAACGTGGGATGTTGCCGGCGGAGAATCTGCGCATGGCGAGATTTGCGGAACGGCGGTTACGCCTGTGAATGGTGGGGTTGGTCGGTTGGAGGGACCGAGGAAGAAGGCCTCGGCAGGAGAGCTCGGAAACGAGGGGGGAGGTATCTTGGTCCTGTGGTAGCTCGGGGCGAGCTGAGAGGCCGAGGAGGCCAATTTGCATGGGGTCCTGAGGAGAGCCAGCTTGTGCTAGCAGGTCGGGTACAGGGGTGGCCTGGTCGGCCCCTGTGGGCCCTTTCTTATGAGTTCTGTGACACGTCATCCGGCCTCCTGATCTGGGAAATCACCAATATTGAGCATCATCAATCCTATTCTCAAATGTATGTGTATGAAAAATCAAAGGATTTGAAGATCTCTGACCTATGCATCAATGGATGCAAAAATGAGCGTCTTTTGATAATGTAACATAAAATTCATCCGATGCACATGTTAGAGATTTTCAAATCTTTTGATTTTTCACACATATACATTTGAGTGTAGAGTGCACAAGTTGAACGGCTCAGATCATTAAAATATGCCGTAAGCCAAAAGTTTCCATTTTTAAAATTGACGGACCGGCTTGCAATTGATCACTCTCTCTGTATATACACACGTACACACACCCGCTGACAGTCAACATTCTTAATTTATAGTATATTCATACATGTTTCTTGTGGAAAGTTGCTAGCTTAGGTAGGTAGGTAGGATCAGTTGTGTATATACGGTGGAGCTTGCATCTGCTAATGTGCCAGTAGGGCTCGTGTCCTTTTCCTGTCCAAATTAAGAGGCTGCTTTGGCTGGCAAACTTTATAGCTGGGGGAATGAGGGCGGGATCTCCTCTTAATTTTGTATGTTACATCAACAAGCTATTAAACACTATAATTAATAAGCGTCTATTGTCAAGTTTCTCAAGCCGCTGCACCGCTAACTACAGAGTTAATTAAGATGAGTTTTATATTAATATTCTAACATGGCCCTGAAGCCTTGGAACAAGACAGTTGAGATTCTGCATGCCAGTATTTGTTTCTTTTTTTGATAAAATTAATCCGTTATAGATACACACCTGATTGTATTTGAAACTAGGCTGTCTTGATATATTGTTTAATTATGATCCTAGTATTGTGCCAAAACTTTAAAGTTATAATTAGAATTAGAAAAAAATATTTTACATTCTGACACAAACCTACTAGTGTGCAAGTTTATTTTTCTTATTTTTCACAAACTAACAGTTTTTCAGATTTAAAAGATAAATTGTCAAAAAAAAAACTTGCAAAGTTTTGAGCCGTAAAAAAACCTGGCTCAAAAAATCTATTCTAAAACTCCCTGAAAAAGTTTTCCGCTGTCAAACCCCCCTGCATGTAATTAATATTTGTATAGTTACCTGTAATATCTAGCTACTTGCAATATGTATGCAGTTAAGTGACTTATCTGTATAGTTCCTGCCAATATAAATGCAATAACTAGATATTACAGGTACCTTTACAGATATTGAGCAGACAAGTTTTTTTTCCCTTTTTTCTCTTTGACAGCGGAGAACTTAGTCAGGGTTTTTCTTTGATGAGATTCGTTGGGTCGGGGATTTTTTGATAGCAAAAAACTTTGCTTGTTTTTTTTTGTGGGTGTGGAGACGATTTACCCAAATTTAAATCTAACACATGTAAGCCTAAAGTGACCTTCAACTAGTTGACACTTCTAAATACCTCAACATTAACCGCCTAACTGCTCTACGGTGCCTTTATGCTTGAAGTAACAAAAATGGTTCCACTGCAGGAATACGCGGCCTAATTTGATGACTATTACCTGTTGAATTAGATCTATTTCAACGGGATCTTCTAAATTGCGACGGAAAACCGCTATTATGTTTAATTTTGATTCGATGGGTACCCGCGCATCAAATTAGACTTTTTTAATTTGACGCGAGTTACCCGTCGAATTAGACATTATTTCGACGCGTATCTAGTGTCGAATTAGACCTGATTTTATACGAATAGAATATTAATAAATAATATAATAGTAATTTTTAAAATCTAATTCGACGGGAACATCCTGTCGAATTAGACTTTATTTCGATGGGAATTACCCGTCAAATTAGGTGTAAAAAGCAGAAAAAATAAATTTCAAAACAGAGAATCTGGAATTTCAATTCCAAATTTCAATCCAATCTAACATTTCAATATTAATTCAATTCCATTTTAAATTCCAATCTAAATCCAAACACTTTCCAATATCAATTCCAATCCAAATCCAAATATGTTCCAATATCAATTCCAATACAATTCAATCTAATTCTAAAATCATTTGACAATCGAATGAAACAACCGATACAAACACATAGATTCATATTTATCGATATATATATATATATATATATATACATAGAGAGAGAGAAAGAGAGAGAGAGAGACACATGAAAGTTAATGAAATCATAATTAATAACATAAATACAGACACACACACATGAAAATTAGAAGTTTAGAGGATACTAAACTACGAGGATGTCGATCATGGGGGAGGGAGAAAGTCGATCAAGAGGGAGGTGCATCATCTTCATCTTCGTCTAGGGGTAAAACTTCTGCGATTAAAAATTTAAAATACATAATTTAGTACATATGATATTTATATATTATTAAGTTAGGATTATCAAACTTACTGGAGGTACTGGCTATTAGTGATATGTATGCCCTAAAGGCCATTATTGTATGATATAGTGGATGCTTGGACATATATATGGAGGACTTTCTTGCTCGACATGATAGTATGCTATCTGGTTTCCTTTATCTTAACATGTTCACTGGTATTATTATACCGTCTCTCATATACATGTTGATAAAACCCTTAGAATGTAGGCTTGACTACCAGGACTATGATGCGGATCATATTACTGGGACCTGGGTAGTCCACAAGCACATCCTTCAATTATTCCTAGTCGAGGGTATATCGAGATAGGGTATCGATACACCAGAGTAGACTAGTGTGTATATTTCTCGACCCTATATAGGGTGATGGTTGATCCCATATCCATTAGTGTTTGACATCAAAGATTGTACACAGGTGCTCATTAAAGAATGGGTACACCGAACATGACTCGCCGAGAACTCCTAATTGGTATTATACCTATCGTCAGATAGCAGTTCTCTGGTGACACTGGTACATGTTAGTCTGTAGACCCGAGATCGTTATAGAGTCTTGTGTGGCTCCCACTGTGTTTTGATTTCCTCCCTACCATGGTTCAAAGGAGTCGTGCAAACAGGTGGATTTTGGGTACAGTCCCGAGTCACATGGAGACAATAAGCGATAGGAGGGGTTTCGTCTATCTCGGTATTGGGAGTTGATGTTGCGCTATGCTCGATTGGCTATAACTGGAAGTCCCTGGCCATGGCTGTTGATGAGATTTACTGGTAAGTGTTATCTGTAGTTTCTCAAACCGTTATAAGCCATACATCGGCATGACTTATCAAGTTATTAGGGTCTGCCGTTACAACCCTTAGACTTGATATGCGATATATCAGACGAAGAGACTGAACTGTATAGTAAGTGTTACCTATAGGCTTCATGGGAGTCTGGACAAGCTTGCTTGTTGATATTCTAATCACTCAATACCTGGGTAGCCGTTACGCCCAGCTAGTACCGCTGATGGCTTGTGAGTGACTGATGTGATCATCACCTACTGCTGGCGTATTGACGAGTCTGTAGAGTCCCACATAGAAGTTTCCTGGTTCAAGCGAAACGAAGCAGGGCACATATGTTGATATGTGCGGGGGCCTGATTAAATACGAGTATGTGATACCGTATTGTAATCTGGCAGTTATCTGGTATCGGTCAGTTTATATGTGATATAACCAGATTATCGAATCAAGTATTGATTTGATAATGTGATATACAGATAAATGATATTAGTCGGTTATATGTGATATAACCGGATTATTAAATCAAGTGTTGATTTAATAATGTGATATATATATTATATTTGATATAATTATATCTTAACTAATATTATTGATCACTAATTCTTTACTTAATATATATATATATATATATATATATATATATATATATATATATATATATATATATATATATATATGAAGCATGGTGTAATTTCTATTTTTGGAAAATAGAATAAATAAGGTGGAAAATGGAAGCATGGGTGTACCATGGCTTTTATTATTTGTTTTTTTTTAATCTTGACTCACTATTCAAGCATGGTTGCAATTGATTATTGCAATTTATTCCATACTTGAATAAGTGAGCTCAAGGATGAACCATTCTACACTTGCTTTTTCTTTCTTAAGCTCATTCTTGAGTTGCTTTCTAGCTTCCATCTTCTTCACCTCACTTCTCCAAGCTCAAATCCCTCACATGTGTTGTGAAACCTTGAGCTTGTGAGATCCCTAGTAAGCAAACACAACCCCTACTTCACCATCCTACACTTGATTAGCAATCAAGTGTAGCGTGTTTTCTTCACTAAAGATAGTTTAGTGAAGAGGTAGTTTGAGCTAGAGGGACTTCGGGTGGATTATCTTCGGCACGAAGATCATGGAGGAGGCTCGTTCAAACTTGAAGTGGAGCCTAGTGGAGTTGCGTAGACTACAACCCGGAGCTTTAGAAGAGAAGGACATGGTCATCAAAAGTTGTCCCTTCTATTAGTTTTGTTATATCATCATAGGAAACCCTAATTATTCTAGTTAAGATCTTGGTTAGTGTTCGTTAGCACCTGAAATTTTTAAAATTGCATGTGTGATGCCCGTTTAAACCCCGTCGCGGTGCTAAAAAAACACTTTCATGGTATCAGAGCCAAGTTAGAACATTTGGGTAGGTCTTTACGATATTAAAGTGTTCGATCATGTTTCGAAGTCCGCAATTTATCATGTTTCTGTCGAATTTTCAAAAGTTAGAATTTTGGTGATTAAAAATATGCAGAAAATCGTGCAGGCTTTTTAATGAAGCCTCAAGAAATTTGACGACCTAACACCCTCAAACGGCCGCGGAACCGCGGCTAAACCCCATGTTTGGCCGCGGTTCCGCCGCATGTTTGTCGAGTTAAGGTGTCGTTTCTCTTGTGTTGCTCCATTTGGTGATCATGCACTATCTGGATGTTTTTAATGATTCTCAAGTTGTTGAGGTCTCTGGATTTTGTGGGTATTCAATAAATCGATCGAAATGTTTAACGTTGTATAGACTTTGATGATATATAATACAATTGTTAGAATCCGGAATAATTAGTTTTGTGAAAACTAGTTAGTATATTGTATATCTAGAATTTTAGTCTCGGTTAATCGGTTGCCACGGAGTTTTGATTCGGATCAAAACTCAGTCGCAATCGCGTATTGTACATGAACACCCGCCGGGTAACTCTAGTAGACAGCCACGTCCCATAGCCCCGACTAAGTGACTGTAGGAGAACCCCGTTGTCAAAAGCACCCACTTGGGTGCTAGCCATGGTGTTCCGTCTTAGTGCACTTCGTCGACGGTATCGGGAGTGCGGCCATCTACTAAAGTTTTCGACGAGCATTCGATAAGAATGTCGGGAATCTTGTTGAATTACCCGACTAAATGATTGAAAAATGTTTTCAATTTGAGACTAAAATGCAAGGTTTATTTATTAGGCATGAAATTCAGAATATGAGATATTCCGGGTTTATGATGTCTAAGGAAATACGGATTCTAATTATTGTAGTTTTTCATTTCTTTTCTGCGACCGTAAATGTAATATGTGGGGTATCCCAAATCTCGTTGCTATATGTCAACGGAATTTGGGATACACGTATTTACTTATGTTAATGACATGTAATGTTATGTGTTGCTGTGATATGTTTTATTGGATCATCGTGATTGAATAGCCGGGGGGTTTTATGTGAGATGAGAGTTTTTCATTTTCATTCATGTAAAATATGTATGTAATATTCTTTTATCGGGACACTTCCGGGTTGAGGATGAAGTCACCACTGATATATATTATTTATTTTTTCGCATTAGGATAGACCCAAGGCGGGAGTACAAGTAACCAGGTTCTAGAGTCCAGTGGGAGACCATTTCGAGGAGTCGAGACCGGGTCTCCTGACTCTAGAATTGGCAGGGTTACTTGCCACTCTCGTAGGAGTCTAGAGATGTGGGTTTGGTTATTCATCACGACTTTGGAATCCGTGTTTTACATTACTGGCTGAATTTAAAACACGGACCTCCTGATATATCCAATATTTCATATGTTTCTTCTGCTGCTTGGTTCTGTGATGTGATCATATAACTGCGTGAGACGAATGCTATATATATACGATATATATAATAAACGTTGCTTATATTTTGCACTCGCGCTAGTCCAGCCCCCGCTCTGCCATTAGTTAAGTAACCTAATGGTGAAGACGAGGCCCCATGGTGAATGCGGATGGCATAAGCATACGTTCTATTTTCGTTACTTTTTCTGTGATGTTTAGAAAACATTAAATGATGAGACTTCATTAATGAGATTAATGAAAAGAAAAGAAACTTAAATATGTAGAATTAAAAGATTTTAAAAAGGTAACTCTAGTTTTTGCTTTGCATAGTGGTATTCCTTGATGAATATCCAGCACCTCATTCGATGAGGAAAGAGCCGAGATCCCTTCACCGGGAGTGACCTCTTTAGCAAAACAAGAAAATTCTACAACCTACTCGGTTTATCATCATAACTTCTGTAATTCTTGCTTTGCATAGTGGTATTCCTTGATGGATATCCAGCACATCATTCGATGAGGAAAGAGCCGAGATCCTTTCACCGGGAGTAACCTCTTTAGCAAAAGCTAGTAAAAGCTATTCGGTTTATTTTTGAAAACTACTTGATTTTAAAAGCGGAGCTTAAACCACTCCTTTTCAAAATCACTAGATTCTACAACGATATCAAGTTCATTACGTTAAAGTTTTTCTTAAAAACCAGCCGTAGCCCTCCGTCATTTCAGATAAGTACTATTTAGTATTCGTGCTACGTTTGTTGACCATAGTCAAGACGTAGTGTGCGGTAACTGATTAGTGCTTATCTGTCGCATGTGATGCGATTGGATTAGGGTCGTACGGGTTTGTTGACCATAATTAAGGGTCATATGGGTGGGTTTAATTCAATTACGAAATGACGGGTTGAACTCGGCTAGCGCTTATAATTTGTTGACCATAGTTAAGGTCATATATTGCTAGGGGTAAAAACAATTATTGGGAATTTCACATGTTGAAATTTGCAATGAGATTGCATACCTTCTATATGATAGTTGGATCCCGATACCCACTGCGAGTAAGAGTTACTCCTGGGAGAGTTTGCACTTTACAATTAGCCGATCAAATAGGTGTCTAAGAAAGGTGTTAACAGGGTGATGCCCCTGCGGAAACGAGGTTATTTAATTAGTTTTATACGAAAGTATAGGGAGACTCCCTCGGAGTACCAATACGTGCCTGGTTGAACGATTGGTGAACTTATAAGGTGTAATTAATCCCGACTAATCTTACCTTTTTGGATTTGAAGGAAGATTTGATAAAAACAGTGGGAGTCATCCTGATTAGATAAAATAATAACCAATCTAATCTTGCAAAGAGCGCACGCAAAGTGATTATCCTTCTCTTTCTCCTGGTAGCGACCAATGACATGCCTTAATCAAGATAATAATATGGATGTATTGACCGAACCAACTTATTATACCGGGCTAGGTTCTGCTCTATCTTATGATTGTCATAAGTCTGAGCAAGGAATAGGGGAATATCCGGATTCCCATGCCATCCAAACGAAGAATAAATATGTTGATACATCGTCTTCGGGTGTGTTCGTTACCAAGAACTGTTTCTCAGTTAACACTACGTCCTGGGTATTGGATACCGGATCAGGATCCTATGTATGTAATTTGTTATATGGGCTATAGAAAGGTAGAGAACTGGAAAATGGTGATATGTCTCTACTAGTAGGGAATGGTGCAATTGTTGCAGCCAAAGCAGTTTGTGAATATCACATTGTGATACCAACTGGTAAGACAATGATTCTGAGCGACTGTTATTTCGTACCAAAAATATTGTGAATGTTTTCCTAAATCAAGTGTTGATTGGGTATGGTACGTTGTATAACGGTGTATATGTTCTAAATCACAAAACAGTTCTACGTATATAGAATACACACAAGAGGAACATTTTAGAAATGAACGAAGCCTTCTTGTGGCATTGTAGATTAGGTCATATCAATACGCAAGACTAGCTGAGTTGCATAAGGATGCATATTTGAATACGTTCGAATTTACATCTTATGAAACTTGTCAGTCATGTCTCAAAGGCAAGATGACCAAATCTCCGTTTACTGGACACGGAGAAAGAGATACTAAACTCTTGGACAGATACATAGTGATGTATGCGGTCCTATGTCTACACATGCCAGGAATGGTTTCTCGTACTTTTATTACATTCACCAATGATCTCTCAAGATTCGGACATGTGTTTCTGTTGAAACACAAATCTGAATCTTTTGAGAAATTCAAGGAATATAAGTACGAATTAGAGAACCAGACGGGTAAAAGTATACAAATCCTTCGATCTGATCGGGAAGGAGAATACTTGAGGACGGAATTCAGAGACTACTTAAAAGGGAATGAGATTCTCTCTCAGCTTACTCCTCCATATACACCACAGAATAATAGAGTTTCGGAGCGGAGGAATCGCACCCTATTAGATATGATGCGCTCTATGATGAGTATTGCTGAGTTGCTTATTTCCTTTTGGGGTTATGCACTTGAGATAGCTGCATACCTATTGAATAGAGTTCTGACCAAATCCGTTGCCTACCACTCCATATGAGATATGGAATGGGAAGAGACCATATCTTAAACAAGTTAAGATATGGGGTTATCCGGCCTATGTTAAAAAGCAAAATCTGGACAAGCTCGAGATAAGGTCAGTTCTGTGCAAGTTTGTAGGATATCCTAAACAAATGCAAGGGAATATCTTCTACCACACCGAGGAACAAAAAGTGTTTGTTTCTCGACATGTCAAATTTTTAGAAAAAGAATTTTTTGTGAAAGAAATCAGTGGCAACGAGGTAGAACTGGAAGAAGTTCCAGCAACACAAACTATTACTGACAATTTGGTAGAACAGGAGGATTCAATAGTCCCTAACGAACCCCAGCCACTCCGCAGGTCTAGTAGGGTTTCTCATCCACCTGAGAGATACTATGGTTTTCTCATTGACGGTGGGAGCGGGGATTGCATCATGTAAAATGATGACCCAATTAGTTTCGAGCAGGCCATCACAAGTAGAGACTATGTGAAATGGCTGGATGCTATGCGATCTGTGATAGAATCCATGTACACCAACAAAGTATGGACTTTGAATGTTGCTCCTGAAGGGGTAAAACCCATCGGGAGTAAGTTGATCTTATGAAGATATTTGGTGTAGATGGAGAAGTTGAGACTTTCAAAGCTAGACTTATAGCAAAAGGTTTTCGTCAACGACTTGGTGTCGACTATGATGAAAACTTTGCTCCAGTGGCTATGCGTAAGTCCATTAGGATCCTACTTACCGTTGCTGTATACCATGAATACGAAATCTGGCTGTTGCACGTCAAGACCGCCTTTTCTAAATGGTGATTTCGAAGAGAGCGTGTACATGACACAGCCAGAGGGCTTCGTAGACAGTGGGAGCAGCGGAAGCGTGTGTAAGCTGCTTAAATCAATTTACAGATCAAAGCAGGCATCACGGAGATGGAACATCTGTTTTGGTGAAGCTATCAAAGAGTTTGACTTTATCAAAAATATAGATGAACCATGTATATATAAGGAGGTAGTATAGAGTAAGGTTGTCTTCTTCATATTGTATGTGGCTGACATACTCTTGATAGGAAATGATGTTCCTATGCTACACTCGGTCAAGCTCTTCTTATCACAAAAGCTCTCCATGAAATATCTAGCTGATACCTCCTACATCCTGGGGATTAAGATTTATAGAGATAGATCTAAAAAGATGTTAGGATTGTCCCAATCCAGGTACATTGGCATCATACTAGAGAGCTTTAGTATGGAAGATTCTAAGCATGGTAATGTACCCGCTTGTTCATGATTCACTCTCTCCAAAGAGATGACTCCCAAGAATGATTTGGAGTGGGTTCGCATGCAAGGGATACCCTATACTTCGGCAGTCGGGTCAATCATGTGTGTGATGTTGTGTACCAGACCGAATGTAGCTTACTCACTAGGTGTAGTGAGTAGGTATCAATCAGATCCAGGGGAGAAATACTGGATAGCTGTGAAGAACATTCTTAAGTACTTGAGAAGGACTAAAAAGATGTTCTTGGTGTATGGTAACGGTGAACTCCAGGTGGAGTCCTTTACAGATTCGAGCTTCAAGAGTGATAAGGACGACAGTAAGTTAATCTCGGGTTTTGTCTTCACCCTCAGTAGAGGGACGGTATGTTGGAAGAGTTCCAAGCTATATACTGTAGCAGACTCGTTGATGGAGGTTATATACATCGCTACTAACGATGCTGCCATAGAGGCTGTCTGGATAAAAAAGTTCATGAAATGAACTTGGTGAGATTCCTTCCATTGAGCATCCAATACCTGTGTATTGTGATAACAATGGAGCTGTGGCTTTGGCCAAGGAACCCCGGTCCCATCAGTGATCCAGACATATTCTTAGGCGGTATCACCTGATCAGGATTGTAACACCCGAGCCCAATACTACCATTTCTGCTACTGGTTGAGTGTTAGATATTGCTCATTTCATTTATCTTGCTTGTTTGGGTCTTACTGTAAAATTTTAACTGGCTAAGTCATTTCTGTAGATAACAAATTTTAACACCTAAAGTAAAATTAAAAATAGCTATATTGGCCTACTCGTCACCCCTAGCCGCGTGGTAGCGTCCGCGCGTCGAATTTTCATCCCGTTCGGTGAAACGGGCGAGTTTGGACGGCTACGCGCGCGTGCAAGTGTCCGACTTGGGGGCATGCTTTTTAATCCTAAAACACTTCATTTTAAAATTTGGAACCCGCTTAAAATCCTATTATTTGAATTTCGAATTTTTGGACCCAACCCGGACGCGATTTGTAAATGTTTCATTTAGCGCCAAATTTCCAAATCAATAAAATATTCAAAACTATATTATAACCATATAAAATTTCGTTTATATTATAATCCTACTGTTACTATATATTTTCTATTCAAAATCTTTTCACTGTGATCTTTGAAATCCTTTTTTTTTGATTTCTGTTAAAGAAATCTCTGGCCAATCACAGAGGGTTTAACCCCCGTGGGCCCCTCCTCAAGTGTCTCTCTCTCTCTCTAACTACTTTTCTCTCTCTCCCTCTAACGTCTCTCTCTATCTCTCTCTCTCTCAAACTCTCTCTCTCTAACCCCCTCTCTCTCTATCCCCTATATATATCCCCCCTTCCCATAAATTTCCCAGAACCCACGCGAGGAAAACCCATCGCAACCCTAACCCTAGCCACCGTGTCCGTCGCCGCCGCAGCCCCAACGTCGACGCCACCACCACCATCACCCTCGCCTCTTCGCCCTCGTCGCAGCCTGCACTTTCTTCCCCCTCTTCCCTCTTTCCCGAGCACCTGCACACCGCCTACACGCCACCTGCACACCGCCTGCACCTCTTCGGATCGCCGCCGGCGATCTCGATCCGCCCCGGCCTCGCTAGCACCCCCTCGGTACCCCGTCGGAGCTCCGTCGCTGTGGTCGGCGATCACCAACCGTCCCACAGATCCTCCGAGGTACCCCGGTCCGCGTGGTCCCATTGTTCGTTGTTTGGGTTCAATCCGTGAACCGTGCGTCCGTCGCGTGTTTCCTCGCCGACGTTACGTTCCGTTTTTCCCGGTTCGCGACCCGCCGAGGCAAGTATCACTTGCTACATGCTATACTATACAATTATATATGTTTTGACTCGTTAAACCTGCAAAACTTAACTCGGAATAGTTATTTTCTCATTTGGTCGCAATATGACATATATCATTTTACAGTTAACCTAAAATTTCAGTTTGCCACTTTAACCCTAATAACGAAGTTTACCCGTTAATCACATTTTACTGTTTAAAGGATGATAGCCTCTACACATGTAGTCCTATTACATTTTTGATATTGATATAACGGTATTGCATCATCATGTGATCTATTGCACCGCAAGGGGTGCTCAAAACCTGTTAATATGATAATACGACTGCACTATGTTAATGCACTATTGTGATTAAATGAACTGCTTATTGTTGTTTAATTTATTGCTTATTTCCTGCTGTTAATCCTTGTTCGATTATATACCTGTTGTGAGCACACCCTCGATTTTGTTACACCTTGACCTGACCTTGCTACACATGATATATATATACCGATGCACCTGACATGGTACCCTTTACTATCGACTTGACCTGATGTACCATGACCTGACCTGTTATCTGATCTCATGCCTAATGCCAACAAACCTGACATGGAGTCCTCATGGACCAAGCTTGTTGTCTATCCAGACAAACCTACTGTTACCTGAACTTGTGTTGGCATTAGTTCTTGACCACTGAATACCTGACCTGACACATATAACCTGGGGGTATGGGGAAATCAAAAGGGTAATCTAAAGTGTAACTTGAAAGGGTATTACTTGATCCGTGGTCCCGGGGGGTAACGGGACAGAGCCATTCATGACTCTTACATTTTCCTGATCCGTGGTCCCGGGGGGCAACGGGACAGAACCACTATTGGTTCCCATCTTCCTGATCCGTGGTCCCGGGGGGTAACGGGACATATCCTTTGAGTTACATGGAGGATTACTCGAATTGATTTCAAAGACTTTAGAATAGAAGACCCGATAAAACAGTTTAGTTACCCACTGTACACTACCCTGCACTGCTTGTTTCATACTATTGCTTCATTCATGTTTATTTCTGCATTGCCTATTACACTGTTCACATTATATTATTGGTTGACATGACGCGCTGACGTCTGGGTTTTGCATGGCCCAGATTCATTACCACTGTCGCTGTCCGAGCAGGAGTACTTCAGCCAACAGGCTGAGTTGTGAGTTCTGTAGTGGTTAGTTTATTTCCTGCATTTTATTTCCAGATGTGAGCCCGCATTATGGGACATACTTTTCTATTATTGTATTGGATCATTTGCTTCCGCATTTATTTATCATTGACTCTTGTTATTCTGGATTATGGACATGTGTTAGATAGTTTTATCTTGTTCTGGATATCTCTACAGCCGTAATGTGACTGTGGATGGATACTTCCTACCCACAGGTAGCATGGCTGGCTATGTCACGTGCCCAATCTTGCGTACTCTGGGAAGCGGGGCGTGACATGGTTCTTTTGGTATCAGAAACATAGGTTAGTTGGGTTGATTCTTTTTGTAGTTGGGTATTGTACCCAATACGCGAATCAGAATACCCGTGCTTAGGAAACATGTCCTACCACCTTGACCGTTTTACCATTCTTGAATCACATTCTTCCGGATTATATCGACGTGCAAACTTACTTTGCATGTCGACTCGAAAACCTGATTTCTTGTTATCTCTAGGACTTAGGCGACTTGGGTGGAATTAAGTAATTGTGGCTATGATACCGCGACATAGTTACAATGCGGTACTCTATTTAAGTATCTTGGAGTTCTAGCCTTGATTTATATATTGAATCTATCATCATGCTAATGTTGGGTGTTTTGATTTCAGGAATATGGCAGATAAGAATTTCAAGACGTATCAGAGGCGCGTGGATGAAGCCGCCATGTTGGGAGTGATACGCGGAATGTTGGAAAATCAGAAGAGGCATACTGAGCTGATCCAGCAGCAAGCAGATTCATTTCAGGAGGGTTTGCAGGCCATTCGGCAGTCTGTAAACAACGCTGGAGCTAAACCAGTTGACCGGGTAGGGACCGTGGCAGATTTCAGACGTTTGGGTCCTACTACTTTCACTGGTCTGGAGGAGCCGTTGCCAGCCGACCAGTGGCTAGTTGACACTGAGAACTTGCTGATTGCGGCACAGATCCCAGAGGACAAAAGTGTTGATGTGGTGCGCATTCAGCTAGTGGATTACGCCCGAGAGTGGTGGCTTGTGGAGGAGGCCCGCTTGCCCAAGCCGATCAGTTGGGCGGATTTTTCTAAGAGTTTCCTGGAGAAGTTCTTCCCGCGAACTGCACGGGAGGAAATGGAAGAGAAGTTTATTGGGCTGAGGCAGAATGGAGCACCCGTGGATGTGCATGCAGCGGAATGGACGAGACTCAGCAGATTCGCTGGACCTTTAGTTGCCAACGATGCAGACAGGGCACGGAGGTTCATGCGCAGTTTGGATGTGGACATCCAGAGGCAGATTGTCTCCCTGGGTTTGACCACTTTCTCACAGGTTCTTACGGCAGCTCGGGAACAGCAGAGTTTATCTGGGATGAAAGGGAGCTTGCAGCAGACAGCAGTTGCGGCAAGGAAGCCCGCATTTGTACATAACAGAGCTCATGGTCGCAGAGGTATTCCAGTGGACCGTCGAGGTGTAGCACCCATGAAGAAGCCTGTGGTCGTTGATCGAAGAAAGAGCGTGATTTGTGACTACTGCCGTTTACCTGGGCACATGCAGAAGGATTGTCGAAGGAAGCTGGGACTTTGTTTGGTTTGTGGAGCGGCTGATCACGCAGTTGGTGCCTGTCCGTCAAAGCTTCGTACGAGGGATGATTTTCAGAAGCCTCCGCAGAAACCGTTCCAAGGGCAGAAACAGCTGACTCAAGGACCTAATCAGGCTCGAGCTTTTACCTTGACAGCTGAGGAAGCTAAGGCATCAGGAGAAGTGGTTTTAGGTATTCTACTCGTTCATGGCCTTCCCGCAGTGGCATTATTTGATTCTGGTGCATCCCATTGTTTTATGTCATCCAAGTTTATAACTACACACTCGATTGCCTGCACGACCCTGTCTAGTTTCTGGGACATACACACTGGGAATGGGAAAATTGTATCTAGTAGGGAGTGTAAAGATTGTACAGTTGTTGTGTGCGGATGGGAACTCTTTGCAGATTTCTTGGTAATAGATACGGGCAGCTATGAAGTTGTCTTGGGAATGGATTTTCTTGGCACTTTCCACGCCCACATTGACTGTAGGGCAAGGAAGGTAATTTTCCAGATTCCCGGACATCCTGAGTTTACCTTCACTGGGGGAAGCAGTTCTGTCGGGCCAGTCGAGTTTAGGGCTAGGCCGACAAACAGTGTTCTTGCAGCTATGGAAGTTGATAGTAATGAAGAGCCGGCAGTTGTTCGCGACTTTATGGACGTATTTAAAGATATATCGGGCTTACCGCCGAAGCGAGACGTGGAGTTCGCGATTGACCTTATTCCTGGTGCAGCGCCAGTATCTAAAGCTTATTATCCAATGGCACCAGTAGAATTGGAAGAAGTTAAGAAGCAAGTTGGTGAATTGCTCGAGAAGGGTTGGATTCGAAGCAGCAACTCGCCTTGGGGAGCTCCAGTTCTTCTAGTAAAGAAGAAGGATGGAACGAGAAGGATGTGCATCGATTATAGAGAGTTAAACCGGGTGACTATTAAGAACAAGTACCCGATCCCTCGCATTGGAGAACTTTTTGAGCAGCTTAGTGGCGCGAGGGTATTCTCGAAACTGGATTTGCGATCCGGATATCATCAGGTCCGAGTGAAAGCAGAAGATATTTTGCAAGACGGCGTTTCGAACTCGGTATGGACATTTCGAGTATCTAGTGATGCCCTTCGGAGTAACGAATGCGCCGGCAATATTCATGGATTTGATGAACCGAATCTTTTCACCATTCTTGGACCAGTTTATTGTGGTATTCATTGACGATATTCTGTTTTACTCGAAGAGTTCGGAGGAGCATACTGAGCATTTGAAGATCGCACTGCAGACATTGAGACAGGAGAAATTGTATGCGAAGATGAGTAAGTGCGAATTTTGGCTGGAAGAAGTGAAGTTTCTGGGGCATGTTGTGTCGGGCGACGGAATTGCCGTCGATCCCGAAAAGATTGCAGCAGTTCGAGATTGGCCTATTCCAAGAAATGTGGCTGAGGTAAGAAGTTTCCTTGGTTTAGCCGGATACTACAGGAGATTTGTGGAGAACTTCGCTCGTTTGGCAGAACCGTTGACCAAGCTTACGCGCAAGGAAGTACCTTTTGTATGGACGGATAAATGTGCCTTGGCTTTCGAGGCGTTGAAGCAGAAGTTGATAACCGCCCCTATCCTGACCGTACCAGACAATTCCGGAGGACTGGTGATTCACAACGACGCATCTGGAAAAGGATTGGGATGTGTTTTGATGCAGAATGGGAAGGTTGTAGCGTATGCATCGAGACAATTAAAGACCCATGAGAAGAATTACCCGACTCATGACTTGGAGCTTGCGGCTGTGATCTTCGCTTTGAAGATTTGGAGACACTATCTTTTGGGCGAGAGAGTCGAAGTTTTTACAGATCACAAGAGTTTGAAGTATGTGTTCACTCAGAAGGAGTTGAACATGAGGCAGCGTAGATGGTTGGAGCTGATGGCCGACTACGACCTTGATCTTAAGTACCATCCGGGAAAAGTTAACGTCGTGCCGGATGCGCTTAGTCGGTTACCAGCGATTCAGGTGTTAACTACGCAGAGGGAGATCATTGCAGATTTTCGAAGATTCGACTTGGAGGTTGTGCTACCACATTCTACGGGACAGTTGATGCAGTTGCAAGTACAGTCGTCCCTGGTTGAGAAGATTAAAGCGGCACAATCGCAGGATCCTAGACTGCAGAAGTTTCGAGAGCAGGTTGAAGCCGGACTACGAACAGATTTACTGGTCCACGAAGATGGTTCGTTAAGGTATGGTAGCCGTTTGTGTGTGCCAAAGGGAGATGTGCGTGAAGAGCTTATGAAGGAGGCACACAGTTCAGCTTACTCTGTACATCCAGGAGGTACAAAGATGTACCGAGATTTTCGACAGCATTTCTGGTGGGAAGGCATGAAACGGGAGATTGCTCGCTTCGTGGCTAAGTGCTTGGTATGTCAGCAAGTCAAGGCTGAACACCAAAGGGTTGCTGGTTTGTTGCAACCACTTCCGATTCCTCAGTGGAAGTGGGAACATATAACCATGGATTTCGTGACGGCTTTACCGCGGAGTCCAAAGGGCAACAATGCAGTATGGGTGATTGTGGATCGGTTGACCAAGGCAGCTCACTTTATCCCTTTCCGGGTTGGTCAATCAACGGAGACTTTGGCAGAATGGTACATGCAGGAGATTGTAAGATTGCATGGTGTACCAGTGAGCATCGTGTTCGATCGGGACACTCGGTTCTTATCACACTTCTGGAGGAGTTTACAGGAAAGTTTGGGGACTCGATTGAAGTTTAGCACAGCTTATCATCCTCAAACTGATGGTCAGTCGGAGAGAACGATCCAAACTCTTGAAGACATGTTGAGAGCATGCATGTTGGACTTCAAGGGTTCATGGGAGGATCATCTACACTTGGTGGAGTTTTCTTACAACAATAGTTTCCAAGCAACTATCCGGATGGCTCCGTTTGAAACTTTGTATGGTCGTAAGTGCCGTTCACCTGTTTGTTGGGATGATGTTGGTGAACGAAGATTATTGGGACCAGATTTGGTGGTACAGACAGTTGAGAAGGTGAAAACAATCAGGAAGCATATGAAGGCAGCTCAAGACAGACAGAAAAGTTGGGCTGAGACGTCAAGAAGACCTCTAGAGTTCGCCGTGGGTGATTTGGTATTCTTGAAGATATCACCGACTAGAGGAGTGATTCGTTTTGGGAGTCGAGGGAAGCTTAGTCCCCGATTCGTTGGACCCTTCGAGATATTGGAGCGCGTTGGAGAGGTAGCGTACCATTTGGCGTTACCGCAGTCCTTGGCAGGTGTGTACGATGTGTTTCATGTATCTCAACTACGAAGGTATGTTCGAGATGAAACACACGCCTTGGATCATTCGGAGTTAACTGTACGGGAGGACCTAACTTTTGAGGAGCGACCGGTTGAAATCATGGATCGTAGGGAAAATGTTCTTAAGAACAAGGTTATCCCCCTTGTGCTAGTTTCTTGGGGTAATCGATCGCATGGAGAATCCACGTGGGAGCGAGAAGACGAGATCCGGCAGAAGTTTCCTCACCTTTTCCTGTAGTTTTCTATCTTGTATTCTTGGAATTTCGAGGACGAAATTCTTTTTGTAGTTGGGTATGATGTAACACCCGAGCCCAATACTACCATTTCTGTTACTGGTTGAGTGTTAGATATTGCTCATTTCATTTATCTTGCTTGTTTGGGTCTTACTGTAAAATTTTAACTGGCTAAGTCATTTCTGCAGATAACAAATTTTAACACCTAAAGTAAAATTAAAAATAGCTATATTGGCCTACTCGTCACCCCTAGCCGCGTGGTAGCGTCCGCGCATCGAATTTTCATCCCGTTCGGTGAAACGGGCGAGTTTGGACGGCTACGCGCGCGTGCAAGTGTCCGACTTGGGGACATACTTTTTAATCCTAAAACACTTCATTTTAAAATTTGGAACCCGCTTAAAATCCTATTATTTGAATTTCGAATTTTTGGAACCAACCCGGGCGCGATTTGAAAATGTATCATTTAGCGCCAAATTTCCAAATCAATAAAATATTCAAAACTATATTATAACCATATAAAATTTCGTTTATATTATAATCCTACTGTTACTATATATTTTCTATTCAAAATCTTTTCACTGTGATCTTTGAAATCCTTTTTTTTTTATTTCTGTTAAAGAAATCTCTGGCCAATCACAGAGGGTTTAAACCCCGTGGGCCCCTCCTCAAGTGTCTCTCTCTCTCTCTAACTACCTTTCTCTCTCTCCCTCTAACGTCTCTATCTATCTCTTTCTCTCTCAAACTCTCTCTCTAATTTTCCCTATCTCTCTCTCTCTCTCTAACCCTCTCTCTCTCTATCCCCTATATATATCCTCCCTTCCCATAAATTTCCCAGAACCCACGCGAGGAAAACCCATCGCAACCCTAACCCTAGCCACCGTGTCCGTCGCCGCCGCAGCCCCAACGTCGACGCCACCACCACCATCACCCTCGCCTCTTCGCCCTCGTCGCAGCCTGCACCTTCTTCCCCCTCTTCCCTCTTTCCCGAGCACCTGCACACCGCCTACACGCCACCTGCACACCGCCTGCACTTCGTCGGATCGCCGCCGGCGATCTCGATCCACCCCGGCCTCGCTAGCACCCCCTCGGTACCCCGCCGGAGCTCCGTCGCCGTGGTTGGCGATCACCAACCGTCCCACAGATCCTCCGAGGTACCCCGGTCCGCGTGGTCCCATTGTTCGTTGTTTGGGTTCAATCCGTGAACCGTGCGTCCGTCGCGTGTTTCCTCGCCGACGTTACGTTCCGTTTTTCCCGGTTCGCGACCCGCCGAGGCAAGTATCACTTGCTACATGCTATACTATACAATTATATATGTTTTGACTTGTTAAACCTGCAAAACTTAACTCGGAATAGTTATTTTCTCATTTGGTCGCAATATGACATATATCATTTTACAGTTAACCTAAAATTTCAGTTTGCCACTTTAACCCTAATAACGAAGTTTACCCGTTAATCACATTTTACCGTTTAAAGGATGATAGCCTCTACACATGTAGTCCTATTACATTTTTGATATTGATATAACGGTATTGCATCATCATGTGATCTATTGCACCGCAAGGGGTGCTCAAAACCTGTTAATATGATAATACGACTGCACTATGCTAATGCACTACTGTGATTAAATGAACTGCTTATTGTTGTTTAATTTATTGCTTATTTCCTGCTGTTAATCCTTGTTCGATTATATACCTGTTGTGAGCACACCCTCGATTTTGTTACACTTTGATCCGACCTTGCTACACATGATATATATATACTGATGCACCGGACATGGTACCCTTTACTATCGACTTGACCTGATGTACCATGACCTGACCTGTTATCTGATCTCATGCCTAATGCCAACAAACCTGACATGGAGTCCTCATGGACCAAGCTTGTTGTCTATCCAGACAAACCTACTGTTACCTGAACTTGTGTTGGCATTAGTTCTTGACCACTGAATACCTGACCTGACACATATAACCTGGGGGTATGGGGAAATCAAAAGGGTAATCTAAAGTGTAACTTGAAAGGGTATTACTTGATCCGTGGTCCCGGGGGGTAACGGGACAGAGCCATTCGTGACTCTTACATTTTCCTGATCCGTGGTCCCGGGGGGCAACGGGACAGAACCACTATTGGTTCCCATCTTCCTGATCCGTGGTCCCGGGGGGTAACGGGACATATCCTTTGAGTTACATGGAGGATTACTCGAATTGATTTCAAAGACTTTAGAATAGAAGACCCGATAAAACAGTTTAGTTACCCACTGCACACTACCCTGCACTGCTTGTTTCATACTATTGCTTCATTCATGTTTATTTCTGCATTGCCTATTACACTGTTCACATTATATTATTGGTTGACATGACGCGCTGACGTCTGGGTTTTGCATGGCCCAGATTCATTACCACTGTCGCTGTCCGAGCAGGAGTACTTCAGCCAACAGGCTGAGTTGTGAGTTCTGTAGTGGTTAGTTTATTTCCTGCATTTTATTTCCAGATGTGAGCCCGCATTATGGGACATACTTTTCTATTATTGTATTGGATCATTTGCTTCCGCATTTATTTATCATTGACTCTTGTTATTCTGGATTATGGACATGTGTTAGATAGTTTTATCTTGTTCTGGATATCTCTACAGCCGTAATGTGACTGTGGATGGATACTTCCTACCCACAGGTAGCATGGCTGGCTATGTCACGTGCCCAATCTTGCGTACTCTGGGAAGCGGGGCGTGACAAGGATGATAGTAGATCGCCGGGAGATCGAGATCAGGAGAGTTGACACAGAGGATAACACAGCGGATCCACACACCGAGGCCCTCCCCCAAATGCTAATCGAGAAACTTTCTGGGTATGAGATACTACAACAACTGACCTTAGTGCAAGTAGAAAATTGTTAGTGATATGTATGCCCTAAAAGCCATTATTGTATGATATAGTGGATGCTTGGACATATATATGGAGGACTTTTGATTGATGTGAAAAAAGTGTTTGTAGTTAACCGCAATCAATAACGGTGTCGCGTGTAGCTAACCGAGATGAGTACGAGTTGTCCTTAGGGATATGTGGAACTTTTAATCTTGCTTTAGACGAGTGATAAGAAAGAAGGGAGAATAGTTTTAAGATCTAGTTTAAATACGGATATAGATTTTATAGGGAAAAGGCTTGTAGGGTTCATAGGATTTAGTAGTTGGTGGATGACTAATAAATATGACTCCTTTTATCTTTTGATAGATTTAAAACTAGATAGATAGTGGTGAATGAGAATTAGGGTTCTTGGAAGAAATAAGATTTCCCCACTATTGATCCTTGTCCCTTCATTGATCTCTATTTATGTCTAGCCCTTAACAAAACAATTGTTAATCTAATCTCAAATCGCGGTCAAGACTATCAATAAATTGATGGCGCGCCTGATTAGGATGTTATAATTTCTTTTGCTAAAGTTTATAAACTTCATAAGATGTAAAAGAAGTTAAAATATTTTCTCATTCATTGTTCTACCTTAATCCTACGAATCCTATCAAGCGGAGAATTACCCACTTATGTTTGGAGAAGAAGAATCAAGTATAGAGAAGGAAATCATAATACAGAATTTAAATGCAGAAAGTAAATGCGAAATAATTAAACAAATGATCTACCTTTATTTATCAACTTTACAAGTACAATTCCTTCGAATTTAGATTACAAGAAAAAGTTTCTCTCGATCTCTGCCTCATAGGAAGTAGATGTTCCGTCGATATTAACGTCGCTCTATCACGTCGAATCATGGACATGTCGTGGATCTCTTGTTCTTTGACGGTGATATTTTTCGTGTTAAAGGTGATGCCTTCTAACTTTATCTCTCGGTCCTTTATATAACCCTCAAATCAGAAACCCTAGATCTCATAGGTTTAGACTTACCATAAATATCCCCTTTCCAAATTTTCAGATCCTACGGCCATGATTAAGTCGCGGATCCACCGCTAATTGGCTACTTTGGTCGCGAAAGCGCTGCGCTCTGGAGGATTTAGGATTTGAAATTTATTATGTGGCCTCATGTTGACACGTGGAGATCTTTTCCATACTTGGATTCTTCAGATATTTCTTGAGTCTCTGCCAGTATCGATTCTATGATTTTGGCAGATTTTTGATCCTGACATGTTGAAAATTTTGATCTCCTGACCTGAGCTAAATCTTGCACAATATCTCCATGAATAATGTTAGTAATATTTGTTAAATTAGAGATAGTATCTTAATCACTTTATATGGTAATAAATCTTTAAGAAATTTGATTAAGATTATTTGATATGATATGCATATTTAAATTATCAAAATATCTTATGAATATTACATGCATATATTTTCCTTCATAATGTTAAGTAGAGTGTATAAACATATGATAAAGAGTATTTTGCAGATAAACTCACATATGTACCATAATTACCATAAACACCTTTAAGTACTTAACAAAAGTAAAGAAAATGTTCCATCAAATGCGCAATATTTTCGACTGAACTAATGCCCCCAAACTTAACTTTGATCATCCCAAGCAAACTGTTTATTCAAGAGAGGGAAATAAAGGAAAAGAAAAACCTAAGTAGCATACTTTCATAGGCAACACGATTGCACTGAGCATGTGCAACAAGCTGTTAAACCTCTAGGTGTCCATAGTAGGAGGAGTGTTGTCTCCTGAGAGTTTTCAGCGGATTACAGCCACAAAATCCCATAATAAAAGAAAGAAGATGAAAGTTACATAAGAATTATGAAAGAAAGAACTTAAAAAGAAGAGTTTCCAACTATACTATATTTTCAGTTGCCATGAGCCCTATCTTAATGGTCATGAAAAGATGTCGGAAATCACATCATCCCTCAATAAAACATCGCCTTTAGTCTTCCTCTTTACCTTTCTTCCAAACATTGATCATATATCCCTAAGTGTGTGTAAAAGATATCCCTACACTTAGAGAATTCAATTCAAGCTATTATACTCTTGTCCATCTTTCTTAATACTTTTAAGTTGGTGAATATATTAGATGGAATTGCTCACACATTCTTCATGCGACCGTCAATACTTCTTGAGGCACTAACCGACCGATTACGAAATGTGCTTGCACATTTAGGCGTAATATTCTCGTCTTGCAACACTTAAGGCTTTGCAGTGGATCCCAAACCAGTTGGTCTAAGGCACTAGGTGATAAAGCACTCTCGCTATATTTTTTTTATGACGTCTTAAGCAATTACAAAACCAGTGTTCATTTTTCTTCACCATTTTTTTCTTTATATTTTTATTTTTCTTCAAACCAAGGCTTTTAGACAGGACCATTTCAAGGTATTCTCTACTATTCCAAGTTTCAAGATGTATGCAAGTGCGTATAGTAAGGTATCAACGTTCAAATATTTGGACTCAAGAATATGGACTATTTTTCAGACTTATTTTTATTCTCAGATTAGTAATTTCCTTCATCTTACTAATCCTTGGGACAACAGCTCATAACTACTTATTATTAGTTTCGTTTAAGAAAACATTTAACTTTCTTGCTTTTCTCAAACTATTCCTATCTTTCATATGTAAATTTTCATTTTCAAACTTTCATTATCAATAAAATTTTTTGTGCTTATATTTATGATAATACAAAATAATGCGTGAATAAGCAAAAATTTCCCCCAAACCTGTTTGCAACAGTGTTCTCACTGATGTCATCTGTTAAGCTTTAAAAAAAACTGTAGACTTGGAAGGAAAAGTTAGTAATGGGTACATGAATTAATGACACTGAAATCCTCCCCAAAACTTATTTTTGGCTCACAATTTTGTAAAAATTTATTTTCGAGAGCCAAAATATTTCCCCCCAAACTTGAGTAAAATAGCATCAAACATTTAAAATTATGAGGGGGGTTAAACTTATTGGTCAATATAAAGTTTTACAAAGACCAAAAGTCAACACCAACCATTCAAAGATTTCATCAATATAACAATATAGTTGGTGGAAGATTAGAGATTTGAAGAAGTGGGGGGATAGGAGGCGGAGTCGATCGGGTTTACGTCTCGGTTGGTAGAGACAGAACAGTGATGGTGAACGAAAACGAGAATGTGAATGATTAGGAATGGGTAGAATAGTCACATTCACGTATGGGATAAGAAGAAATGGTGGTGGTTCAATTTCTTCGGGTGGAGGTTGATTTATCACAAATTCCATGTCGTTTAGGAATGCGAGTTCGTCGGCGAAAATATTTTCGAAACTTTCATCGATGGTTCGAGTGAACGTTTCAATGTCAATCTGGTTTGTGCCTGAATTCAACACACTTGATTTATCAGAAATTATGACGGTAGGAGACTCGAAAAGCTCATCTACCTTATTCTCAAAGGAGTCTAAATTAAGTGGTTTTTCAAGAATCATTGAACTCGAAATATCGGAGTGTGATTCATTAAAACTCGGTGGAGTTAAAAGAAAATTAGAAGAAAAACCAAAGAAAGTGGGTGATGAAATGGGTAAACAAATTTGGGTGTCGAGCATTACTGAACCAGATGTGGGAAATGAAGGCTCAATATCGTTCTGCTTTTCGGTCATGAATTTATCATCAATTTCCAGATGCATATAGGGTTCGGGAAAAACAGTTAATGGTTCGAGATGATATCCACATGGAAGTGAAAGGACGTGATGAATTGGTGAGAAAAACTCATCCACAACCGTGGGTTCATCATCAAAAATATTCCCAGCGTCAATATCCTCAATCAAGTGAAAGTTAAAATTCTCAGACACCTCATCAAAAGTATGGTTTTCAATCAATTTTGGTTCTAGAGTGGAGGTGTAGAGATCAAAAGGATTGGGTGTTGTTTTACTTGAAATGGATGCTTCACACTCGGGTAAATCAAACACTACAATGTCGCACAACTCATCAAATATTCTATCTTCAATTGGTGAATCATTTGATGTACTCGATAGATTTGTGAAACTGGACTTGTGGATTTCAATTTGGGATGGGGAGGTTTGATTTGGAAGGGTGTACTGCTCTCTCTCACTACTCAAATTCTCAATTCGTCCTATTACCGTATCATACATTGGAAAATTTTGAGATAGTTGGAAACTAGTTGCTCGTTCGTTGGGCTGTATGAATGCGGCCATGGATGCATTTAATTGCTCTATCTAACGGCACGACGCTACCCGAAATTCTTCCAATGACCGTTCAATATTAGACATGAGTTGGGAAGGGGTTTCAGGAGAAAATTGAAATTCATATGGATAGGTGAAACTCCCAAATGACCGTTCAGAAGAAATGTCTAGAGAAGGTGTAAAAGTCGGGTAGGATTGATAGGAATCGAATGGTTGTAAAAAATGGACATAAGTATGATCAACATTGTGATAAGAAGAATATTGAGATGGGTTGGTTGGTTGATGAATAGCAACAGATGTCATACATGCCGCAAAACGAGTAGCAATACGTTCATCAGGAAATGATGGTGTTTGTTGTCCTAACGGTTTGACGGGATTGAAACTTTGACTTCCAGCCCTCGCAATATGCTCACCGATGGACATGTGCTTAGATGTTGCCTCACTCACTTTAAACAGATTATCAATAAATTGATAACGGTGTCGCGTGTAACTAACCGAGATGAGTACGGGTCGTCTTCAGGAAAGCGTGAAACTTTTAATCTTGCTTTAGATGAGTTGATTAGAAAGAAGGGAGAATAGTTTTAAGATCTAGTTTAAATACGGATATAGATTTTATAGGGAAAAGGCTTATAGGGTTTATAGAATTTAGTAGTTGATGGATGACTAATAAAGATGACTCCTTTTATCTTTTGATAGATTTAAAATTAGATAGATAGTGATGAATAAGAATTAGGGTTCTTGGAAGAAACTAGGGTTTCCCCACTATTGACCATTGTCTCTTCATTGATCTCTATTCATGTCCAGCCCTTAACAAAACAATCGTTAATCTAATATCAAATCGTGGTCAAGATTATCTATAAATTGATAGCGCGCCCGATTAGGATGTTGGCAATTCTTTTGCTAAAGTTTATAAACTTCATAAGATGTAAAAGAAGTTAAAATATTTTCTCATCCATCGTTCTACCCTAATCCTATGAACCCTATCAAGCAGAGAATTACTCATTCATGTTTGGAGAAGAAGAAGAAAGGATAGAGAAGGAAATCATAATGCAGAATTTAAATGCAGAAAGTAAATGCGAAATAATTAAACAAATGATCTACCTTTATTAATCAACTTTACAAGTACAAATCCTTCGAATTTAGATTACAAGAAGAAGTTGCTCTCGATCTCTGCCTCGTAGGAAGTAGATGTTCCTTCGATATTCACGCCGCTCTATCACGTCGAATTGTGGACCTGTCGGGGATTTCTTGTTCTTACGGTGATTTTTTTCGTGTTAAAGGTGATGCCTTCTAATTTTAGCTCTCGGTCCTTTATATAACCCTCAAATCAGAAACCCTAGATCTCATAGGTTTAGACTTACCATAAAAATCCCCTTTCCAAGTTTTCAGATCTTACGGCCATGATTAAGCCATGGATCCACCGCTAATTGGGCACTTTGGCCGTGGAAGCGCCGCGCTCTGGAGGATTTAGGATTTGAAATTTATTCTTTGGCCTCATGTTGACACGTGGAGATCTTTTCTATGCTTGGATTCTTCAGATATTTCTTGAGTCTCTGCCAGTATCGATTCTATGATTTTGACAGATTTTTGATTGTGACATCTTGAAAATCTTGATCTCCTGACCTGAGCTAAATCTTGCACAATCTCTCCATGAATAATATTAGTAATATTTGTTAAATTAGAGATAGTATCTTAATCACTTTATATTGTAATAAATCTTTAAGAAATTTGATTAAGATTATTTGATATGATATGCATATTTAAATTATCAAAATATCTTATGAATATTATATGCATATATTTTCCTTCATAATGTTATGTATAGTGTATAAACATATGATAAAAAGTATTTTGCAGATAAACCCACATATGTACCATAATTACCATAAACACTTTTATGTACTTAACAAACGTAACGAAAATGTTCTATCAAATGCGCAATATTTTCGACTGAACAACTTTCTTGCTCGACATGATAGTATTCTATCTGGTTTTCTTTATCTTAACATGGTCATTGGCATTATTATATCGTCTTTCATATACATGTTGATAAAGCCCTTAGGATGTACACTTGACTATCAGGGCTATGATGCAGATCATACTACTGGGACCTGGGTAGTCCACAAGCACATCCTTCAATTGTTCCTAGTCGAGGGTATATCGAGACAGGGCATCGATACACCAGAGTAGACTAGTGTGTATGTTTCTTGACCCTTTATAGGACGATAGTTGATCCCATATCCATTGGTGTTTGACATCAAAGATTGTACACAGGTGCTCATTGGAGAATGGGTACACCGAATAGTACTCGTCGAGAACTCTTAATTGGTATTATACCTATCATCAGATATCAGTTCTCTGGTGACACTAGTACAAGTTAGTCTGTAGACCCAAGATCGTCATAGAGTCTTGTATGGCTTCCACCATGTTTTGATTTTCTCCCTACCACAGCTCAAAGGAGTTGTGCAAACAGGTGGATTTTAGGTATAGTCCTGAGTCACATAGAGGCGAGCGATATGAGGGGTTTCGTCTCTCCCGGTATTGGGAGGTTATGTTGCGCTGTGCTCGATTGGTTATAACTGGAAGTCCCTGGTCAGGGCTGTTGATGAGATTTACTGGTAAGTGTTATCAGTAGTTTCTCAAACTGTTATGAGCTATATATCGGCATGACTTATCAAGTTATTGGGGTCTGACGTTACCACCCCTAGACTCATGGGAGTTTGGACAAGTTTGCTTGTTGATCTTTTAATCGCTTAATACCTAGGTAGCCGTTATGTCCAGCTAGTGTTAGTGTTTTATGCTCTAGAGGCCATTATTGTATCAAACTGGTTTGTATATTACTTAATGGAAGCTTGGGATATATACGGATAAAGTAAAGTCTTGCTCGAAATGGTAGTATTCTATCTGGTTTGTTTCTACCTCAATATGTGCATGTGTTTCTTTTAGCATATCGCTTATACATATTGGTAGAGCCCTTAGGATCATTGCTTGATTGCCTGCTATTTCCCCTAAGAGAACGAGAATCTGTTCAAAATTTGAAATTTGAACCAAGACAGCGCCTCACGTGCAAAGCACGAGAGCGCTAGTGCCAAGAGCGCCAGCGCTAAGAGTCAAAGACTCTGAGGAAGCGCTAAGAGCGCCAGCGCCATGAGTCAAAAAACTCAGAGGAAGCGCCAAGAGCGCCACAGTGAGTCAAAGACTCTGAGGAAGCGCCAAGAGCGCCACCGCCAAGAGCGCCAAAGCCATGAGTCAAAGACTCTGAGGCAGCGCCTCACGTGCAAAGCACGAGAGCGCTCGCGCCAAGAGCACCAGCGCTAAGAGTCAAAGACTCTGAGGAAGCGCCTCACGTGCAAAGCACGAGAGCGCCAACGCTAGAACTAAATGTTCTCCACCATTGGATCAAAAATCCAACGAAGATGATAAATAATCAAATTACCAGAATAAAATTCTATTGAGGGAATATTCCTCAAATCTTTCCAAAAAAGAAAGATTGTGCTCTATAAATCACAGCACCACTGGATCAAAGATCCAATGGTGATTAAACATCACTAAGATACAGAGTAAGTTCTGTATGGGAAAATATTTTCCCAATCTTGCTGAAAACAAGAAAGATGTCTTCTGTAAAACAGAAGTCCTTGGATCAAAGATCCACGGTGGATAAAATCCCCAAATCAATCAGAGATCTCTCAATGAGAGATTTCCTTAACTGATTCAACAAATCAACCACCCCTATATAAAGGACTCAAGACTTCAAGTCTTGCAAATAAGAACCCCCCCCATAAACTTCATATTCTCAGAAAAGAAAAAAAAAGAAGAGCAAGCTCTAAGAAGAAGAATCTTCTTCCAGGTAAATAAAAAGAAGAGAGATCATAGAATCTCCTTTATATTTGAGAGTTTAACTCTCACATCAGAAGAACTTAGTTCTTTTTCCAGATCACAGATATATAAGACAAAGTCTTTCATAAAAAGAAGAGAGATCATAGCATCTCCTCAATATCTAAGAGTTTAACTCTCACATCAGAAGAACTTAGTTCTTTTTTCAGATCTCAGATCTATAAGGCGAAGTCTTTCACAAGGGAGAACCAAATTCTCAGAGAATTGAATTGGGTAGAACAAAAAACTCAGTGCTTAACACTCAAATCTGGCGCTCAGCGCCGAGCGCTCCACATGCTCCTCACGTGGGCGCTATTTAATAAGAAGTGCTTAGCACTCAAGTCTGGCGCTCAGCGCCGATCGCTCCACGTGCTCTTCACGTGGGCGCTATTTAACACAGAGTGGTCTGCGCTCCTCAAGAAGAGCCTAGCGCCATGAAGAGTGTTCAACATGCATAAAAAACAAAAAGAAAGTGGGTGTCAGTATTCACATAAATGTTTAGCATTATGTGTACAGAGGAAGGACTGTGTCCTAGCAAGTGTCTAACACTTCATAAAAAAAGGGAAATGATAAAGATTAAGTGGGCTGAGCCCAAGGTTGGCCAAACGCCAAAATCGACCAAGCCCATAGGTCTTCTTCTAAATTGGACTTAGGCTCAAACAAGGTTATCAAATCTTTGATGAATATTCATTGGTTCAAGGGTACATCTCTCCACACCTCTGATACATATCGTTGTAATTCTTCAACGTCTTCAGAGAGGTGGAGGGTCCCAATAACCAATAATTCTTAGTATACTTCCAAACCATCAACTCCATGGACCGCAATGTCCTTAAAAACTAAATTGTGGACCGCAATGTCCTTAAAAACTAAATTGCGGACCGCAATATCCTTAAAACTAAATTCCATGGACCGCAATGTCCTTAAAACTAAATTGTGGACCGCAACGTCCCTAAAAACTAAATTCCACGGACTATGATGTCCTTAAAATTTGGACCGCAATGTCCTTAAAACTAAACTCCATGGACCGCAACGTCCTTAAAACTAAATTGTGGACCGCAACGTTCTTAAAACATAAATTGTGGACCGCAACGTCCCTAAAAACTAAATTGCGGACCGCAATGTCCTTAAAACTAAACTCCATGGACCGCAACGTCCTTAAAACTAAATTGCGGACCGCAACATCCCTAAAAACTAAATTCCACGGACTATAAAGCCCTTAAACTTTGAACCGCAATGTCCTTAAAACTAAATTCCATAGACCGCAACGTTCTTAAAACTAAATTGCAGACCGCAACGTCCCTAAAAACTAAATTGCGGACCACAATGTCCCTATAAACTAAAGAAAATCCTGTTGAGTAGATCTTAGTCTAAAATTAGACTAACGTATCCTCAACAAACATTTGAGTTGATCTTAATCTAAAACAAGATTAACGATCTTTAAACCAACCCAAAACCAAATTTAAGAAAATACGGATTTGGACTAATCCACGCCCTACGGGAGACAACACAAATTAGTCTCTGTATACAATCCACGGGCAACCGAAATAAAACAAACATAACACGACACGAAGTGAACATCTGGAGCAGGAAAAAGTGGTTATCGCTGCGCGGTAACGTAATTAACTGCAGAAGCTTGCGCCTGTAGGGAAGAGCGTCCCCAAAATCAAAAATCCTTCACAACGAGGGGGAATCTGACGAAATCTGCTACAACGGCCGCATCCGTCTAAACCTCCGATACATGGTGCCATAAATCAACTTGGCATATTCGGAAAGGTGGACGGATAAATCCAAATAGCATCTGCCCCCAAATTCAGGCAAGACGATTGTCTTGCCGGCTTTCGGCGGCGAACAGATTCTAGCATGCCCGGTGAGACTTTTCCTCTTTCCACTCCACACTTCGTGTGTCGTGTTCGCGAACCAATCGCGGTATAATATGGTTGCCCCTGGATTCGAGGTACTAAGATTTGGCGTCTTGCTCCGTCAAGAAGATAAGATGGCGTCAATGGCTTCCAACTGCACCAACTGCAACAACAACTCCCGCTCCGTCCTCACCGGAGGAGTGACCTATGGGCCCCAAGCGGCTTCCATTTTCGCAATGCCGGTGGAACAGGTGATAAGGCCACCAATGGGTTGTTCTTCAGGACCATGCTCCCGCCAATGAGCTTTAACGTTCCAGCGCCGTCACAGGAAGCTCCAAAAAAGTAGGTCTTTGATTGGCTTACCACTACCACGGCCCCTCTCAACGGGTCGTCTAAGTCCAACGCCTCAGTCTTTAACAGACTAGGCCAAAGCTCAAGCAGGCCCATGAAGAAGCTTGCAATACCCGAAGGAGCTATCCCGAAGCGGATAGCCATTCCAGCTCCGGTAAACAAAGTCATCAAAGGGACTTCTCCTGATAAGGGGTCGGTCTTCGCAAGACTGGCCGTTCTAACTCCCGCTGCGGGTAGAGTCGTCCAAACTACTTTTCCTGCTCGAAAGTCGGTCTTCGACAGATTAGACGTTCCCCCTCAACGGACGCCAGTCTTTGACAGGCTGGCACCAACAACAGCCTCTCCTCAAAGCAGGGGGTATGATGAAGACACCCCTGTAACTGAGCCGATCCCATCTGCAAGACATGTTCGACGTCGCCACTGGCGTCGAGTGAGGAAAGCTGGGGGCAGTTCCCTTTATGGATTGACTCCATCAGCTCCGATAGTGGAAATTGACGCTGTTGTTCCAACTGGGAACAACTTTGGGCCGCTCAGGAGGGTGCGTGAGAATTCTCCAACTGCCATACTAAAAAGATCTTTTCCACCCGCTGAAAATGTCACAAAGGCGAAGCCAGAGCAGCCCCCTCAGCGGCTGTCCTCCAAAATCCACAGGGTCTGGCGAAGAGTCCAAGACTCTTTAGTTGACCAAAACTACCCCCGCTAACAAAAGAAAATGAAGGGTCGACAGGAGGGGGACCATCTCGCCGCCATGCCATGGAAGGTACCGTCTATATGGGTGCCCGCTGCAATGGCCCCCTCAACTTCGACCGCCCATAAAAGGATAAGGCCGGAGAAGATCCCTATGTCTGCGACAAATCTCAAGGGTGCTGAATCCAAACGCCCCAAGTCTGGGGGAATGGTAGTACACACCATCTACATGGCTTCCGAGAAAGAGGATAGTTGTATCTCCACGGGTCATTGACCACTCACCCGGTCTGTGACAAAGGCTCAGGAGCAACAGAAAAAGCTCCATGAGATGCTAACGAAGATGGCCGCGCTCACTGGACCGAAAGAAAGCATGGAGACGTCATCGGAGCAGCGCTAGGAATAGGAAACCGACGCTGAGTTCCTCCAAAGAATGCTCGAGAAGAAAGACAAAGAGGTCGCGGAACAAGCGATCAACATAAAACAAATGGCTCTCTTGTTCCAAGATATGGTCAGGATGATGATACAGCCGGATCCCCCAGCTGAAGACCCTCTAATAATCTTTGAGGACGACAGAGGGGAGACATCAAACCCTCTTCCGGCTCTATCAACAGCCAAGGAAGAGACCATCTCCAAACCCACCCTTGACGGCTATATAGCTCAACAGATATGAGCTCATCAGGCGAGCGAAGCGGCCGGCCAAATCGTCAAGACTGGACGACCCTATCCGGGTTGGTACGATCAAATAAAGTACCTGCCAGAATATATGATCCCTAAATTCCATGTGTATAAGGGGATGGGTAAGGCACACCAGCACGTTACTCAATTCAGGGCTCTGTGCGATAATACTTGAAAGGTTCCTAGGCACCCTAGTGAGGTCTCACAAGGCATCGAACATGCCAATTTAAAAAAATGGTGCCGAGAAACCCTAGACTACGGATCGTCGCAAGAATTCTAGGCGAAATATAAATCTAGTTAACAATTTAACTAAAGTTAAGATGCTACAACCTTTGTAGATCCGGATACCCACTTCCTTAGCTCCACGAGGGCGTCCTCTCGCTGTCCATCTTGAACCTTGGACTCTCGTGACGGCTTCATCGGAGAAACGTACGGAATAGGTCGTCGGCTTCGTGTCAAAGACGATCTACGTCGAGGTTGCACAAGCTCAAGCTCCGACTTCACAAAGTTATGAAACTTGTGAAGAAAACACCCAAAACAACTTGGCAAGAGGTAGAGGGTGAAGAAATAGGAGGTGGGTTCACTTTAGAATTGGATTTATCTCACTAGATCTCAAGTTGCCATTAAAGTAGCAAGCTTGAAGAAGAAGAAGAAGATGAAGATGAAGCAAGAATGATAAGTGTTCTATTTTTAAAAATAAAACTAATATGAATACTTATCATATCTTGACCATGGTCAAGTGTAGAGATTAAACCAAGGTTAGTTAGAGTGGTTAGGGTTAAGGATGAGATAAGGATGGTGGACTTTGTCAAAGCTTCAAGAAGCTTCAACATAGCTCCAAAATAAGCCACCATTCTCAACTTAATCCTTTCCAAATAAATAAACAAATAAATAAATGAAAAACCCAAACCCTAATCATCACTTAACCATGGTTTAACCCTTTACACTTAACCACATTATCAAGTATCATCAAACATGATACAAAGTAGTGCACTAAAGCATATCACATATACAATGTGCATCAAGTGAGAAAAATCCGTTTAAAGTGAACCAATACTAGTTAATGCAATGCAATATATCAAATATATAATTATGCATTAAATCATTAAATCAACATTTGATTCAATGATCCGGTCATGTCGCACATAACCGACTAGAATCCAATGTATCGATTTATCGAATCAATGATTCGATAACTAGGTCATATCGAATATAACCAATCGAAACATATATCGTGAGAATGAAATGCGGTATCACATACACGCATTATTCTCGGTCCTGCACATATCTCATATGCGCTCCTATTTCGTTTCGCTTGAGCCAGGAAACCTCTGTGTAGGACTCTAAAGACTCGTCAATACGCCGGTAGCAGATGATGATCATATCAAGCACCCACAAGCCGCAAGCGGTCTGCTAAACGTAACGGCCACCCGGGTATTGAGCAATCAGAAGATCGACGAGCTAGCCCCCTCACACTCCTGCGAATCCGACCAGTAACACTTACCGTACAGTCCGGTCTCTTCGTCTGATACGTCGCATATCAAGTCTAGGGGTGGTATACGTCAGACCCCAATACTCGATAAGTCGTGCCGATGTGAGGCTCATAACGGGTCGAGAAACTACTGGTAACACTTACCAGCAAATCTCTGATCAGCCCTGGCCAGGGACTTCCCTGTTACGGCCAATCGAGCACAGCGCAACATCAACTCCCAATACCGGGAGAGACGAAACCCCTCCTATCGCTCATTGCCTCCATGTGACTCGGGACTGTACCCAAAGACCACCGTTTTGCACGCCCTCATGGACGTGGTAAGGTGGAGATCAAAGCACAGTGGGAATCACACAAGACTCTATGACGATCTCGGGTCTACAGACTAACCTGTACAAGTGTCACCTGAGAACTGCCATCTAACGTGAGGTATAATACCATCTGGGAGTTCTCGGCGAGTCCGTCCAGTGTACCCAGTCACCACTGAGCACCCGTACACCATCTCTGATGTCAAACACCAATGGATATGGGATCATCCATCGCCCATCTCATGGGTCGAGAAGCGTATACGCTAGTCTACTCTGGTATATCGATGCCCCGTCTCGATACACCCACGACTAGGGACCTTAAAGGATGTACTTATGGACTACCATGTCCCCACTAGTATGATCTGCATCACAGTCCAGGTAGTCAAGTACATATCCTAAGGGCTTTACCAACATGTAACTATAAGACAGTATAAAGAGACTAGTGTACATGTTAAGATAAAGATCAACCAGATAGCATACTATCATGTCGAGCAAGAAAGTCATCTCTATATATGTCCAAGCATCCAATATAATATACATAATCTGTACAATACTGGCCTCTAGGGCATACATACAACTAACAATCTCCCACTTGCACTAGGGCCAGCTGCTGTAGTATCTCATACCGAGCATCCCGAAGAGTCTCTCAAACTGTATCTGGGGAATGGCCTTCGTGAGTGGATCCGCCGTGTTGTTCTTCGTGTCAACCCTCCTGACCTCGATCTCCCGGCGATCAACTATTTCCCGGATCAGGTGATACCGCCTCAGAATATGCCTGGACCGCTGATGGGACCTGGGTTCCTTGGCCAAAGCCACCGCTCCATTGTTATCGCAATACAAAGGTATTGGATGCTCAATGGATGGAACCACTCCAAGTTCAGAAATGAACTTCTTGATCCAGACAGCTTCTTTAGCAGCATCGTTGGCAGCGATGTATTCAGCCTCCATCGTCGAGTCTGCCACGGTTTCCTGCTTGGAACTCTTCTAGCTAACCGCCCCTCCGTAAAGGGTAAAGACAAAGCCCGACTGCGACTTAGAGTCGTCCTTATCACTCTGGAAGCTCGAATCGGTAAAGGACTCCACTTGGAGTTCTCCGTTACCATACACCAAGAACATATCTCTAGTCCTTCGCAAGTACTTGAGAATGCTCTTCACAGCTGTCCAGTGACTCTCTCCAGGATCAGCTTGATACCTGCTCACTACACTTAGTGAGTATGCTACATCGGGTCTGGTACATAGCATCGCATACATGATAGAGCCTACCGCCGAAGCATAGGGTATCCCTTGCATGCGAGCTCTCTCCAAATCAGTCTTGGGAGACATCTCTTTGGAGAGAGTGACTCCAGAGATCGTGGGCATATTCCCACGCTTGGACTCTTCCATACTAAACCTCTTTAGTATGGTGTCAATGTACCTGGATTGGGACAATCCCAAAATCCGTTTGGATCTATCTCTATAGATCCTGATCCCCAATATGCAGGAGGCATCACCAAGATCTTTCATTGAGAATCTTTATGATAAGAAGAGCTTGACCGATTGCAGCATAGGAATATCATTTCCTATCAAGAGTATGTCGTCCACGTACAATACGAGGAAGACAACCTTACTCTCTGCCACCTTCTTGTAGATACAAGGTTCATCTGGATTTTTGACGAAATCAAACTCTTTGATAACGACGTCAAAGCAGATGTTCCAACTCCGCGATGCTTGCTTTAATCCATAAATGGATTTAAGCAGCTTGCACACCTTCCCGCTGCTCCCACTGTCTACGAAGCCCTCTGGCTGAGTCATGTACACGCACTCTTCTAAATCACCATTTAGAAAGGCGGTCTTAACATCCATTTGCCAGATTTCGTAGTCATGAAAGGCAGCAATGGCAAGCATGATTCGGATGGATTTAAGTATAGCCACTGGAGAAAAGGTCTCGTCATAGTCCACACCTGGTCTTTGACGAAAACCCTTTACTACAAGTCTAGCTTTGAAAGTCTCCACTTTCCCATCTACACCAAGTTTCTTCTTGAAGATCCACTTGCTCCCAATGGGTTTTACCCCTTCAGGAGCAATTTCCAAAGTCCATACTTTGTTGGTGTACATGGATTCCATCTCGGACCGCATAGCATCCAGCCATTTCACTGAGTCCCTACTCGTGATGGCCTGCTCGAAGCTAGTTGGGTCATCATCATCCATGATGCAATCCTCGCTTCCACCGTCCATGAGAAAACCGTAGTATCTCTCAGGTTAGCGAGGAACCCTACTAGATCGGCGGAGAGGCTGAGGTTCGTCGGGAGCTACTGAATCCTCTGGTTCCACTAAATCTTCAGTTTGAGTTTGTGTAGCCGGAATTTCTTCCAGTTCTACCTCATCGCCACTAATTTCTTTTGCAAGAAATTCCTTTTCCAAAAAGGTGGCATGGCGAGAAATAAACACTTTTTGTTCCTCTGTATGGTAGAAAAGATATCCATGTGAATGTTTGGGATATCCCACAAACTTGCATAGAACTGACCGTGCCTCGAGTTTGTCCGGATTTTGCCTTTTGACATAGGCCGGGCAACCCCATATCTTAACTCGTTTAAGACATGGTCTCTTCCCACTCCATATCTCATATGGTGTGGTAGGTACAGATTTAGATGGAACTTGATTCAATAGGTATGCTGCTGTCTCCAGCGCATAACCCCAGAAGGAAATAGGTAACTCAGCTGTGCTCATCATAGAGCGCACCATATCTAATAGGGTGCGGTTCCTCCGTTCTGATACACCGTTGTGCTGTGGTGTATATGGAGGAGTCAGCTGAGAGAGAATCCCATTCTCTTTTAGGAAGTCCAGGAATTCATTGCTTAAGTATTCTCCTCCTCGATCAGATCGTAGGATTTTAATACTTTTTCCGGTTTGGTTATCAACTTCTTGCTTATATTCCCTAAATTTCTCAAAAGCTTCTGATTTGTGTTTCATCAGGAACACATACTCGAACCTAGAGAGATCGTCAGTGAATGTAATGAAGTATGAAGAACCATCCCTGGCATGTGTAGACATGGGACCGCATACATCACTATGTATCAGTCCCAAGAGTTCGGTAACTCTTTCTCCGTGTCCCGTAAACGGAGTTTTGGTCATCTTGCCTTTGAGACATGACTGGCAAGTGTCATAAGATGAAAATTCAAACGGATTTAAATATCCATCTTTATGCAACTTAGCTAGTCGTGTCGCATTGATGTGACCCAGTCTACAATGCCACAAGAAGGATTCATTGAGTTCAGAACTCTTCCTCTTGTGTGTGTTTGTTATGCTCAGGACTGTTGATTGATTTAGAACATAAATGCCATTACATAACGTGCCTGATCCAACCAACTTTTGGTTATGGAAAATGTTCATAACATTGTCCTGTAATACAAAATTATATCCCTCTTTACTTAATAAATAAACCGATATAATGTTGCATATCAGGTTCGGCATGTAATAGCATTCGTTCAGAACCAATGTATTTCCAGTTGGTAATACAAGATGATATTCTCCGACAGTCTTAGCTGCAACAATTGCACCATTTCCAACTCTAATGTCTTTATCACCTTCTCCAAGTTCTCTACCTTTCCTAAGCCCATGTAACTGATTACATATATGGGATCCTGACCCGGTATCTAATACCCAGGACGTAGAGCAAATGGAGAAACAGTTCTCTGTAACGAACACACCCGAAGAAAATGCATCAACATGTACTTTCTTCATTCGGGTGGCATGGGAATCCTGGTATTCCCCTGTATCCTGTTCATTCCTATAACTCTTACAGGAAAGAACGGAACCAACGTTCCCCAGCACAGTATAACATGCGGGTTCGGTCAATACATCCATATTATTATCTTGATTAAGGCATGAACTGGTCGCTACCTGGAGAGAGAGAAGAAAACACTTTAGCGTATGCTCGTGCAAGATCAGATTGGTTATTATCTTATCTAATCAGGATGGCTCCCACTGCTTTTTATCAAATCTTCCTTCAAACCCTAAAAGGAAAGATTAGCCGGGATTAATTACACACTACAGGTTCGCCAATCTTTCAGCCAGGCCAGTGTCGGTACTTTGAGGGAGGTCCCCCGTGCTTTCGCACGAACCTAATTAATATAAACCTCGTTTTCCCAGAGGCGTAACCCCGTTGACACCTTTCTAGACACCTACTTGATCGGCTAATTGCACTGTGTAAAACTCTCCCAGGAGTAACTCTTACTCGCAGCGGGTATCGGGATCCAACTATCTCATAGAAGGTATGCAATCTCATTGCAAATTTCAACACTTGAAATTCCCGATAATATTTTGCCCCTAGTGTCCTATGACCTTGACAAAGGCCAACAAATCACAGGATGCTAGTCAAGTTCAACCCGTCATTTCTTGATTGAATCAAACCCACCCGCACGACCCTTGACAAAGGCCAACAAGGTCGTACGACTACCCTGAAACAATCTGCATCATATGCACAAACAGATAAGCACTATTCAGCTACCGCACACTACGCCTTGACAAAGGCCAACAAACGCAGCACGAATACTAAACAGTCTTTATCTGAAATGACGGAGGGCTACGCAGGTTTTTCATAAAAACCATGAGCGTAATGAACTTGATATCGTTGTAGAATCAAATGAAGTTTTGAAATGGAGCGATTTTGAGGCTTTTCTAGTTTTTCTAAAGGAGTCACTCCCGGTGAAGGGATCTCGGTCCTTTCCTCGTCGAATGAGGTGCAGGATATATCATATATATCGCTGTGCAAAGCAAAAACCCAAAAGCAGTCAAAAGCAAACCGAGTGTGTAGCATCTGCCAGTTATTGCTAAAGGAGTCACTCCCGGTAAAGGGATCTCGGTCCTTTCCTCATCGAATAAGGTGCGGGGTATATCATATATACCGCTGTGCATAGCAAGAACTGTAGCTACCTGTTTTATTTTAAAATTCGATTCTACAACATCTTAGGTTTCTTATCTTTCATTAATCACATTAATGAAGTCCCATCATTTAAATACCTAAACATCACAGATAGATATGACGTACACTTATGCCATCCGCATTCGCCTCGATGTCCCCTCGTGCACCGTTAGGTTAGGTAACTAACGACAGAGCAGGGCAGGGCTAGCGCGGGTGTAAAACATAAGTAACGTCTATATAATATATCATATATACTATATACTATATCTATCACAGAGTCACAACATAGATATCGCAGCAGAATAAACATATGAAATATTGGATATACTAGGACGTCCGTGTTTTCAATACGAGCCAGTATAAAACACGGATTCCACGGTCGTGATGAATAGCCAATCCCACGCCCCTAGACCCCTACGAGAGCGGCAAGCAACCCTGCCAATTCTAGGGTTAGGAGACCCGGACTCGACTCCTCGAGTTGGTCTCCCACTGGACCCTAGAACCCGGTTACTTATGCTCCCCTCCTTGGGTCTATCCTAATGCGGAAAAGTAAATAATATACAAAGGGTGACAGCTTCCGCTACCTGGAAGTGCCCCAAATAAAAGAATATTACATACAAGTTTTTACATGAATGAAAATGAAAAATACTCATCTCACATAAAAACCCCCGGCTATTCGAATACGACGATCCAATATAACATATCCAGCAACACATAACATCACATGTCATCAACGTAAGTAAGTATGCATACCCCAATTGTCGTTGACGTATAGCAACGAAACCGGCGATATGAACATACTACAATTACGGTCACAGAAAAGAAAGTGTAAAACTACAACAATTGGAATCCGCAATCTCTTTAGACATCGCATGCCTAACAGATATAAATCCCGCATTTTAGTCTCATTATCGAAAACTCTTTTCAATATCATATGGGACTAAATTGCTAGATTTATAACATTCATTCAGTTATCACATAACTGTTTATGAATTCCAATTATTGTATCACATTCCAGATAAACAGAAAATGTTAAACTTTTCGATCGAACATCCGAATACCCAAGTTTTCCCGATACAGCTCAACACATGAAATAAGTCTAACAACATTCAGTTCGTGCCTCAGTACCGACGGTCCAGCCGTAGAAGGGTCAAGCCAACGCCTCACATGTGGCATGCCGTACTGCCCCAAACCCGAAAGTTCAAAGGGCAGTTCAAGACGGTCACATAATCGAGTTAAGGTTTGTTGTCTTCTAGAGGGTCCATCGCGTTACTTGCACTACTTAGAACGTCGTTAAACTTCGGAAAAATCCAACACTTGGAAATTTCCCGACAGGGGAAAAATTGGGTATTTATATCCGGTCGAACCTTTTTAACATATTCTATAAATTATCCGGAAAAACACAAAGACGAAATTTGATACCCCGATCGAAATACCGAATCCCCAAAACAACTCCAGAAAATTTAACTCTTGAAAAATTATTAAAAATTTCCAGAAGACTCAGCACTACAGGAAACGAATTACTGTGCAAGCCACGTGGTGTAACACCACTAAGTGGCCGCGGAACCGTCGCTAATCCCATGGTGGGGGCCGCGGTTCCGCGCCTACTTTGTGGAGTTATCGACACGTGTTTCACAGTAACTCATAATATTACCTGCTGAATTTTTTGGGAATTTTTAATCTTGAAAAATCCCAGAAATTGGAAAAAGTCCAGAGAGCAAGATAAGTTTAGGGTTTCGGGTTCGTTCGGGCTTCAAATCGCGTCTAGACTTCGCCTAAGGCTCTAGCTAGGCTCTGATACCACTAAAAGGTTCCTAGGCACCCTAGTGAGGTCTCACAAGGCATCGAACATGCCAATTTAAAAAAAATGGTGCCGAGAAACCCTAGACTACGGATCGTCGCTAGAATTCTAGGCGAAATATAAATCTAGTTAACAATTTAACTAAAGTTAAGATGCTACAACCTTTGTAGATCCGGATACCCACTTCCTTAGCTCCACGAGGGCGTCCTCTCGCTGTCCATCTTGAACCTTGGACTCTCGTGACGGCTTCATCGGAGAAACGTACGGAATAGGTCGTCGGCTTCGTGTCAAAGACGATCTACGTCGAGGTTGCACAAGCTCAAGATCCGACTTCACAAAGTTGTGAAACTTGTGAAGAAAACACCCAAAACAAATTGGCAAGAGGTAGAGGGTGAAGAAATAGGAGGTGGGTTCACTTTAGAATTGGATTTATCTCACTAGATCTCAAGTTGCCATTAAAGTAGCAAGCTTGAAGAAGAAGAAGAAGATGAAGGTGAAGCAAGAATGATAAGTGTTCTATTTTTAAAAATAAAACTAATATGAATACTTATCATATCTTGACCATGGTCAAGTGTAGAGATTAAACCAAGGTTAGTTAGAGTGGTTAGGGTTAAGGATGAGATAAGGATGGTGGACTTTGTCAAAGCTTCAAGAAGCTTCAATATAGCTCCAAAATAAGCCACCATTCTCAACTTAATCCTTTCCAAATAAATAAACAAATAAATAAATGAAAAACCCAAACCCTAATCATCACTTAACCATGGTTTAACCCTTTACACTTAACCACATTATCAAGTATCATCAAACATGATACAAAGTAGTGCACTAAAGCATATCACATATACAATGTGCATCAAGTGAGAAAAATCCGTTTAAAGTGAACCAATACTAGTTAATGCAATGCAATATATCAAATATATAATTATGCATTAAATCATTAAATCAACATTTGATTCAATGATCCGGTCATGTCGCACATAACCGACTAGAATCCAATGTATCGATTTATCGAATCAATGATTCGATAACTAGGTCATATCGAATATAACCAATTGAAACATATATCGCGAGAATGAAATGCGGTATCACATACACGCATTATTCTCGGTCCTGCACATATCTCATATGCGCTCCTATTTCGTTTCGCTTGAGCCAGGAAACCTCTGTGTAGGACTCTAAAGACTCGTCAATACGCCGGTAGCAGATGATGATCATATCAAGCACCCACAAGCCGCAAGCGGTCTGCTAAACGTAACGGCCACCCGGGTATTGAGCGATCAGAAGATCGACGAGCTAGCCCGCTCACACTCCTGCGAATCCGACCAGTAACACTTACCGTACAGTTCGGTCTCTTCGTCTGATACGTCGCATATCAAGTCTAGGGGTGGTATACGTCAGACCCCAATACTCGATAAGTCGTGCCGATGTGAGGCTCATAACGGGTCGAGAAACTACTGGTAACACTTACCAGCAAATCTCTGATCAGCCCTGGCCAGGGACTTCCCTGTTACGGCCAATCGAGCACAGCGCAACATCAACTCCCAATACCGGGAGAGACGAAACCCCTCCTATCGCTCATTGCCTCCATGTGACTCGGGACTGTACCCAAAGACCACCGTTTTGCACGCCCTCATGGACGTGGTAAGGTGGAGATCAAAGCACAGTGGGAATCACACAAGACTCTATGACGATCTTGGGTCTACAGACTAACTTGTACAAGTGTCACCTGAGAACTGCCATCTGACGTGAGGTATAATACCATCTGGGAGTTCTCGGCGAGTCCGTCCAGTGTACCCAGTCACCACTGAGCACCCGTACACCATCTCTGATGTCAAACACCAATGGATATGGGATCATCCATCGCCCATCTCATGGGTCGAGAAGCGTATACGCTAGTCTACTCTGGTATATCGATGCCCCGTCTCGATACACCCACGACTAGGGACCTTGAAGGATGTACTTATGGACTACCATGTCCCCACTAGTATGATCTGCATCACAGTCCAGGTAGTCAAGTACATAACCTAAGGGCTTTACCAACATGTAACTATAAGACAGTATAAAGAGACTAGTGTACATGTTAAGATAAAGATCAACCAGATAGCATACTATCATGTCGAGCAAGAAAGTCATCTCTATATATGTCCAAGCATCCAATATAATATACATAATCTGTACAATACTGGCCTCTAGGGCATACATACAACTAACAATACTGGGGGTGACGACAAACTGCTGCTTCTCCAGTTTGTTGGCAGCTTGTCGGAGATAGCATTCGAATGGTTCTCCGAGCTCTTGAATGACTCTGTCAAGACATTTGTAGAAATGGAGCTAGTGTTTACACAAAGATTTATGAGCGCTAGCGAGAGCACCCCGATCACCGCACTAATTAACACTAGAGTGAAGCCGGGAGAAACCTGGGTTCAATACGCCATTCGGTAGCAGAACCTGTGGTCAAAGTGTGAGCAGCGCATAGATGAAGCTCCTTCAATAAGCATGTTCATGGGGACCCTTGACCCTCAGGCAACCATCTCCCAATTCATGATGTTCTTCAAGCCGACCACTTTCCAGGCCTTGATCGACAAGCTGGCCCAAATGGACCAGATAAGCCATAGACCGTCCTCCTCAAATACGGATCCTCGGAATGAAAAGGGGAAAGGGAAAGCGACCTTCGTCGCCAACGCTCAGCAACAACCGAGTGGCCCGAAGCCGGTCGCTCACCAAAATGATAAACAACGATCATTCGGAGAAAAGATGAGACGCCCTTACTCGTTCCCTCGGGATAAGACGAAGAGATTATTCGAGCTAGCGCCGTGCAACAGGCTCATCACTCTGCCAGAGCCAAGACACCCAACGCAATCAGGCGATGTTAACAGCCCCAATTACTGTCCTTACCACCAAATATTGGGTCACTCAATCGAAGATTGTTACATCTTCAAAAGTTAGATCGAAGACCAATACCAACAGGGCAAGTTCGTGCTGTCCGAAAACTAGAGGGTGAACCCGTCATAACCGCACGCTCCTAAAAAGGTGGACATGCCGGGGGCATCATTCTCACTTATAGAGGAAGCCCTATGGGAAGTGGCCCTTTCAGCTAAGACTAAAAGAATGCTGAAAGACCTTCAAGCATGTCCGGCGATTAGGTGGAAGAGCCCGTTGGAGCCTGAGATTATTATGGGGATGCTGAAGCCGCGCCCAACACTGAAAGTTGGTGATGGTGGACAGAACTTTCGGGCCAAGCTTCCGAAGTCTTTAAAGAAAAAGAAGAAGGCCAAGAAGCCCGTCCAACCCGATGACAACCTTACAGGTTTGCAGAAATATATCGTTGCACTGGAAGAATATAACCATAAGGCATGGACCCCAATTACATTGGACGAATTGTTCTTGAGAATGAAGACGATAACGCTGATGAAGGAGACGATTCTTCAGAAGAGCCCGGGGATTATGTGGCGAGCTGCCACATGATCTCTCACTCGTCAATAGATGGTAAAGAAGCTCCTGATGCAGAGAGACTGGGGGCAGAACCGGAACCAAAATCCCTGGAGCCATCAGACGAATTGATTGACAGGCTGCTGAGCGAAGCTTTTCAAATGAGCAAAGCTGACCGAGAGCGTGAAACGGCCATATACGAAAAGTTCAAGCGTCGGCGTCAATCTGAAGAGGCTCCGGTAATAAGAAGCCATAAAATACCCCAACCAGGTCAAAGTTCCCTTGTTACCGGCAAAAGCAGGCTTAAGACGAGGAAACCACTCGCTAAGGCCTTGTCAATGGGAATGAAGTTGCCACCTTTCAAAGAAAGCACTTCAGAAAGTACGTGCCCCGACGAACCGGATGCACATCCAAACTATTGCTTATACCATCGGAGGATCACGCGCCCTACCGAAGAGTGTAACGCCTTCAAGAAGTGGTGGCAGGAATACGTCTCCCAACGACAACAATTCAAGTGAATAAAGCGCAAAGCTCGTCGGGAGCAGAGAAGCATGACAGATGGGCACAAAAGAGCTACCGACAACTGTCACTTGGTTGATATCAGGGGATCGCAATTTCTCACCTTTGGGAGAGATTTTGACGAAAAAATGGCCCTTGACCCCTTATTTAAGGAATCCACCTCTGGAAGAGAAGAAGAGATCAAGAACTACGAGAACATTTAGCTGCGTAATCGTAAGTTGCTTGAAAATAATCTGGGACCTTCAAACAAAGGTTCGAACAGAAAAGAAAAGGGTAAGGAGTAAATCCATGAGGAGATTGCCCTCGAAGATGGGGTCGTCAAAGAGCTCGCAGCCAAGGTGTAAGTGCACGGCAGCGCCCCGGCCGTTTATCTGAGGGCAAAACGCGGAAAACAAAAACTTTTCTTTAAACAGAAACCGGCGATACCGTGGACTATACCCCCGGATCGGACCATTAACCAACTACTAGCATACAAAAGAAAAGGGTAGAAAGCTATACCGAGCGATCCATGTCCTTCGGTCTTCGGCCTCCATCCCGATCTCCTCGTGGAATCTCCGGTCTTCATCTCCTCGTCGGAAAGGGCACCACATCGCCGGCTCTTTTTACAGGCTCCCACATCTGGACCGAGGCAACTCGGGCACGAAGTTGGCGAGCCGACGTGTCCAAGAATGCTGTAGGCTAAGTGTAGAACTCTATGTCTCAAAGGGTTATTTTAAGTTGCCATTTGATGTGGAGGAAAAAATGAACTTTTTGGAGACGGCTAAGGAATTTGTTGCAAGCAAAATGAGACCAATATTTTTTCCCACCACAAAATCAATCCACCCCCTTGCCAAAAATGTGGCCGGCCCCTTGAGAATGAGGGGATAGAGTGAGCAATCATACATGAAAGAGAAAGGGTGATGATGATGAAATATGCCACACCAAGTCAAAACCAAAACCCATCACCAAAGTAATGATGCACAAAAAATCATCATATACAAGAACCATCATGAGAACCATCATGAGCCACAAAAAGTCTTCTCCATTATTAATTGCACATATGCAAATAACCCCCTCCCATCAATTTTCAGCCAAGGAAAGAAACAAAGGAAAAATGGCCGAAACGGAATGCAAACTGGCAACTTCAAAAAGTGATCCGATAATAAATTACCGAAAAACCCCGCGACTGTATATACATATCCGCATTTGTATTCCTACCGAATACAAATGCGATGAGACAAAATTTACATTGTACAATACTAGGATCCGGCTTAAACCAAAGCCCGCTAATATTATCCGTCCGATCATGATCCGTGCAATACCGCACGTATATGATCAAACCCTGCCATATATCCATACGACCTCTACAGCGTTCCGTCCGAAACTTGAGAAACTGTCTGTGGGGGACTCTAAAGACTCGTCAATACTTTGGCTGTGGATTTAACCACTAGCACGTCAGAGGTATTAGCCGTACGTAACGGGCTACCGAGTATTGACCAAAAGGGAGGTCGATGAGCGAACTTATCCTGACACCCTACTGAGCCTGTCAGTGACAATATCCGTACAGTCTGGTCCGTTCGTCTATGAGCATCACATGGCGGGCCTAGGGGGTTGGTAAAAGTCAGACCCCCAAAAGCGGTACAAGTTGTGTCGGAGTGTAGCCCAGAACACCCTGAGATACTACTGGAATACCTACCAGTAAATCTCCTGCCTTGGCTAAGGACTTCGTGTAATGGCTCTCCTAGACACAGCGCGACCTCACCCCCAATACCGGGAGAGACGAACCCCTGCAGATCCGCTCACTGCCTCCATGTGGCTCGGGACTGTACCCAACTAAAACCTGTTTGCACGACTCCTTTGAGCCGTGGTAGGGTAGTAATCAAAGTATAGTGGTAACTTACACGAGACAAATGACGATCTCAGGTCGATAAACTAACCTGTACATATGTCACCAGGGAACTGCTATCTGACGTCAGGTATAATACCAACTAGCATGTTCCCGGCGAGTCCTGTCCGGTGTACTCATAACCCAATGAGCACCTGTATACATCTTAGGTAAACCAACTGACACTAGTGGCTTGTGAGACCGGCCACCGCCCCTCGTCGGGGTCTCGACTGTATACACTAGTCTACTCTGGAGTATCGATGCCCTGTCTCTAAAACTCCCACAACTAGGGACCTTTTAAGGATGTGCTTATAGACCCCAGCTCCCATGTATATGATCGCCATCATACCGCTGGCCGTCAAGCAAGAATCCTAAGGGCTCTACCAACGTGCAATAGTGATCTGTAATGTCATCTAAAGCAGTACACGATGATAAAGATAAACCAGATAGCATACTATCATCTTGAGTAAGACCATCCTACCGGCATAGGTCCTCCCTCAATCATTGCAATCACGTGCCTGTGATCCAATAATTGACTCTGAGAGCACTATCTCCAACAATCTCCCCCTTGCACTCAAGGCTTATTATTGCGATGTCGCATACTCACAGCCCGTGTGATACCGAACACCCAACTCCTCTACTAATCAGTCTCACAAAGCCTGTTTGCGAAACTATTGCGTTCGAGGAATAGCCTCAGTGAGTGGATCCGCTCTGATGTTTCTTTCTATGTCTCTCTCTATCTCAAGTTCGCGGAGAAAGCCATCTCCCGAAATGAGTAATACCTGTCTCAGAATATGTCTGGATCTCTGATGGGACCTAGCTCATAAATGAACTCCAAATCCAAACTTCTTAGACTGTATCGTCAACTGAACTTAATCAGTATCCTGCGCCATGCCTCCCTCAGTATCCCCTTGGACCACCTGTCCAAACTACTGCCCCTCGTCGGAGGGAAAACTATAACTCTGACAGTCACTCTGTCATTCAGGTCACCTTGGAAGCCTGGAATGATAACTGTCTCCCGAAGGAGGATGCCGTTATCATATCCCTAGAACATCCACTTATGTTCTAAAACTGCTTCCGACAGTTCCTCCAGGATTGGATTAATATCAATTTCTTGCATCTACTGCAAAAACAACATCTGGTGTGGTACTTGACATCTCATGATTGACTCAATTGCCTAAGCAAGTGATCTGCCAATCATGCGCCTCCTTCTCCCCTTTAGTCTGTAAGACACCTTTAGAGAAGGTGAATCTATCACCTGCAGGTACACTACCGTGCCAGGAGTCGTCCATTCTAGATACCATTAGAATGCTGTCCAAGTACCCTGATTGGAAAACTACCCAAATCTAGATCTAAAACCATAGATCTAGTAACCAGAATATCTGATGTAATATCCATGTCCTTTGTGGAGAAACCACTGTGTGACGACCAATGTATAACCGATCGTAGTATAGGAATTTCACTTCCTACTGTCACATCAGAAATAGATGATCTATCTCCGCTATATCTGCTTTAGTCCATAAATTGATATAAGCTACTTGTCCACTATGCTTCCGCTGCTCCCACTGACTACGACAAACCTCTGGCAGAGTCATATACACGTGCACTTCTAAAGCTTGTTTAGAACGACGCTATACTCATCCTCCTGCCGGGTCTCACAGTCTGGAACAACAGCAATGGCAAGTCTGGGTAAACAAGAACCTCCCTGTCACCGTCCTTAAGGCTACTGGAGTACCTCTCGGGTGCCTGAGGTTACCCACCATATCTGCGAAGTGGCCAATGGAATGTCAAACCAGATTGAATCTTTAGGTTCTTATCAAATTTTCAGTAATCGTTTGCGGTTTTGGAATCACTTCCAGTTCTACCATACTCCCACTACTGTTTTCTGAAAAAAATCCATTTCTTTTAAAACCGTGGCGAGTCAAGAACAATATCACCATTGATCTTCCAGATGGTAGAAAGTCAACCCTCGTCATAGCCCGGGTCAACCCACAAACAGCCATTACAGAAACGTGCCTTGAGTTATCCAGAGTGTGGTTTTAAGCATATACCGGACAACTCCCCGTACCTTAACATCGTTAAGATATGAACTGTTCTATATCCAATATAGAAACAGGGGTACTGATTTAATTGGAAACAGATTCAAATCATGCAACCGTCTCCAGTGCATGTCAACTAAATGGGAGGAGGCCGATCAGCATTACTCAACTTAGGAGTGCTTCAAATGATGAGTAACCTGAAAGAGAAGCAAGTTTCTCAAAACCATTACTATCAACTGAATACCATACATAAGTATCTACATCTTCGATCACCTTGAAGAATCCTGATACTTGCAATACCTAGTTCTCTACTTTATTCATATACCTATAACTTCTCAAAACTTGGACCTTGTGTTTCTACGAAACACATGTCTAAGAACTAGAGAAGTCACAAGTAAACAGAATATAGTATGAGTACCAACCCCTCTGTCCTGATGGATACTGGACAACATACAATACTCTATATAAGTCCCTTGAGTCTAATAACTCAATCCCTGTGTGTCGTAGGTTGAAAACTGTACTTATGGTTAAGAAGAATTACACCGTTGTTTAATGCTCCTTACCTAACCATCCACTGATATAGGTAAATGTCATGGACATAATTTCAAAAAGTTATATCTCACTCCATAAAAATAGATGTACAGATATATCAATTTGAAATTGGTGCATAGCAATGGATATTCAAAACCAAATATTTGCCGTCCGGCAAACAGCCCAGGCGATTTCCTCAAATATCACCAATTACAACGAATTCCGATATAATGAGGATGATCACCTAATTCCCAATAACTTACTCCCACTCATCATCTGTAAAACCATACAGATGTGAGAATCATACCTGGTAAATACATACCCTGGAGCAAGTGTCTAATTGGAAAATCAGTTTTCTATTAACAATATACAGTGAAACTGAAATATTGAAATGTTTCGTAGGGGTATCCGGGTATTCCTAGTAATGCCTCTTCCATTATCCAGATTCACAACTGTAACCATTTATTTCTTTGCCATCTCTCCAAATCCCTTTATATGTCTTTAGTCATTACCTTCTGTACACCCCTTTAGGCTAAATGGTTTTCTATTCCTTCCCAACCTTTCGGCACCAGCCTATGGTTTGGAAGAAGACTATCCAATAAGCGTAATAGGTGTACTGTCCTAATCCTAGGAGCACTCGCAATACGAGAGAAGGTGAAGATAAAAGACAACCGAATAAACCTTATTCCTATTTCTCCTGAACCAGAATCCATCCCCGAACTAGAATAAGTTCCTTCGAGTTCGTATATAACCATACGATGGAGTATCCAAATAACTGTGGATCTTCGTAGTGATACGGAGTGTTCTGGAGAAATACAAAGGTGAAGTAGGAGTGGTAATGAAATTCTTGGTTTGGTTATGAATAGCAGTCGCAATTTACTTTGCCTTCTTACTAATCCCTTTATTTGTCTTAACTTAATACCTTCTGTACACCATCGTTAGGCTAATTGGTTTTCTTCATTCCCTACCGTTCGGCACCTGCCTATGGTTTGGAAGAAGACTATCCAATTAGCATAATAGGTGTACTGTCCTAATCCAAGGAGCACTCGCAACCTGAGAGAAGGTAAAAGGAAAAGACAACTGAATAGTCCTATTCGTTTTCTCCAGAACCAGAAACCATCCTCGAATAAATTCCTTCGATTTCGTATATAACCATACGATGGTTTTATCCAATGGAAGTGGACGTTCGTAGTAATACGGGGTGTCCTGGAGAAAAGGGTAAAAGTAGGAGTGGCAATGAGGTATGCAACTCTGACAATCCAAAAGTCAGTGTTTTAAGAAGGTTCGGTTAATCTTTGTCACTGACTCATAGTCAAGGGTCGGGCCATGGTCGCTGCCAAAGAGAGAGAGAAAAGAAACACTCTGCGTGCACTTTAACCTAGATCAGAATGGTTATCACTTTATCTAATCAGGAAACCTTCCACTGTATCGTCAAATTCTCCTCCAAACGTGAAAGAAGAATTAGTCGGGATCACCCGAGGAGTAAACCAACTCATCAGTAGGAATCGGGATCCAACTATCATCGCATGATAATGTGATGGAATCCACTCACGTTATCACACTCCAGAAGGTATACGCATATCTGGCAAGTTCCAGTTTCTTTAGAAACTCCCGATGTGATTTTTACCCCATGTTCTTATGACCTTGACTAAGGCCAACAAATCATAAGTCACATGTCAAGTTCTACCCGTCATTGTCCAGGTTAATTTGAACCCACCCGTACAAGCCCTTGACTAGGGCCAACAAGGCTGTACGACTGTCCCAAACCAACGCATCTATCTATGCTGCAGAAAAGTAACAAATAGCTACCATACACTATGCCTTGACTAAGGCCAACAAACATAGCATGAATACTAAGTGCTACCCGTCTGAAATGACGGAGGGCTACGAATGGTTTTTGACGAAAAACCTTTAACGTAACGAACTGAAGGAACCGGATAGCTTTTTATAAAAATATAGTGGCGAAAACCTTTGCTAAAGTGGTCACTCCCGGTGAAGGGATCTCGGCTCTTTCCCCGTAGAATGAGGTGCAGGATATTCCAACTGAATACCACGATATAAAACAAAAGGCAATCGGCTAAGTGAAGTTATTACCCTGATGCAAACTTCTGTCCAAGGGGTCACTCCCGGTGAAGGGATCTCGGCCCTTGCCTCGTCGACTGAGGTGCTGGATATTCATAACCGAATACCACTGCGCAAAACAAAAGAGAACGTCCTTGCAATAACAGATTTTTGAAAAATGTTCCAACAACATCAGAATATGTTTGTTTAGCTTGCATTGATCCGAATCAATGCAGTCCCATCAATTGATCACACCAATAAAGAACGAAAATAATGATGTACGTATATGCCATCCGCATTCGCCACTGGGTCCCGTCATCACCCGTTAGGTTACTTAACTAACGACAGAGCGGGGACTGGACTAGCGCGGATGCAAAACATATACAACATCTACTAGTATATATATCAATATATAATAATTGCTTAAGGCGTGATAAAATGCAACATCACAGAAATGTAATAAGCATCATAGAACAATACAGATATCTGGGATCCCCGGGTTTCATAGAGCCGCTACTGAAATCCGACGTTCCCCTGGTCGTGTGGATAGCCTGTGCAATGAAATCCTAGACCCCTACGGGCGCGGCAAGTTACCCGCCAAAACCTGAAGCGAGGCAGCTCCCTTCAACAACGTGAATGGACCACCCAGCACTTCACGGAATCCGGTAACTTGAGCACCCCTCCTTGGGTCAACCTGTAACCCCTACGAGTGCGGCGAATAGCCCGCCAATTCTAGAGTGAAACCCCTTCCGTCTCAACGCCATGAGATGCAGGCCCGTTGCCCTCTAGAATCCGGCTACCCGTGCACCCCTCCACGGGGTAATCCTAGTACAGAAAGTAAAATATACAACGGGTACATTGACCTCAGCCCGGTCGTGCCCCAAAAGAATAATATACAAACAGGCAATGACGGCAGTCCACATGTCGGACGCTCGCCCCGCAATATCAAATATACATATACAACCAAACTGTACTAACATTGCATCCAGGCTATCCACCACGACAAATCCGCAACATCACAGCACAACACAGAACATCAACGTGAATGTCACGTTCGCAAATCCGTCTAAAAGAACTATAGCAGTTAGACAGGATTTACCGATCAAGTGACATTCACGGTCGCAGATATAATGTAAATACTGTGAACTAACATGTTTAAAATTTTCGATAGACTAAATTTCCCGAAGTAGGCCCCAAGCACTACTGTAGCACTCAAAATAAATCTGGGCCTAAACAGAATATACCAAAAACCCTATTTCCAAGTCAGATAGATACTGTAGAAATTTGGTGAAGCAAGGAGTTAAAATGGCCGCGGAACCGCGGCCAATGCATGGGTTTGGCCGCGGTTCTGCGGTGGAACAGTGCCATCGAGCTACCAAATTTTCACAGAATGCTTAAAAAACCCTGCACGATTTTTTGACATGCCCAGAAAAATTTTTGGAGCACAAAATAAAATCGACAGAAACTGGACTTGAAAACGCGGTTTTTTAGAAAATCCGTTCGATAGAACTTGTAAACACGTTAGAGCAAGCTAGACTAGGTTAATGGCGTGGCTCTGATACTAATATAAGTGCACGGCAGCGCCCCGGCCGTCTATCTGAGGCCAAAACGCGGAAAACAAAATCTTTTCTTTAAACAGAAACCGGCGCTACCGCAGACTATAAACCCGGATCGGACCATTAACCTACTACTAGCATACAAGAGAAAAGGATAGAAAGCTATACCGAGCGATCCGTGTCCTTCGGTCTTCGGCCTCCATCCCGATCTCCTCGCGGAATCTCCGGTCTTCATCTCCTCGTCGGAAAGGGCACCACATCGCCGGGTCTTTTTACGGGCTCCCATCTCTGGACCGAGGCAACTCGGGCACGAAGTTGGCGAGCCGACGTGTCCAAGAATGCTGTAGGCTAAGTGTAGAACTCTATGTCTCAAAGGGTTATTTTAAGTTGCCATTTGATGTGGAGGAAAAAATGAACTTTTTGGAGATGGCTAAGGAATTTGTTGCAAGCAAAATGAGACCAATATTTTTTCCCACCACAAAATCAATCCACCCCCTTGCCAAAAATGTGGCCAGCCCCTTGAGAATGAGGGGATAGAGTGAGCAATCATACATGAAAGAGAAAGGGTGATGATGATGAAATATGCCACACTAAGTCAAAACCAAAACCCATCACCAAAGTAATAATGCACAAAAAATCATCATATACAAGAACCATCATGAGAACCATCATGAGCCACAAAAAGTCTTCTCCATTATTAATTGCACATATGCAAATAACCCCCTCCCATCAATTTTCAGCCAAGGAAAGAAACAAAGGAAAAATGGCCGAAACGGAATGCAAACTGGCAACTTCAAAAAGTGATCCGGTAATAAATTACCGGAAAACTCCGCGACTGTATATACATACCCGCATTTGTATTTCGACCGAATATAAATGTAATGAGACAAAATCTACACTGTACAATACTAGGATCCGGCTTAAACCAAAGCCCGTTAGTATTATCCGTCCGATCATGATCCGTGCAGTACCGCACGTATATGATCGAACCCTGCCATATATCCATACGACCTCTACAGCGTTTCGCCCGAAACTTGAGAAACTGTCTGTGGGGGACTATAAAGACTCGTCAATACTTTGGCTGTGGATTTAACCACTAGCACGTCAGAGGTATTAGCCGTACGTAACGGGCTACCGAGTATTGACCAAAAGGGTGGTCGATGAGCGAACTCATCCTGACACCCTACTGAGCCTGTCAGTGACAATATCCATACAGTCCGGTCCGTTCGTCTATGAGCATCGCATGGCGGGCCTAGGGGGTTGGTAAAAGTCAGACCCCCAAAAGCGGTACAAGTCGTGTCGGAGTGTAGCCCAGAACACCCTGAGATACTACTGAAATACCTACCAGTAAATCTCCTGCCTTGGCTAAGGACTTCGTGTAATGGCTCTCCTAGACACAGCGCGACCTCACCCGCAATACCGGGACAGACGAACCCCTGTAGATCCGCTCACTGCCTCCATGTGGCTCGGGACTGTACCCAACTAAAACCTGTTTGCACGACTCCTTTGAGCTGTGGTAGGGTAGTAATCAAAGTACAGTGGGAACTCACACGAGACAAATGACGATCTCAGATCGATGAACTAACCTGTACACATGTCACCAGGGAACTGCTATCTGACGTCGGGTATAATACCAACTAGCATGTTCCCGGCGAGTCCTGTCCGGTGTACTCATAACCCAATGAGCACCTGTATACATCTTAGGTGAACCAACTGACACCAGTGGGTTGTGAGACCGGCCACCGCTCCTTGTCGGGGTCTCGACTGTATACACTGGTCTACTCTGAAGTATCGATGCCCTGTCTCGAAAACTCCCATGACTAGGGACCTTTTAAGGATGTGCTTATAGACCTCAGCTCCTACGTATATGATCTCCATCATACCGCTGTCTGTCAAGCAAGAATCCTATTGGCTCTACCAACGTGCAATAGTGATCTGTAATGTCACCTAAAGTAGTACACGATGATAAAGATAAACCAGATAGCATATTATCATCTTGAGTAAGACTGTCCTACAGGCATAGGTCCTCCCTCAATCATTGCAATCACGTGCCTGTGATCCAATAATTGACTCTGAGGGCACTATCTCCAACACAAGGACCCGCCTAAGAAAAGCAAGGTAGATTACAATATCCTAGAATATTTGAGGAAAATACTCTCACAATTAAGCATACTGGATGCTCTCTTTCTGTCTAAAGAAGCACAGGATTCCTTGGTCAAGGCGTTACAAGAGCCCGATCAGTTCTAGGCCTTCATCGCAGAGAAGAAAATGCAAGATGAGCTGGCAGAAGTCCACACGACTAACATTACATTTAAGGACGAGGATCTTCTCCTTGGTACGTACGACCACAACCGTCCTTTATTTGTCACTGGATACTGCCATGACATCAAAATAGGGAAAATACTTGTTGACAACGGGTCCTCTGTCAACCTTCTCAACGTGCGGGTGCTAAAAGAAATATGCATGAGCGTTCAGCATTTAGCCCGAGATAAAATCACTATCTCTGTATTTGATTCGCAGTCGTCGCAGACGCTCAGGTCCGTGATACTGACATTGTGCTTTGGGCTTCTCGTCACAGACATCAAATTTCATGTCATCGACGTTAGGACTTGCTACAATGCTCTACTTGGTCGGCCTTGGTTACACGAATATAACGTCATCCCTTCTACACAACACCAGTGTATGAAGTATTTCAAAGACGACCTCGAGTACACCGTTACGGGAGAGCTAAACTCATTCTCTGTGAACGAAGTCCGAAAATATGAAGACGCCAAGTACTTCCTGCCAGACTTCGAAGACATAGAGAAGTGTCATAAGCCGGAGCTTAAACAAAAGCCCGTCACTCCCATTCCTACCTTTGGAAGCGATACCGAAGAGGATGAAGAAATAGTCTACTTGGGACAGCCTCAGAAGTGGAATGATAAATCCGGTCCATTCGCTCCAATTTTGGCATTTGGCAGTGACTCCGAAGATGAAACCAACGCCGTATTCTCTGTTCGTCCGTCGATGCAAACCTTCGTTGGAGTAGACCGGAGTTTGCAAATCGCCATGGTTCCATGGCAGCACTACAGAGAGCTTGATGCCCTGGAGACATATAGCGTGCAAGAGTTGCAGACGTTTTATGTCCCTTCCAGGCGAAGAGGTGAAAAGGCAATCCTATTCTATCGATCCACGGAGACTAAAGTCGAAAGAGAAGTCTGGCATGGTGCCAATCCTGCGCTCGACAGGCTCCAACCCATTCATCTGCCCATGTATTACACCGAGGGATTGAAAAGGTTATTAAGATGCCAAGGCGTACCATTCAAACAAACTCCTCGACAAGCTCAGTTCTATAACAGATTTGGAACGTCCCCGGAACACAGCGAAAATTGCCCAACGGAAAAATGGAAACGATTGGGCTTGGATATTTCCAGTCCGAGAAACGGGAGTAATTCCATGACTGCCATGTCATAAAGGACCTTGATGAAGAAGAGGATGCTCTTTTAAAAGACGTTGACGTTGAACCAGAACGAGGTCCTGCCATAAAAGTGCTGAGTCCGTCATTTGAAGAACAGATGGAGAAGCTAAAAAGGGAAGCGAGTCAAAAGGTTCGGAACGACTAAAGCCGCGAAATGGCCATTTACGAGAAAGCCAAGACGCAACGCCTCCTTCAGCAGGCTACGGAGGACGAAGATGCCCTTCACCGTCAGCCAGCCATGCATTCCCAAGACAAGAAAAAGGCCCGACGCAGAGATAAAAACAAGTCAAAGAACGGAAAAAATGTTCGACAGCGGCAAAACGGATCCAAAAGGCCATGTAATCAAGAAAAGGTCAGCCATAATCCGTCTCTAACGAAAAAGATGGGTCGAGCATATTCCTTCCCTCAAGATAAGACAAGGAAGATATTCGAACTCGTCATGAAAATTCAGATGATTACGCTCCCGGAGTCCAAGCACCCCGAACAAGCAAACGAGGTTCATTGCCCGGATTATTGCTCCTATCACTGGGCGATAGGACATCCTCTTGAAGACTGCTTCACCTTAAAAACTGACTCGAAGACCAATATCAACTCGGCAGGTTCGCTCTATCCAACAATTGGAGGGTAGCCGCACCGCAAAGGCATGTGCCAAAAGCAACGTATATGGAGAGAGTAGAACCAGATCAACATCGGTCTTGGAAACGATCTCGTACCTGCCACGTGATAACGCTGTCGGAAGAAGGAATGTACGAGAATATGGACGACTTCTCTTGGTGCTTCGAAAACGAGGATGAAGAGGAATTGATCTCAGAATTTCCATCAGCGCCAAAAGAGTTGGAAGATGGAATACATACTACTGCGGACAACCTAAGGAAAATCGACTTGGGGACGGCAAACGACCCGCGGCCTACATGTGTTAGCGAGCTACTGTCTAAAGAACAGGTGGCTACACTAAAAGACGTGCTCATGCAGTATAAGGACTGCTTCGCATGGAACTATTCCGAGATACCGGGGCTAGATCTGGAAATAGCTGTGCATAAATTGGCGATATCTCTGGACATCAAGCCAGTTAAACAAGCACCAAGAAGAATGCGTTTCGAACTTGAAATGAGCATCAACGCCGAAATTAAGAAGCTAATCGATTTCGACTTCATCCAAGAAGTTCAATACCCCGACTGGATCGCCAACATTGTCCTTGTGAAGAAAAATAGGACGGCGTGCATTTGCGTGGACTTTCGGGACCTAAGCAAAGCCTGTCCGAAGGATGATTTTCCCGTACCTGTTACCGAGCTGATGATAAACAACACGTCCATTCACGAAGTCTTCTCCTTCATGGACGGCTCATCAGGGTACAATCAAATAAAGATGCATCCCGAAGGCCAGAAGCATACCTCTTTCCGGACTCCTCTGGCATATTCTACTACAAAGTGATGCCTTTCGGTCTGAAGAACGCTAGCGCTACCTATTAGAGGGTCATGACGAAGATTTTCGATGACCTCATACTTGAAATCGTCGAATGCTATATCTATGATCTCGTGGTGAAAAGCAAATCATATGAGGAACACTGGGAGCATTTGAAAATAGTGTTCCAGTGTCTTCGGAAATACAATCTGAAGATGAACCTCTCAAATGCGTGTTTGGAGTTTCCTCGGGCAAATTCCTGGGGTTCATCATCCGACACCAGGGCATCGAAATAGATCCATTAATGATCAAGGCGATTATGGAAATACCTTCGCCAAGAACTCTCACGCAATTGCGATCTCTTTACGAAAAGCTCGCGTATATGCGGCGGTTCATAGCCAATCTCCCCGGAAAATGCCGTCCCTACAGTCACTTGATGAAGAAAGGGGCCCCGTTCGTTTAGGATCGTAAATGCCAGGGTGCACTCGATGAAATCAAGCAATACCTGCAGAATCCGCCGGTACTGACCGCTCCAGTCAAGGGAAAGCCCCTCATCCTATACACAACAGCCCTTGAAGGTTCTTTAGGCGCGCTATGGGTACAGGAGAATGATCAAGGGAAAGAGAGAGCCCTCTACTATTTGAGTCGGGTTCTCTAGGGGCAGAAAACAACTACTCCCCTATCAAAAAACACATCCTGGCGTTAATCTTCGCGATACGAAGCTCAAACACCATGCATTGGCGCATGAGGTCCATCTCATATCAAAGGTAGATCCTCTCAAGTATTTGATGTCAAGAGCCATATTAACCGGACGGCTCGCTAAATGGGCCCTACTCTTAATGGAATTCTCGATAACATACCGACCTATCAAGGTAGTGAAAGGCCAAGCCATCGTCGACTTTCTCGCTGAGCATCTGATACCTGCTGATTCACCCCTAAATTGTGAATTGCCAGACGAGCATGCGTTTGACACGATTGACAGGGAAAGAGGAGGGAGCAATACCCGATGAGAACTCTACTTCGATAGGGCATCTTCCATGAAGAAGCGACAGCACAACACCCCTATAATCAAATCTGGGGTAGGCCTTATCTTCGAGACTCCGCAAGGGGGGATAATGCGCTTTGCCTTTTCTTTAACAGAGCCGAGAACAAACAATGAAGCTGAATATGAGGCTTTAATAGTAGGTCTTGAGATCGCTGTTGACATGGAAATCGAAAACCTCATTATATACGGAGACTCCCAACTGGTCGTTAGTCAAGTAAACGGCGACTATCAAACGTGCAAACCAGAGTTAGTAAAGTACGGCGAGAGAGTGCAACAATTGTTGACTCAAATCTCTTCTTATGTCCTAAAAAGCATACCGTGTACGGAAAATAACAAGGCAGATGCATTAGCCAAACTCGCTAAAGAACTGGCTGACGAAAACCTCGACGACGTAAGGATCGTTGTACAAAGCCGTCGGGTTCTTGCACCAATGGAAATATCTCCGGAGTTGTTTGAAGATAAGGAAGCGACCAAGCAAACGGACCTACAAATAGAAAACCAAGAAAAGGCTAAGGATTGGAAAGAAGTCTTTATAGACTACTTCAAATACTGTCAAACGCCGGAAGATGCATCCTGAAGACATCAGCTCATGAAACGAGCTCTGTCTTTCGCCTTCGTCAATGATACTCTATATAAGAGATCGTTCGACTCTCTATGGCTAAGATGCCTGGGATCGGAAGAAGTAAGGAGAGTCGTCCGAGAAACTCACGACAGACTCTGCGGTTCTCATCAAGCTGGGCCAATGATGAAGCTGAAGATCAAAACGATGGGCTCCTATTGGCCCACGATGATTCAGGATTGTCTCGAATACGCAAAGCAGTGCTACTCGTGCCAAATTCATGGAGACTTCATCCACCAGCATCCAAACCCACTACACCCAACGGTGACTAGCTGGCTGTTCGAAATGTGGGGAACCGATATAATCGGGCCCATCGATCCAGCATCATCCAAAGGACATCGGTTCATATTGGCGACAACCGATTACTTCTCTAAGTGGGTAGAAGCACTACCGCTAAGAGAAGTGAAGACGGAGAATATTCTCCATTTCTTCAAGACACACGTCATCTATCGGTTCGGCACTCCGCGACGGATTATCTCCGACAACGGGCCGGCCTACAGAAGTCACAGAATCAGCCGCTTCGCATAATGGCATAATATAGGCTGGAGTTACTCTTCGGTCTATAATCCCCAAGCTAACGGTCTAGCTGAGACTTTCAACAAAACCTTGAGAAGATCATAAAGAAGATGGTGTCAAAAAATAAAAAGGACTGGCATGAGAGACTGCATGAAGCTCTCTGGACTTACCGAACTACGTTCAAAACGGCCACAAATACAACGCCATTCGCGTTGGTATTCGGCACAGAAGCGGTACTCCCCTTGGAGATAGAACTACCCTCTCTACGAGTGGCGGTTCATTATGAGCTAACAGACGAAGAGAATGCTCATCTTCAGCTTGAGGAGCTCGACGCCCTCGATAAAACTCGTCTTATGGCGCAACAAAACATGGAGGCTTACAAAGAAAAAATGACGCGCTCATACTAGAGATTGACTAGGCCGAGCACATTTCGCCATGGTGAACTCGTGCTAGTGGTCAAGAGACCTATGATCCCCAATCGTGCCAAACGGGGGAAATTCGAGCCGAACTATGAGGGCCCGTACATCATAGACAAAGTCTACCAAGGTGGGGCTTGCTTGCTCATGGATATGCATGGCGAAAGACTCTTCAGGCCAATAAACGGTCGGTTCCTGAAAAAATACTACGCCTGACCAGTCACGGTCTAGGTTAACGATAGATGATGATGCCTATGTCCGCTCACTATCTTCCCAAGCCCAAACTCTATAAGTAGTATTCAGCGAAAACTTGCCTCAAAATCGCTATGGACCGAAACGTCCCTGAACTAACAAGGGACCGAGATCTCCTGAAACTAGCTACGGATCGAAATGTCCCTAAACTAACTGCGCACCATAACGTCCTTAAACTACTACGGACCGCAGATTCCTTAGGTTAGGGCGGCAAAAAATAAAAAATAAAAAAAAGAAGATAAAAAAAGATAAAAGAACGGTACGTCCACAAGCGAAATGGGCACGGATGAAAACTCGATAGGACTCCGTGAGTAAAAACAGCAGGGCTACCGGCAAATTTGTGAAAGCCCGAAAGGGCGCAAACTCATAAAAAAATTCATACACACTTGCAAGGTCCTCTCGACCTTGTAAGGAGAAAATACCTGCGTGAGATCCTTACGATTCACAAGGAAGCAAAACACTTAGGGATCCCCACGATTCCTAAGGAGAAATTACACTTGCGAGATCCTCACGACTTGTAAGGAGAATTCTCTTCTGAGACCCTCATGGCTCATAAAATTCAAAAGCCTTAAGCTACAGGGATCTTAACCCGTTCTTAAGCCATCATATTTCCCAGATTGCCCTACAAACGGTCCAATATTGACCCTTGTATACAATCCACGGGCATAAATAAACGTTCCCTCACCAAGTCCCACCAACGACAAGGAATATCCTCATGTGGTGAACAACACTTGTAAGTTCTCTTGATTTATGAGGAGAAAACTCTCTTGTAAGATCCTTACGACTTATAAGAGAATATACACTTAGGAATCCTCACAAGTTTTAAGGAGAAAACGCACCTACGAGATCCTCATGACTCGTAGGGAGAAACACCTTTATGAGACCCTTACGGCTTGAAGTCAAAAGTCTTAGTCGACGGGATTTTAACCCTGTTTGCTAAGCCATCTTTGTTCAAAACGACAAAGGCAAATGATGATTTGCTCCTGGCAATATCTCACTTATAGCGATGTGTTCACACCATAATATTGCATTATTATATTCCCCATTCTTATTCTTTTTATAAATAAACAGGTGCTTTTGACGCATGTCTGCTACATGTTACAGGTTACAGATTCTTGGACAGAAAACAGTGAAAACGATGAAAAGACGATGCAAAAGTGGACTTTGACCAACAAACAGAAGACTCTTGATCAAGCCTACATCAAAGATAAAATTTACAAAGTACAAGGCAATGCAAGGTCCAAGATGAGAAAGCGAACGGTTACAAGTCCATTGCAAATTGTTCACTGGAGATCTGAAAGAAATAAAGAAGCCAAATTGAGAAAAGATCCAAAGAATATAAAAGCCCAGGAAGCCCAGAATAATACAAGGAAATTTCAGCATGTGAGCTAACTAAAAGGCTGCGGAACCGCGGCCCAAGCCCACCAATGCCGCGGTTCCGCGGCCAAATGAAGCCCAAAGGAAATAATTTTTTTACCAAAATGTGGGTTCTGCGTTGACTAGTCAACCTAGGGCTATTTTTGTAATTGTAGACTTGCGGATCTAAATGTAACCTAGGGTTTCTATTTCCTATAAATAGAACTCTTAATCATTGTAAACTTCATGCCTCCTTTTAATAATAAATTCCAGAACTCTTTTGGAGAGCATCGGTGTTTCTTTTCAACTCATGAATTCAGATCTGACAAACCTGCGTTGATGATTGGAGAGATGCATCTGTAAGTAGATTTAATTCCTTGCTCTAGTGTAGATTTCAATTCTTTGCCCTAGGTAGATTTAATTTCATGCCTTAGGAACTTGTTTAGGGTTTAGCTTTGGGGAAGGATTTTGAGAGATGAGATCTCTTATCCCTTTCTTACCCACCAAATATTTACAATAGGACTCCATGCATACATGCACATACCGCGCCCTACGGCATCCTACCCCTCGAGGTAACGATGACACCGTAGTGTAAAGGCCCGGTTGCGCGCGTTTTCCATGGAGGTTAGGGTAAGGATCTCTAAAGGAAGGACAAGAACCTAGAGGAAGGAACACCTTCCCGAATGGATCTAATCCCCTTTATTGATAATTACCATAACTCCTCATAGATCTTCATTCGGGTATAGAAAGCGTTGAGATTTACCTGCATTTCCAAACCATCCCTAAACCTAACCCTAACAAGACTAGATCTAGATAATCGTAGTATAGAATAATTTAGGTTTTTAGATTTAATAATCACTCCGAACACCCTTCGGAATTAACTCGTTAGCGCGACTAGGAGATTCACAATATCCCTGTGGACCGACCCGTACTCACCGGCTAAGTTCATGCGACGCCGTTCTTGATTGCGGTTTAGAAATAGTTTTTGACATACAAATCAAATGGCGCCGTTGCCGGGGATGGCGTAGAACTTTCCTTTTCGCAATTTCGGGTTAATCAAAATTTAAAAAATCATAAAAATATGAAAAATCATAAAAAATTTATAAAAATATATCAATTGTTATTTTTGGAAAGGATACTTTGTTGTTTGAATTTTGCAGGATATACGAAAATCGGATCTGAAAATTTCCAGAAAGCAAAACAGGAAACAAAACATCGGAACAGAAGCGATTTTAAATAACAGAACAGGGAAATTTTTTTGGAGATCTAAATCCCCCATCCCGCCGCGTTTCCGCGGCCAAAACCTACCTTAGGCCGCGGAATCGCGGCCGTCTCGTCGAATCAGAGCACCAAAATTTTTCCGGGGCACTCTGCAGTCAATTTGACCGCGAAATCGCGGTGGGAGCCACGTTTTGCCGCGGAAGGGCGGTGGAACAGTGACATCATCTGACCAACTTTGCTCTGTAAGCTTCTCTCTGTTCCCCCTCTGTAATTCTTAATAAATTTTCTGAAAAATGCCTGCTAGATTTTGTGCACTTTAAAAATATATTCCCTTCCAAATAACGATCTTGTGCAGGATTTTTGCGCCCTGCTTAAATTAGAAATAAATTGCAAGTAATATTCTGCTGTTACATATCTTTTATCAAAATCTTTTTGCAACAATTTCCAAATAAAAAGAAAAAGAAAAAAAAGACAAATTTTTTTGAAACTTGCAAACTTTTGCTGCAAATAAATCCTTGCACCACCACCAACAAACTTTCTTTCTTTTCCCCTTCTTCTAACATGGGTACCCCACATAATTAATCATTAGCCGAACTTTGGTATCCCGAACCTAATCTTGCGTCGTACGTCAATTTGTTCGGTCAATTTAAAAACGATCCTTCCTTGCCTAAAATATCTTTGAAAGATCACATAGAGGCGTCTAGGAGAAACTGTTTGACTTTTCAACCCACTTGGTGTCAACCAAGTCAACCTTTACCACCTCCATATGTTGATACCACTTTTTCAAGTCCTTCTGTCACTCCTAAGCCGATGTCCATTGTTGAGCATATTGCTCAATCTCGCAGCCGATCTTTCACCCCTCTCCACTCATCTAGTTCTAGGGATCCGCACGATTATTCATCTTTTTATCCACATGTTGACCCTACCCCTGCCCAATCACCCACTTCCTACCAGTCCTACCCGACCTTCCCACCTTCACTAGACACTGTCTCTACACAGCCTGTTGGGAGTTTTGCATATCCACACCATTTTGAATCTTTTACCGAAACCCCCTCACCATCTAAGTCTAGTTTGGAAGAGTCGTTGGAGGCGTACATTGCAGCAACAAAGAAAATGACTAGGAATATGGAAGCATCCTTGGCCGCCCTTATGCAACCTACTGAACCGGTAGCTAGTTTCCCGCTAGCTCAAAATTTTTCAATGTATAAGGAGGTGGTTGGACAGAGTGAGAATGAGAGAGGATTGCCAAATCAAACCTACCCTTACCCAATTGAAGCCCACAACTCCTGTTTTCCATCGAATGTCCTAAATGATTTACAAGTTCAAAATAAAAACGAGTTGTGTGATTTTGTAGTATTTGATTTTCCAAATTGTGAGGAACCCCTTTCGAGTGAAACCGCACCTAATCCTTTCGATCTTTACACCTCCCATCTAGAACCTAAATTGATAGATATCCATACTTTTGATGAGGTGTCTAAGAAAATTGATTTTCACTTGATTGAGGATATAGACGCCGGGAATATTTCGGATGATGAACCTATCGATTTAATTGAAATTTTATGTGCAAATCATCATCCCGGGTTATTAAATGTTTCTCCTGAATCTCATATGCGTCTTGATTTTGATGATAATGGCATGGATGAGTTAAATATTGTGGATAGTATTGAAGAGAGTTTTGAGGATAATATTGAGGTTGAATCATTTTTATTTGATGTGTCTGATTTTCCAATTCATCCTCCTGAACCTTTGACTGTTATATCACCCTCCCTCCTTTCCATCGTTCTGACCCCGCTTGAAGACTGTTAGCTTGAAAAATTTTCCTTTGAATCTGACACAGTTCTCACAGATGATAACACCTACGAGTGTTTCACTTTTTCGGACGATATTGATGTCTCACCGCCCGAGTCTGAGTCCTTTACATTTTCAGATGAGTTAGTTGAACCATCAGACTCGGTTGCTTACAGTAGTTTCGAACCATTAATGGAATCTTTCAAGTTCGAGACAGTTTACTACGGTGAGAAGGAGACTATCCCTAATTCACTTCCTTTCGTCCTTCCTATTGTTCCGACCGTACAAGTGACCGTTACGCTTTCATCTCCTATACCAAGTTCGGCGTACCCATGTTTTCTTGCGAATCTTGAGGGATTTGATCCCATTTCTCGACGGGTTGATAGGTTAGCGCAATCGCTTTTAACACATCGGTCATCATAAATTGCGCTAATTTATTCACTCGATTTACACCCTCAAGATCGCGCGACCCTTCTTTCTTCTTTCCGCCATTCTTCTCCCCCACCGAGACCATATTCTCTTCTTCCCATTCGGCCTCGTGTGTTTCTCATCTCTTTTCTTTCTACTCCATTCTTTCACCAACTAGACCATTACCACGATAAGATTTTTGAATGGTTGGTGTTAACCTTTGGCTTGTATAAGGCTAAGCTTAAGTTTGGGGGGAACCTTTGTATATATGTATATATATATTTTTTTTTTCTTTTTCAATAAAAAAATAAAAAAAAATTCAAAACAAAAAAATATTTTTTTTTTTTATAAATAAATAAACAGGGGAGTGCCGACATTTTGACCCTCTTGGTTTAGCATGACAGTGAGGACACTGTCAAGTTCAAGTTTGGGGGTATGCTCGGTACGTCTTCTTCCTTCGCATTCATTTGTACATATTTTTGTATTTGCATACTTATTTGAAAACCCATAAAAATTTCAAAATTTCAAAAATTATAAAAATTACTGTATTCAATTTTGGCTAATTGACTTGAGTTTGACGAATAGGTCAACTGGCTAGGAACACTAGATCTTAGATTTAGTAAATTAAAAACCCTAAAAATAACCTTTCTTAAAGTTTAATGGTATAGAGTATATGTCTTTGTAGTTTATTTAGAAATAGGCAGATTTTGGGTTCACTTCTTGGGCTAAGTCAAAGCAAAGGAAAAATATTGATAGTCTTATTAGAGTATAAGTTTGAAAAATAGTTCCTAGTTTAAGTCTAGATTCTGAAAATGTATACCCTACAATTTGCACTATCACGCATCTTGAAACTTGGAATAGTAGAAGAGACCTTGAAATGCTCTTGTCTAAAGTCTTTAGTATAATGAAAATAAAAGAAACAATACAAGTGTGAATAAAGAATAAAAAAAAATGGACACTGGTTTTTGTGATTACTTAAGGCTGCAAAAATAGAAAAATATTTAGCGAGGGTGCTTCATCACCTAGTGCCTTAGACCAACTGGTTTGGGAGTCACTGCTAAAAGCCTTGGGTGTTGCAAAACTAGGAATTACGCTTTAAAGTGCAAACGCATTTTGTAATCGGTCGTTGGTACCTCAAGAAGTATTAACGGTCGCATGAAGGACGTGTAAGCAAATTTCATTTAAAAATTCACATATTAATAAGTATTTTGGACAACAGACAAGGGTATGATTGCTTGATTTGAATTTCCAAGTGTAGGGTTGATTTATACACATACGTAGGGGTATGTGATTGGGATTTAGATGAGAGAAAGGAGTGAAGAATAGAACTTGTATCTTTAGTAGAGTTGATAGAAATTCCTAAGTGGAGATGGAACCCTAGAAGGAAAACTTAAGAGGTGCCGAAAGCTAAGTACGTCTATAGAACATATATAATCTTAAGTTAGATGATGAGGAAGTGTGAAGAATATGGGTGGATAATTTACGAGTCGATGATAATAGAATTCCTTGTTAGAAAGCCTAATTGGAGAATAAAAGTTAAAGGGCCGAATTGATAGGATTTTGTGGTTAGTATCCGCTGAAAACCCTCAGGAGACAACACTCCTCCTACTAGGGATACCTAGAGGTTTAACGGCTTGTTGCACGAGCTCAGTGCAATCGCGTTTTCCTGTGAAAGTGCGGTTAGGTTTTTTGTAGAGAATAAAAATAAGTTTGCTCGAGGATGAGCAAAAGATAAGTTTGGGGGTATTTGTTCACACCATAATATTGCATTATTATATTCCCCATTTTTATTCTTTTTATAAATAAACAGGTGCTTTTGACGCATGTCTGCTACATGTTACAGGTTATAGGTTCTTGGACAGAAAACAGTGAAAACGATGAAAAGACGATGCAAAAGTGGACTTTGACCAACAAACAGAAGACTCTTGATCAAGCCTACATCAAAGATAAAATTTACAAAGTACAAGGCAATGCAAGGTCCAAGATGACAAAGCGAACGGTTACAAGTCCATTGCAAATTGTTCACTGGAGATCTGGAAGAAATAAAGAAGCCAAATTGAGAAAAGATCCAAAGAATATAAAAGCCTAGGAAGCCCAGAATAATACAAGGAAATTTCAGCATGTGAGCTAACTAAAGGGCCACGGAACCGCGGCCCAAGCCCACCAATGCCACGGTTCTGCGGCCAAATGAAACCCAAAGGAAATAATTTTTTTACCAAAATGTGGGTTCTGCGCTGACTAGTCAACCTAGGGCTATTTTTGTAATTGTAGACATGCGGATCTAAATGTAACCTAGGATTTCTATTTCCTATAAATAAAACTCTTAATCATTGTAAACTTCATGCCTCCTTTTAATAATAAATTCCAGAACTCTTTTGGAGAACATCGGTGTTTCTTTTCAACTCATGAATTCAGATCTGACAAACCTGCGTTGATGATTGGAGAGATACATCTGTAAGTAGATTTAATTCCTTGCTCTAGTGTAGATTTCAATTCTTTGCCCTAGGTAGATTTAATTTCATGCCCTAGGAACTTGTTTAGGGTTTAGCTTTGGGGAAGGATTTTGAGAGATGAGATCTCTCATCCCTTTCTTACCCACCAAATATTTACAATAGGACTCCATGCATACACGCACATACCGCGCCCTACGGCATCCTACCCCTCGAGGTAACGATGACACCGTAGTGTAAAGGCCCGGTTGCGCGCGTTTTCCATGGAGGTTAGGGTAAGGATCTCTAAAGGAAGGGCAAGAACCTAGAGGAAGGAACACCTTCTCGAATGGATCTAATCCCCTTTATTGATAATTACCATAACTCCTCATAGATCTTCATTCGGGTATAGAAAGCGTTGAGATTTACCTGCATTTCCAAACCATCCCTAAACCTAACCCTAACAAGACTAGATCTAGATAATCGTAGAATAGAATAATTTAGGTTTTTAGATTTAATAATCACTCCGAACACCCTTCGAAATTAACTCGTTAGCACGACTAGGAGATTCACAACATCCCTGTGGACCGACCCGTACTCACCGGCTAACTTCATGCGACGCCGTTCTTGATTGCGGTTTAGAAATAGTTTTTGACATACAAATCACGTTCCCTCGCCGCACGCTTCCTACGCTTCTTTTCGTTATGAGCGGTGAGAAGCGATCTCCTCAAGGCCTCCGTCAAAGGGACGTCATCGTCCGAACCAAGCTTTGCCTCTGGAGCCGTTACGGCGTCTGTCATCGGCTGCTTAAGTGAAGCCTCCTGCGGTACTGTCGGGGGAGCTGGGGCCACAATAGCCGTCTCTGGAAGCGTCGTTGCATCACTGCTCGGGATCGGTACCGCACTTGGAATAACCCGAGTCAAGGTAGTCCCTGCGACAAAATAAAAGAGAGGGTCAAACCACGAATAAAGAAAAAGGGAATGAATGCACAATGAGCTAAAGTATACCAAGGCCCAAAGAAGCGCGAAGCCTCTCTTCCTCTTCAAATGTTTTGGGGGAAGCCGCGAGAGCCTCTTCGATAGAAATACCTGTTGAAGAAGAAAGCGTCAGTAAAAGCATAATAAAAAAGGTGATAACCGCAGAAAGATACGATTTAAATATACCTGACTTCGCTATAGTGATCAGTGCCGCTTCATCGCGAGCCAATCGCTCAGAAGCCGCAAGGGCAGCCTAGAGATTAGCATCATCTGCGGGCACGATAAATAGACCCTCAGTAGTCCCATACTCACACAAGCCTTCTCTATAGGGAGCATGGGGCTCCTGGACGAGTACAACGTCAGCAGAAAAGAGCGATTTCTTCCTTTTCTATGAGCGAGCATCGGCAGCTGATGACAGGAGTTTGCGCTTGGCGGGCAACTTTGGGCGACGAGTCCCGATCTCCGTACCTACTCCAGACTTCGGGGACGATGCCGCTACCACTTCTATAGAAACACGGGGTAGAGGCTTATCAGGAAAGGCGCGCAGGACCACAACCGTATCAGCTTCTTTTAAGGAAGGACGGACAATGGTCCGTTGCTTCAAGGGGACAGCGGGATTACTAGCAGGGGCTGCACCCTTACGATCGAGAAGTGGCCGCCTTTCTTCCCTGATAACAGCACCCATCAAATGCGAGTACCACGCCACGTATGCGTTCGAGATTCTCGGAACGCAGCTCGGCTCGTTGATAAAGAAGTTGGACCCGGTGTTCTGCCGCATGAAATGGTGTAGCGCGTTGCGGATACCCTCCTCCGTAGCGATAAGCTTAGCTAAAAAAGCTTCTAGTGGGACACCTTAATTGTAGCTAGACTGTTGAGCGAAATGGTGTGGGTTGTACCTCATGAACAGTGCCGAGTCGTTTTGCCTGAATACTAGAAAACCCGGCCTAATCGAGTACAGATGCAGAATCTGCTGAGCCATCAAGGTAGGAGCCCCATCTTTGAAGGTGTCGTGTAGCGGCTGCACCGTTTTAGTGGATTCCTTGCCGATAGTTAAAACTTTATCGACGAAGGTTATACTATCTCCAACTGTACGCAGGCGAAGGACCAGACCCCGAGCCTCTCGCTGTGACGGATTTAAAGCGGAAGCGTCGACTAAGTGCATAATCCGAGGGAAATTATAACTGTCGAAGAAGCGGGGCCGTTTGTGAACTCCAAAAGCGCCGAGCACATGCAACTCGATCCACGACGTGAAATAATGCAGCGGGAGAGTTACGGGCTGTACCCCTGGCGAGTAGTGTCTGTCGCTAAGCTGAAACTATGATACAAGTGAGCCAGCCCAGCAATCCCGACGGCCACTCGTGTTCCCGCAACCATGCGGTGGGCTGGGTAAAAGACCGACGGCCTCATATAACGAGGGTGCATCGGAAGCACGAACCAGTTCAACCACAAGCCAATAAACCCCAGCAAGGACGTCTCTTCATCGATGTCTGATGTATCAAGCTCTGCGAAAGGAACGACCGGGGTATCCGGAATAATGAAGCTTTTTAAATCTGCCTCCGCCGCCGGCTGCTTATCCAAACCAAAACGAAACAGATCGTCAAGCTTGGCGAACATCGCAGCTTGCTTTGATAAGACCTCCGGACGAAGAAAGAGAGCGATGAAGTCTGTGAAGCTGACTTCTTGCATTCCGGACTCTATAAATAGACTTTCGTAAATGTTCAACACCTTGATCAAAGTCGAGAATCGGTGTTGAATGGCGTTCTCCGGGGTTAGGCCCATTACCACTAATTTGGTGGCAAAGATGTACTCATCAGGAGGAAGTAGCTCCTCGTAATGTTCCCCCTGAGGGGTAAGCAGGAGATCTCCGCGAACTTCTCCAAAGAGATTGAAACTTCCCGATCTGATAGAAGGAAGGTGTGAGTCGGGATATTCCATTGCTCTAAAAAGGCTTTGACCCACCATACAGGGGGCATGGAATACCGGAAAAGAGACACGTAAACTGCGGGGTACAACCCGAGCTTCAACAACAGTGATTTCTTCGCTGACAAGATGTACCGAGCCTATTGCAGATATCCAGCTGAATGGCGAGGAGTCATGCCAATCATATACATTTGTCCCCAGGGGCGCGATTCGCATTGACATATGCGCAGTCCCAAAATATCCAAAGCCATCGGCGGCTGTACAGGTATTAAGGCCATAGAAGGCTGAAGGTAACCCTCTAAGGTCCAGTTGACCTCCTCTATAGCGTAGTTCATCGGGGGTGAGTCAGCATAATGAATCGCTGAAATGGGCTCTGAGGGTGCGGCACAAGAGAAGCTACGCCGATCCTGGATAATTTGATTATACCACGACCCCCATAGATGAAGAGATTTCCGTTCCGGGTCGTGATCCTTAATGAGCGCAAAGACTTCCCTATCCACGGGCACGTCAGCAAATGCGCTCTCCGGACGAACAAATGGAAAAGATGTGTCCAAAGACATAGTAGCTGCGCGAAAAAGAACAAGAGTTAGCTGTCAAGGCTATAGTTCAAATTCTGATACTTGGTAATTTAAATTTGTACCGTACTGCAATGCAGTGGAAAGGGACCAAAGGGGACCCACAAAATTAAGGTGACGGCTCATCATTGATGAGACAACCACTCATTAAAGAAGAAATCCCAAAAAGGATTCTCATTAAATAAGAGACCCTTCGGGCCAAGGAGTTAAACTCTATCGAGAGCAACGCTCTGCAGACAGGAGTGACATCTGTCAACTCTAATCATGAGAGGAATAAAATTCCCTAAAAATTTTAAGAGCTATGCTCTGTGAAAACGATGGAATCATCCATCAAAACCCTAAAAAGCAAAGCTTTTACTGAGTTAAAAACTCCAAGATCTCCAAGATCTGCAAAACGAACTCTAAGAGTTCTTCATTAATGGGTTAAGAAACCCTAAAAGAAGATTTTTTCGATCTATGATCTAAGAAGAGCAAAGCACTGTTTTCGTTTAATGGGTTAAGAAACCCTAAAATCCACTTTAAGATCTATGATCTAAGAAGAGCAAGGCTCTGTTAATGGGTAAAACCCAAGAATATGATGATTCCTTCAAAGATTTGATCCTTACCAAAATTTTTGGCAAGGTTCTGACTCTAGAAGAATTTCTTAAGGCAGAGAGCTTAGCTCTGAAGGAGAATTAAATTCTCAAGAACAAGAAAGCAGGAAGATGAAAAAGTAGTCATCTCAAGGGCCAAAGGCCCTATTTATAGGCGCCGGAAGTCGATCCAACTACCAAGACAATCCAACGGTTGAAAGGCAGCCACCGCTGCACTCACGTGTGAGCGACGTGAGCGCAATGGTAAAGGAGCATTTGTTTCCCCCAAGAGAGCGGGAATCTGTTCAAAATTTGAAATTTGAACTGAGGCAGCGCCTCACGTGCAAAGCACGAGAGCGCTCGCGCTAAGAGCGCCTGCGCTAAGAGTCAAAGAATCTGAGGAAGCGCCAAGAGCGCCAGCGCCATGAATCAAAGACTCTGAGGCAGCGCCTCACGTGCAAAGCACGAGAGCGCTAACGCTAAGAGCGCCAGCGCTAAGAGTCAAAGTCTCTGAGGAAGCGCCAAGAGCGCCAGCGCTAAGAGTCAAAGACTCTGAGGAAGCGCCAAGAGCGCCAGCGCCAAGAGTGCCAGCGCCATGAGTCCAAGACTCTGAGGCAGCGCCTAACGTGCAAAGCACGAGAGTGCTCGCGCCAAGAGCACCAGCGCAAAGAGTCAAAGAGTTTGAGGAAGCGCCTCACGTGCAAAGCACGAGAGCGCCAGCGCTAGAACTAAATGTTCTCCACATTGGATCAAAAATCCAACGAAGATGATAAATCATCAAATTACCAGAATAAAATTCTGTTGAGTAAATACTCCTCAAATCATTCCAAACAAGGAAGATTGTGCTCTGTAAATCACAGTATCGTTGGATCAAAGATCCAATGGTGATTAAATATCACCAAGATACAGAATAAGTTCTGTATGGGAAAATATTTTCCTAATCTTGCTGAAAACAAGAAAGATGTCTTCTGTAAAACAGAAGTCCTTGGATCAAAGATCCAACGGTGAATAAAATCCCCAAATCAATCAGAGATCTCTCAATGAGAGATTTTCTTAACTGATTCAACAAATCAGCCTCCCCTATATAAAGGTCTCAAGATTTCAAGTCTTGCAAAGAAGAACCCCCTATAAAGTTCAAGTTCTCAGAAAAGAAAAAAAAGAAGAGCAATCTCTAAGAAGAAGAACCTTCTTCAAGGTAAATTAAAAGAGGATAGATCATAGTATCTCCTCTATATTTGAGAGTTTAACTCTCACATCAGAAGAACTTATTTCTTTTTCCAGATCACAGATCTATAAGACAAATTCTTTTATAAAAAAAGAGAGATCATAAAATCTCCTCCATATCTAAGAGTTTATCTCTCACATCAGAAGAACTTAGTTCTTTTTCCAGAACTCAGATCTATAAGGAGAAATCTTTCATAAGGGAGAACCAAATTCTCAGAGAATTAAATTGGGTAGAACAAAAAACTCAGTGCTTAGTACTCAAATCTGGCGCTCAGCGCCGAACGCTCCACGTGCTCCTCACGTGGGCGCTATTTAATAAGAAGTACTTAGCACTCAAATCTGGCGCTCAGCGCCGAGCGCTCCACGTGCTCCTCATGTAGGCGCTATTTAACACAGAGCGCTCTGCGCTTCTCAAGAAGAGCCTAGCGCCATGAAGAGTGTTCAACACGCATAAAAAACAAAAAGAAAGTGGGTGTCAGTATTCACATAAATATTTAGCATTATGTGTACAGAGACTGTGTCCTAGCAAGTGTCTAACACTTTATAAAAAAAGGGGAAACGACAAAGATTAAGTGGGATGAGCCCAAAGTTGGCCAAACCCCAAAATCGAACGAGCCATAGGTCTTCTTTTAAATTAGACTTAGTCCCAAACAAGGTTATCAAATCTTTGATGAATATTCATTGGTTCAAGGGTACATCTCTTCACACTTCTGATACATGTCATTGTAATTCTTCAACGTCTTCAGAGAGGTGGTGGGTCCCAATAATCAATAATTCTTGGTATACCCCCAAACCAACAACTCCATGGACGCAACGTCCTTAAAAACTAAATTGTGGACTGCAACGTCCATAAAAACTAAATTGTGGACCGCAATGTCCTTAAAACTAAACTCCATGGAGCATAACATCCTTAAAACTAAATTGCGGACCGCAGCGTCCTGATTGGTTCGAAAAATTGTGTTTGTAGAATAACCGCAATCAGAACGGTGTCGCGCGTAGCTAGACCGAGGTGAGTACGGGTCGTCCTCAGGGAAACGTTGAACATTTTAATCTTACTTTAGATGTGTTGAAAGAGAGAGGAGGAATAAAGAATTTTGTGGAAAGGTTTCTAGATCTACGTTAAGCAAGAATGCAAAATATATAGATCTAGATTATTTTAGGGATGTAGTTAATATAATAAGAGGGCTTGTAGGGTTCGTTAGGATTTAGTAGTTATGGACGATTAATTAAAAGTTACCCTTTTTATCCTTTAATAGATTTAAAACTAGAACGACGGTGATGCGTGTAGATTAGGGTTTCTGGAGGGAAAAGGAATGCCACTCTTAACCCTTATCTCGACACGGAACTCCGTTCATATCTAGCCTTTACCAAAACAATCATTAATCTAATCTCTAATCGCGGTCGGAACTAACAAAGAATTGTTAGCGCGCCCGATTAGGATGTTAATGATTCTTTTGATAAAGTTCATAAAATTTATAGGACTTAAAAAGGGTTTAGAGATGTTCATCATCCATTAGCCTACCCTAATCCTACGAACCCTAACAAGCGGAGAATTACTCGCGCATGTTGGGAGAAAAAGAGATGGAGAGAAAATGCATAATTAAACTACGAAGAAATAGAATAAGAAAAAGAAAGCTACCTTTATTAATCAACAATATTCATTACACTTTGATTCCTTAGAAAATGATTACAAAGACTAGTTTGCTTCTCGATCTCTTCCAAGGAGGTAGACGAACAGTTGATGATCAGCCTGGATGCGTGAGCCGTCTTGGACTTCGTGATCTCGTCGGCTTGATGATTTTTCCAAGGGGCTCTCGGTCCTTATTTATAGTCCCAAAGCCAGAACCTTTGCTTCCAAATATGGAAGTTAACAGCAAAGATTCACCCCTAAAAAGTGCAGACCCTAACTCCTCATCCTTGCCGCGGATCCGAGGCCAACATGGGGGTTTGGCCGCGGATCCGCGGCCAATGGTTAAGATCACTTCATCATTTTTCTGGCCTTGCATCTTTGTGACATATGGTGATATCTTGGACCTTTGGAACTTGGAAATCTTTTCGTAGTTGCTGCCAGACTTGATTTCTTCATTCTGATTTCTTAATTAGGCAGGTTTTCTTTAACAACTTGATTTCCTTGATTTTAGACCTGAAAATTCTGCACAATAACTTAACAAATAATATTTAGTAGACTTTGTTCTACTAGGATTTGGTCAATGATATTATTTGCATACATTTTCCTATCAAATGCTAATTATAATATATCAACACATGGAAAATAGTATTTTTACACATAAACCCTCATATGTATGATATATTATAATAAAGACCTTTTTTAATATGGAAATGGTAGGAAAAATGTAATAACAAATGTGCAGTTTTATCAACTGAACAAATACCCCCAAACTTATCATTGATCGTCCCGAGCAAACTAGTTTATTCAAGAGAGGGAAAAGAAGGGAGAAAACTAAGCACACTTTCGTAGGCAACACGATTGCACTGAGCACGTGCAACAAGCCGTTAAACCTCTAGGTGTCCCTAGTAGGAGGAGTGTTGTCTCCTGAGGGTTTTCAGCGGATTATACCCACAAAATCCTATAATAAAAGAGATATGGTGAAATTTACATATAAAGATAAGAACCATAAAAGAAAGACTTTTGAAAATTTAGAGTTTCTAACTATACTAGCTTTTCAGTTATCATGAGCCCTATCTTAATAGTCATGAAAAAATGTTAGAAATCACTTCATCCCTCAATAAAACATCGTCTTTATTCTTCATTCCTACCTTTCATCCAAACATCAATCATATACCCCTACGTGTGTGAAATGGACATCCCTACACTCGGAGAATTCAATTCAAGCTATCATACTCTTGTCCATCTACCTCAGTACTTTTTAACTTGATGAATATTTAGATTTGCTCACACATTTTCATGCGACCGTTAATACTTCTTGAGGTACTAACTGACCGATTACTTATATGCTTGCTGATAGGTGATAATATTTTCCTCGTCTTGCACCCCCTAAGGCTTAGCAGTGACTCCCAGACCAGTTGGCCTTAGGGCACTAGGTGATGAAGCACTCTCGCTATATTTTTTTATTGCTGCCTTGGCGATAACAAAACCAATGTTCATTTTTCTTTTCACCATTTTTATATTTTCTTCATTTTTTTCATTTCCTTCATACTTTGGCTTTTAGACAAGAGCATTTCAAGGTATCCTCTACTATCCCGAGTTTCAAGACGTGTGTAAGTGCATATAGTAGGGTATCAACATTCAAATGTTTGGCTTCCAGAATAGAAACTATTTTGCAGACTTATTTTTATCCTCAGATTAGTGACTTCCTTCATCTTACTAACCCTTGGGACAACAGCTCATAACTACTTATTACTAGTTCGTTTAAGAAAACTTCTAATTTTCTTGGTTTTCTTAAACTATTCCTATCTTTTGGATGTAATTTTTCACTTTCTACTCTTTTGTTATATATTATTTTTTTTGCTTATATATATTATAATGCAAAGTATCGCGTAAATAAGCACAAACCTCTCCCAAACTTGTTTTCAACAGTGTCCTCACTGTTGCTATCTGCTGAATCACAAAAACTTGTAAGCTTGGGGGGACATTATTAATGGGGGCAAGAATATATGAAAGAGAAAATCCTCCCCCAAACTTATTTTTAGCTCACAAATTTGAGGACAAAAGTTATGTTCAAGAGCCAAAAATATACCCCCCTCAAACATGAGTTAGACAATAAGAAGCATTTTAAGAGGGGGTGAGTCATTTGGTCAAAATAAAACTTTACAAAAACCAAAAGTTAACACCAACCATTCAAAATTTTTATCAGTATAGCGTATTGGTCGGTGGAAGAATGTGTTGTATCGAGTCAAGAAAAAATGGGGAAGGGATAAGAGGTGGTCTGGAAAGGGTTTGAATTTGAAATTAGAGAAAAGAAAGAATGAGGATAAATGTGAATGATTAGGAAGAAGGAATGATGACGGTTCAACCTCTATAGATGGAGATTGATCAATCACAAAATCCGTTTTGTTTAAAAATTCAAGTTCGTCAGCAAAAAGTTCTTAAAAACTTTTATCAATGGTGTGATTGAACATTTTGCTGTCAAAGAGTTTTGTGCCAGAATTTATCCTACTTGATTCATAAAAAATTATTAAGGTAGAGGATTTGAAAAACTCATCTACCTCATTTTCAAAAAGATCCAAATCAAGTTGAATTTCTGGTATTATTGAACTTGAATTAACGGATTGTGATTCATTAAAACTCACTGAAACTATAGGAACAGAAGAAGAACCGGAGAAAGTAGAAGGTGAAATGGGTAAACAAATTGGTGTGTCGAGTGTTGCTGAACCAGATGTGGAAGATGGAGGTTGTATTTCGGTCTGATCTTCGGGTATACCATTATCATCAACTTCAAGACATATTTGGGGTTCGGGAAGAATTAAAGGCTCAAGATGATGACCACAAGGAAGTGAAAAGATTTGATGAATTGGTGGGACAAAATCATCCAAAATTTCGGGTTCATCAATCAATATATCCCCAACGTCAATCACCTCATTCAAGTGAAGGTTAAAATTCTCAAACATCTCATCAAAAGTATGGTTTTCAATCAGTTTTGGTTCAAGAGTGGAGGTGTAGAGATTACAAGGGTTGGGTATGGTTTCACTTGAAATGGACCCTTCACAGTCGGGTAAATCGAACACTACAAAGTCACACAACTTATCAGTCATTCTATTTGGTGTACTTGATGAATCTATGAAACTGGAGTTGTGGATTTCAGTTTGGAATGGGGAGGTTTGATTAGAAAGGGTGTATAGTTCTGTCTCACTACCCAAATCCTTCCTAATTTGGTTCGACAGTTCCAGAAATTTTTCTAATGTCTGCTCCAGACTAGTCTTGGGTTGATAAGGGGTTTCAGTATAAGATTGAAATTCCTGTGGATAATTAAAACTCCCAAAGGACTGATTAGAAGAACTGTCTAGAGTAGGTGGAAAAGTCGGATTGGATTGATAGGAATAGAATGGTTGCGAAACTTGGGTAGGAGTAGGATCAATATTATGATAAGAAGAATATTGATATGGGTTGGTTGGTTGGCTGGCTATTTTCAATAGACATCTTATATGCTACAAACCACCTATCAAACTCTTCTTTGGACAGTGGTGGTGATGGTTGATATTGGTCCGGGTTGAAACTTTGGCCTCTAGCCCTAGCTATGTGCTCAGCAATGGACATTCGTCTACGGGCTTCCTCACTCTGGGTATGAACTGAAACAGGTGTAGGATTAGGATACGGTTGATAAGACCTAGACTGAGGTGGCCAACTGTTTCTTCCTGCTTGTTCTATATGATCTCTTAAGGACATGGAGGAGCCGGACGGTATACCGAAAGGATTACGAAAACAAGAGATATCTGGTTGTGGACAGCAAAGCTCGGCAAGTGTTCTTCTGTTTGGGTAACCCATTATAAGAAGAGAAGAAGGGGGAAGGGTAAAAATGGGAGAAAATAATTGGTTTGTTTTGAAAAATGACGGATTTAAGACAAATCACACAAAAATGCACAAACAACCCTGAAACTAAGGTTACCTAGGTCAGTCTCTAGACCGCTCCTAGACTTCCAAAGGACAAGCCGCAGGATAAATCCTCTACCACCTCTTTACTACTCTTGTAGCCAGGTAAGTGCCAGGTGAGTGGGAGGCTCCCCACTATGAAAGTAGTGGTCCTAATTAAGTAACCACTCGCCTTAGACACACTTGCCTAGACACCACAAAAGTAATGCGGATAAGCGATAGATTACCCACGACCTTCCTCTGTCCTTATTGAGCGCGACAGTCTTTTGAGTCTGGTCTAGATATTTTTTAAATTAATGTAGGGTTGATGCAGATGCTCGGTTTGTGATTTGTGGGGCTTAGGAAGGGTGATGAAATCCCTACCTAATCTGGATTTGGTCTTTGCCCCTTAAAAATCCGTATTAAAATATGCAAAAACAAACCGCAAAACAGAACTTGCAAAAAGATTTTTGAGCGGCGATATTTTGCAAAGAATCCTGCAGAAAAGATATTTTATTGGATTTCAAAGGAGAGAGAAAGATATAGAAAATATACCAGAGAAGTTTGCAGCCCTAAATCTCCTCTCCCGCCGCTCTTCCGCCGCCAAATGAGCTCCTTTGCCGCGGTTCCGCCGCTGGGTGGAGGGATCAGGTGGTGAAAGTTTGCTCTGTGGCCTCCTGTACTCCTCTGGATCTTGACGAATGTCTCTGTCTTCTGTTTCCTCAAGTCTGTGACTCCAGATTTCCTTGCAAAATTCACACAATAATCATTAAATATAAAATTTGCAGTTTTGTTTTAATTATGATATAGATCGTATACAAATAGTAAGAATAAAAAACTACGCACGTTTCCCCGGCTACGGCGCCATTTGATTGGTTCGAAAAATTGTGTTTGTAGAATAACCGCAATCAGAACGGTGTCGCGCGTAGCTAGACCGAGGTGAGTACGGGTCGTCCTCAGGGAAACGTTGAACATTTTAATCTTACTTTAGATGTGTTGAAAGAGAGATGAGGAATAAAGAATTTTGTGGAAAGGTTTCTAGATCTGCGTTAAGCAAGAATGCAAAATATATAGATCTAGATTATTTTAGGGATGTAGTTAATATAATAAGAGGGCTTGTAGGGTTCGTTAGGATTTAGTAGTTATGGACGATTAATTAAAAGTTACCCTTTTTATTCTTTAATAGATTTAAAACTAGAATGACGGTGATGCGTGTAGATTAGGGTTTCTGGAGGGAAAAAGAATCCCACTCTTAACCCTTATCTCGACACGGAACTCCGTTCATATCTATCCTTTACCAAAACAATCATTAATCTAATCTCTAATCGCGGTCGGAACTAACAAAGAATTGTTAGCGCGCCCGATTAGGATGTTAATGATTCTTTTGATAAAGTTCATAAAATTTATAGGACTTAAAAAAGGTTTAGAGATGTTCATCATCCATTAGCCCACCCTAATCCTACGAACCCTAACAAGCAGAGAATTACTCGCGCATGTTGGGAGAAAAAGAGATGGAGAGAAAATGCATAATTAAACTACGAAGAAATAGAATAAGAAAAAGAAAGCTACCTTTATTAATCAACAATATTCATTACACTTTGATTCCTTAGAAAATGATTACAAAGACTAGTTTGCTTCTTGATCTCTTCCAAGGAGGTAGACGAACAGTTGATGATCAGCCTGGATGCGTGAGCCGTCTTGGACTTCGTGATCTCGTCGGCTTGATGATTTTTCTAAGAGGCTCTCGGTCCTTATTTATAGTCCCAAAGCCAGAACTTTTGCTTCCAAATATGGAAGTTAACAGCAAAGATTCACCCCTAAAAAGTGCAGACCCTAACTCCTCTTCCTTGCCGCGGATCCGCGGCCAACAGGGGGGTTTGGCCACGGATCCGCGGCCAATGGTTAAGATCACTTCATCATTTTTCTGGCCTTGCATCTTTGTGACATGTGGTGATATCTTGGACCTTTAGAACTTGGAAATCTTCTCGTAGTTGCTGCCAGACTTGATTTCTTCATTTTGATTTCTTAATTAGGCAGGTTTTCTTTAACAACTTAATTTCCTTGATTTTAGACCTGAAAATTCTGCACAATAACTTAACAAATAATATTCAGTAGACTTTGTTCTACTAGGATTTGGTCAATGATATTATTTGCATATATTTTCCTACCAAATGCTAATTATAATATATCAACACATGGAAAATAGTATTTTTACACATAAACCCTCATATATATGATATATTATAATAAAGACCTTTTTTAATATGGAAATGGTAGGAAAAATGTAATAACAAATGTGCAGTTTTATCAACTGAACACGTCCCTAAAAACTAAATTCCACGGACTATGATGTCCTTAAATTTTGGACCGCAATGTCCTTAAAAATAAACTCCATGGACCGCAACGTCCTTAAAAACTAAATTGCAGATTGCAACGTCCTTAAAACTTAACTCCATGGACCGCAACGTCCTTAAAACTAAATTGCGGACCACAACGTCCCTAAAAACCAAATTCCATGGACTATGATGTCCTTAAACTTTAGACCGCAATGTCCTTAAAACTAAACTCCATGGACCGCAATGTCCTTAAAACTAAATTGCGGACCGTAACGTCCCTAAAAACTAAATTGCGGACCGCAATGTCCCTATAAACTAAAGAATATCCTGTTGAGTAGATCTTAGTCTAAAATTAGATTAACGTATCCTCAACAAACGTTTGAGTTGATCTTAATTTAAAACAAGATTAACGATTCTTAAACCAACCCAAACCCAAATCTAAGAAAATACGGATTTAGACTAATCCACGCCCTACGGGTGACAACACAAATTAGTCTCCATATACAATTCACGGGAAACCGAAATAAAACAAACACGACATGACACGAAGTGAACATTTGAAGCAGAAGAAAGTGGTTATCGCTATGCGGTAACGTAATTAACTGCAGGGGCTTGCGCCTGCTGGGAAGAGCGTCCCCACAATCAAAAACCCTTCACAACGAAGGGGAATCTGACGAAGTCTGCTACAACGGCCACATCCGTCTAAACATCCGATACATGGTGCCATAAATCAACTTGGCATTTTCAGAGTGGTGGACGGATAAATCCAAATAGCATCTGCCCCCAAATTCAGGCAAGATGTTTGTCTTCCCGGTTTTCGGCGGCGAATACCAGCGTTGTGATGGCAGTCACACTAGTGGGGGCTGGATAGTCTATAAGCACATCCTATACAGGCCCGTAGTCGTAGGATTATTGAGTTGGGGCATCGATACTCTAGAGTAGAATAGTGTATACGCTTCTCATCCTAGCAGGGGAGATGGTCTGTCCCACAACCATTAGTACGTCGTAATGGAGATAGTATGCAGGTGCTCATTAGGTTATGAGTATACTGGACAGGACTCGTCGGGAACTGTTGGTGGGTGTTATACCTATTGTCGGGTAGCAGTTTCCAGGTGATATGAGTACAGCTTAGTCCGTCGACTTGACACTGTTACTTCGCCTCGAGTGTGTTCCCACTGTTCTTTGATTACTACCCTACCACGGTTCAAAGGAGTCGTGCAAACAGGTGGTAGTTGGGTGTAGTCCCGAAGCACTTGGAGGAAGTGGCGGTTATATAGGATTCGTCTCTCCCGGTATTGGGGGTTGATATCGCGCTGTGTTCGGAAGGCCATTACACAAAGTCCTTGGCCAAGGCAAGCGAGATTTACTGGTAGGAATTCCAGTAGTTTCTCACGGTGTTTTTAGCTACACTACGACACGACTTATTGCGCTATTAGGGTCTGACGATTACCGCCCCTAGATCCGATATGCTATTCTCTTAGACGAACAGACCGGACTGTACGGAGATTGTCACATACGGGCTCAGTAGGAGTTCGGATGAGTTAGCTCACCGGCCTTCTTATCGATATTACCTGGGTAGCCATTACGTACAGCTAGTACCGCTTGCGGCTTGTTATTAAACCCACTGCCAGCGTAGTGTCGAGTGTTTAGACTCCTACACGGAGGGTTTCCCTGCACCGGGCAAAAGGTGTAGAGGCCGTATGTTTTACGGCAGGGCTTCGATCACATACGTGCATTTATGCGCGTGTGATGATCGGGTGGATAATACTAGTAGGCTTTGGTTTAAGCCGGATCCTAGTATTATATTGATGGATTATATTCGTCTCTATGTGTTCGTATTCTTCGGAATGCGGATGCGGGTATATATATACGGATGAGGGGTGTTCTCATAATTCTTGCAGGAAAGCTTCTAGAAGGAGATGACTCATTAGGATTCCTTTTCCTTTTGGATTAAAGATTACAAACCTAAATTAGGTGGAGGAAATGAGGTGGAGGTGGATAAAAGGTGGGACATGGCTCTTGGTGACTCATGGCATGACTCATGCAATGACTCACTAAGTGTGATCATTGCACAGTAGATATTTTATCAAGCATGCTTGATATTTATCAAGCATACTAGATATTTTGGAGAGTGGATTATTATCACAAATTAGAAAGCCATTCCTTCTTGAGTTCATTCTTCACTAGCTTTTCTTCAAGCCATCTTCTTCTTCTTCTAAATCCTAAATGTCTCATGAGTTGAGAAACCTAGGATTCCAAGAGACAATGTAACTCATTTTCACTCTCTGCACCATCTAGAGCAAACTAGAAGCCATAGTTATCTCATATTCGAGATAGGAGCTCGGACAATAGACTCTCGGGTGGATCGTCTTTGACTCGAGGAGGCCGTCGAGATTGCCCGATCCGTTTTCGATCCTTGGAGCTGACGACGAGTGGAGGATAGCGGAGAAGACCCGAAGGACATGTATCGTGAGGTATAACTTCGTATCATAGTAGTTAAACCTCATTGCAAGTTAGCTAGTTAGGGTTTAGTATCGATCCTGGAGTTCAAGTCGATGTTGCAAGCTTTGAAAAATCCTTTTTTTATTCCGCTTCCCCGCGGACACACGGGGTGCGCGACATCAACTTACAGCTAGTACCGCTGACGGTTTGTGGGTGACTAATGTGATTATCACCTACTGCTGGCGTATTGACGAGTTTTTAGAGTCCCACATAGAAGTTTCCTTGTTCAAGCGAAACGAAGTAGGGCACATATGTTGATATGTGCGGAGGCCTGATTAAATACGAGTATGTGATACCGTATTGTAGTCTGGCAGTTATCTAGTATCGGTTAGGTTATATGTGATATAACCGGATTATCGAATCAAGTATTGATTTGATAATGTGATATACGGATAAATGATATTAGTCAGTTATATGTGATATAACAGGATTATTAAATCAAGTGTTGATTTAATAATGTGATATATATATTATATTTGATATAATTATATCTTAACTAATATTATTGCTCATGAATTCTTTACTTAATATATATATATATATATATATATTAAAATGAAGCATGGTGTAATTTCTATTTTTGGAAAATAGAATAAATAAGGTGGAAAAAGGAAGCATGGGTATAGCATGGCTTTTATTATTTGTTTTTTTTATCTTGACTCACTATTCAAGCATGGTTGCAATTGATTATTGCAATTTATTCCATGCTTGAATAAGTGAGCTCAAGGATGAACCATTCTACACTTGCTTTTTCTTTCTTGAGCTCATTCTTGAGTTGCTCTCTAGCTTCCATCTTCTTCACCTCACTTCTCCAAGCTCAAATCCCTCACATGTGTTGTGAAACCTTAAGCTTGTGAGATCCCTAGTGAGCAAACACAACCCCTACTTCACCATCCTACACTTGATTAGCAATCAAGTGTAATGTGTTTCTTTCACTTAAGATAGTTTAGTGAAGAGGTAGCCTGAGCTAGAATGACTTCAGGTGGATCATCTTCGGCACGAAGATCACGGAGGAGGCTCGTTCAAACTTGAAGTGGAGCCTAGTGGAGTCGCGTGGACTACAACCCAGAGCTTTAGAAGAGAAGGACACGGTCATCAAAGGTTGTATCCTCCTTACCTTCTATTAGTTTTGTCATATCATCATAGGAAACCCTAATTATTCTAGTTAAGATCTTGGTTAGTGTTTGTTAGCACCCGAAATTTTTAAAATTGCATGTGTGATGCCCGTTTAAACCCCGTCGCAGTGCTAGAAAACACTTTCACTGGCTCCCCTCGTTGTGCGTACATACGGATAAGACAAAGTCTCTGATTTGTGCTAAAGCCACTAAATGGATCGCCAGCGGGAGCGAGGGCCGATCAGTATGAAGAACCGCTGATATCCGGTGTTCACTCGGTCTGATATTTTTCATCCGCTCGGTTTGATATCCACCATACGTTGGGGTCCCGGTCCTACACAATGTCTCCAATTCTACGTCGTCTGCCCGATGATACTTAGGAGGTGGATACACAGTAGGCCTATGTTGGATATAGGTGCCCTCAAGGCAATTATCATAGTTGCAAGAATGCAATTACTGAATTCGAGGAGGGCCTATATCAAGAATAGTCTTACTCAAGATGATAGTGTGCTATCTGTTTTTTCTTTATCTGTCATGTGAATACGTGTTACTAGTTATCGCGTATCGCTAATTCATGAGATAAAGTCCATAGGATCTTTGCTTGAATAACAGGATTATGATAAGGATCATACTAGTGGAGCCTGGTAATTTATAAGCACATCCTTAAATGTCCCTAGTCATAGGAGTTTCGAGATTGGGCATTGGTACTCCAGTTTAGACTAGTGTATACGTTTCATGACCCTGTATGGGGCGATGGCTGATCCCATAGCCATTGGTGTTTGACACTAATGATCGTATACAGGTGCTCATAGGTTGAGTTACACTGGACGGACTCGCTGAGAACTCCTAGATGGTATTATACCAATATCAGATAGCATTTCTCTGGTGACATGAGTACAGGGTAGTCCCTTGACCTTACATCGCCACAGTGTCTCATGTGTGTTCCCACTGTACTTCGATTACTACCCTACCACGGCTCTAATGAGGCGTGCAAATAGGTTTTAGTTGGGTACAGTCCCGAAGCACATGGAGGCAGTGAGCGGTCGAAGGAATTCGTCACTCTCGGTATTGGGAGCCGATATCGCACTGTTCAGGACACGACTGTAGCAAGAAGTCCGTGGCCACGGCAGTAAAGATAAGCTGGTAAGTGTTACCTGTTGTATCTTTTTGGTTATGAGTCATCTATCAGTACGACTTATCGGGTTTTTGGGGGTTTGACAGATTCCACTCCCCAGACCCGGTATGTCATACTCCTTGACGAAGAGACAGGACTATACGGTGACTGTCACTTATAGACTTTGTTGGGTCTTGATGAGTTCGCTCGTCGACCTGCCTTTATCTTGCTCATACCTGGATAGCTGTTACATACAGCTAGTGCCACTGACGAGCTTGTGGGTTAACCCGAATGGGGGTTGAATCTGAAAGTGTTTTGGATTCAATTGGATACGATCCTGTATAACCTACTGCCAGTGTATTGACAGGTCTTTAGAGTCCCGCAACGAAAGTGCTTACCCAGGAAAAATACGATGTGACGTATGTATATGGATACGTACATGAGTTCGATAAAACATGTATATTGGATTTATACGTTTAATCGGAAGAGTGTTATACTAGATAGTTTAAAAGCCGGAATATCAAGTTAAGTGTTGACTTGATAACTGTATCAATAATACGGTTTCTAGTATTATGTATATGATACACACACTCTCTACAGTATATGATACCGAGAAGATATTGATGGTATTTCGTGTATGTAATACATGATGTGTATGTGTATAGGATACATGTACTAATATTTATTTAATATATATATATATATATTTGATATATATATTATATATATATTAATTCCCACCATTATAAATTAAGTATAAATAAATATACAAATAAATATATATATGTAAATGTATATATATATATATATCTTTATATATATATATATTAATGTATATATATTATTATCTATTTAATATATTTAATTAAGTGGTGGGGCGCACCCTTTCTCTTGTGTGTGGACACACACATGAGAGAGAGTGGGAGAGAGGGTATGTGTCATGTATTTACATAACTTGGGTGGAAAAGAATAGACGAGACAAAATTCTTTTTGACAAGACAAGCCATCTTTTTTTCCAACCATCTTCTTCTTCCTCACAAAAAAATGAGCTTAAGCTCTCTAGGTTAATGGCAAGTGTTGCCATGGTGAGGGAGTGTAAAATGTAAAGAGTATCCACCGTTCATATCACTTTCCTCTATGCCCAGCAAGCCTCTGGAGGAAGTCTCTCTGCCCGGTGACGGAGTTGGAGTTCGGGCAATCCGTTTTCAACGTGGATCATTTACGGTGAGGCAATTGGCGTGCAGACGCGTTCGGGAGCTCACAAAGTTTAGACGAGGTCTTCCGGGATCAGCCGGACACGCTACAAAGGTTGTAGAACCTCTGAACTTTTCTTTTTTCTCTTTAGTTTAGCTAGATACTAGTGGTTGGATGATTTTTGGCGTACAGTCGATCGCGCTCCTATGGAATTTTCGTTTTCCGACCAGTCCCGCTTCCGCTGCGCGCATGAACGGGGCGCGCCCGGCCTTACAGCCTATAAGGAGCGTTATATAGGGTGGGAGAGATCTTGGCGGACACACATTAGACTCTCTCGTGAGTATCCCGTCGATACGTGGTGAAACCCCTATCTGCAACGAACAGTCTCTACTGGTCATCAACCGGGTGTCCCTGCTCCATGTCTATCTCCTCGATCAATCGCCATCAGTTCCTGTTTAGAGAAGAAACATATTACTGTCTTTCTAACAACTACATAATAATTATTCAGAAATAATTAAGAAACGCGACATTAGTGGAGTCTTACATATTGCTCTTGGGCCGCAACCGATACAGGAGTGCCATCATTCCGTACAAATCTGTCCCTGAAGAATTGTTGGGTTATTCCAGCGCCGTGGCCATCTACCGTGACCGTTTGCGGAATAAATTTTTTATAAACTGGCGCTAGAACAACCCGATAACCCGGATCTACCATAAACCTATAAGCTAGCAAACTAAAGAGAAGTTAGAATGGTTATAACGAATGATCCATGTCCTTCGGTCTTTTACCGTCTTCCTAAGCTCCTAGTGGTCTCCATGATCAAGCTTGATCGTCAGTCTCCCTCCATCGAAGATGATCCACCTGAGCATTTGTAGTTCGAGCTCCAACCTCAAAGCCGAGGTAACTAGGCTACCAAGTTCGTTAAACTAGATAGCCTAGAGGATATAGAGTCTAATGATGGATTAATATATCTCATAACACCCTAAATTTCTCAACACATGAGACTTTTAGGGTGGAGGTAGAAGAAGGAAGCTAGAGAAGATGAGAGTGTTGTGTGAAGCCTTTTTTTCGTTCATGAAAAATCTTCAAGTCTTGTGAATTATTGAAGCAAACTAAATAAATCAAGCATGCTTCAATAGTTCACCAAAGCATGAGTCAATCCATGAGTTACCCCATGAGTCACCAAGTGAGCCATGCTACAATAAATGCTAATAACACCTCATCCTCCACCTCATTAACCATTTAATCCAAAATGGTTATTCAACAAATGAGGTGTCTTCTTCCAGAAGCATCCTTGGAATAAGTTACAAGAATACCCCTCACCGTATATATATACCCGTATCCGTATACGAATACAAATAGATGAAAATAATCTAATAATATAATACTAGGATCCGGCTTAAACCAAAGCCCACTAGTAATATCCGTCCGAATCATCATACGTGCACAAGTGCACATATTGTAGGGTTTCCTTAACACCTCGTATAGGGTTTGGAAGCATCACACATGCCACAACTTTAATTTTATGAGCTGCTAAATAAACTTAACTAGGAATCGAACTAGAATTATAGAGTAACAATTAAAAGTATCACATATAAAAGATTATCTATCACTAAGTGGAGAGACTATAACCTTTATAGACCTCCTAGGGTGACTCCTTGGATCTCCTTTGGTTTGGAACGGTTCGCTAGATCACTTCCAAGTCCACGACGATCCACCCGAAGTCCTTTGCTCAAAGCTTGTTGCTTCTCTTGATCTATGAAATCCTTGAAGCAAACAACCTACACAAAGTAGCAAGAGGTGTGTAGGATGATGAAGTGGTTTATAATCTCACTTAAAACCCTTTCTTTCTTTTAATCTCACTCAATTTAGAACTCAAGAGAGAGCTAGAGAGAGGAAGATGAAGATGGTTTGATATTTTTCTTTTGGATGAATAATGACCTCATAATAATAATGAGAGAGAGAGAGAGAGAGAGATAAATATCATAAAACAAACCATGGTTAAAAATAATATCTAGATATTTTGTGATGAGTTAAAGAGTAAAGGAAATTAACCAAGGTTGGGTCAAAGGTCAACCATGGAAGTGTGTAGAAACAATAAGTCATTTGTGAAGAAATGAGTCATTAATTTAATTTCCTTTATCTTTAACTTAAAACAAAAATATCCATCTATATAAATATGAACCATGTGAGTCTTATATTGCCATCTATGTTGTATCATCAACCATGATACAAATGCATGTATGTATGTGTGTATGCACATCAACATGTACATATACATGTATGCATCCATCTAAATAAAAGGGTTTTAAATAAATGAGAAAAAAGTCAATATTAAATCAACACTTGATTTAATAAACCGGTCATATCTCATACGACCCGACTAATATAAAACGTCCGATTAAAATACGGTATCATATACACGTATTTAATCAAGCTCCCGCACATATCTCATATGCGCACCACATCGTTTTGCCTGAACCAGGAAACTTCTGTGTGGGACTCTAAGACTCGTCAATACGCCAGCAGTAGGTGATGATCATATCAAACACCTACAAGTCGCAAGCGGTCAGCTAAACGTAACGGCCACCCAGGTATTGAGCGATCAGAAGAAAAACAAGCGAACCTGTCAAAACTCCCGTCAATCCAACTGGCAACACTTACCGTACAGTCCGGTCTCTTCGTCAGATATGCTGCATATTGAATTTAGGGATGGAATCGTCGACCCCAATACCTCAATAAGTCATGCAGGTATATGGTCTATAATAGATCGAGAAACTTACTGATAACACTTATCAGTAATATCTCAGCAGCCCTGGCCAGGGACTTCCTTTTATAGCCAATCGTGCATAGCACAGTATCAACCCCCAATACCGGGAAAGACGAAACCCCTCCTATTTCTCATTGCCTCCATATGCCTCGCGACTGTACCCAAAATCCACCTGTTTGTATGACTCAATAGAGCCGTAGTAAGGTGGAGATCAAAGTACAGTGGGAGGACACACAAGACTCTATGGCGATCTCGGGTCTACAGACTAACCTGTACTAGTGTCACCTGAGAACTGCTATCCGACGTATGATATAATACCACATAGGAGTTCTCGGTGAGTCCGTTCAGTGTACCCAGTCTCACTGAGCACCCGTATACAATCTTCGGTGTCAGCACACCAGATGGATATGGGATCATCCATCACCCATCATATGGAACAAGAATAGCATACGCTAGTCTACACTGGAATATCGATGCCCTGTTTCGATATACCTACGACTAGGAACATTTCAAGGATATGCTTATAAACTACAGGTGTCCCATTAGTATGATCCACATCATAATCCCAGTAGTCAAGTCGATATCCTTAGGGCTTTATCAACATGTACCAAAATGAATATAAACATGATCAAGTGAACATGTGATAAAGAGAAACCAGATAGCATACTATCATGTCGAGCAAGACTGTCCTCTGAATACACACACACACACACACACACACATCAGTACATACACTATCACATAATGGTCTCTAGGGCATACATATATCCAACAATCTCCCACTTATACTAAGGCCAATTATTAGCGTATCTCATACCCAACATCTCAAAAAGTCGCTCATGCTGCGGCTAAGGGAGGGCCTTGGTGAATGGATCCGCAGTGTTATCCTTTGTATCTACTCTCTTGATCTCGATCTTGTGGCGATCAACTATCTCCCGGATCAGATGATATCGCCTCAGGATGTGTCTGGACTTCTGATGGGACCTGTGCTCTTTGGCCAACGCCATAGCCCTATTATTGTCACAATACAAAGGTATTGGATCAATAATGGTTGGAACTACTCCTAGCTCCGAGATGAACTTCCTCATCCAGACGGCTTCCTTGGCAGCATCATTTGCAGCAATATACTCAGCTTCCATCGTTGAGTCTGCAACGGTATCCTGTTTGGAACTCTTCCAACTCACCGTCCTTCCATTGAGGGTAAATGCAAACCCTGAGATAGACTTGCTGTCATCCTTGTCACTCTGGAAGCTTGAATCGTTAAAGGCCTCCATTTGGAGATCCCCGTTACCATATACCTAGAACAATTCTTTAGTCCTTCGCAAGTACTTAAGAATGTTCTTCACAGCAGTCCAGTGATTCTCCCCTGGGTTTGACTGATACCTGCTTACTACACTAAGTGCATAAGCTACATCGGGACGTGTACACAACATTGCATACATTATTGATCCTACTGTCGAAGCATAGAGAATAATGCTCATGCGAGCTCTCTCTATATCAGACTTTGGGCAATCGTCTTTAGAGAGAACGACTCCGTGGCAAGCGGGTAAGGCACCCCGCTTGGAGTTTTCCATACTAAATCTCTTTAGGATGGTGTTGATGTACTTGGTTTGGGACAATCCCAATAACCGTTTGGATCTATCCCTATAGATCCGTATGCCCAATATGTATGTGGCATCACCCAGGTCCTTCATGGAGAACCTTTGTGATAAGAATGATTTGACCGACTGTAGCATAGGAATATCATTTCCCATCAGAAGTATTTCATCCGCGTACAATACGAGGAATGTGACATTTCTCCCTACAGTCTTCTTATAAACACAAGGTTCATCTGGATTTTTGATGAAATCAAACTCTTTGATAACATCATCAAAACAGATGTTCCAACTCCGTGATGCCTGCTTTAATCCATAAATGGATTTAAGCAACTTACATGCTTTTCCGCTGCTCCCACTTTCAATGAAGCCCTTTGGCTGATCCATATAAACGCATTCATCTTAATCACCATTGAGAAATGCAGTTTTAACGTCCATCTGCCAGATTTCATAGTCGTAGTGAGCAGCAATGGCAAGTAGGATCTGAATGGATTTAAGCATGGCTACCGGAGAGAAAGTCTCGTCATAGTCCAAACCTGGTCTTTGACGAAAACCTTTCGCTACCAACCTTGCCTTATAGGTCTCCACTTGTCCATCTACACCGATCTTTCTTTTAAAGATCCATTTGCAACCCACAGGTTTTATCCCGGAGGGTACATCTTCCAAAGTCCATACTTTGTTGGTGTACATGGACTCCATTTCACATCTCATGGCATCCATCCATTTCACAGAGTCACTACCCGTGATAGCTTGATGAAAACTGGCAGGATCATCATCATCCATGATGCAATCTTCTCTATCACCATCAATGAGAAAACCGTAGTATCTCTCCGGTGGGAGAGAAGTCCTACCAGATCTACGGAGTGGCTGAGGTTCATTAGATTCTGTTACAACATCAGTTTCAGTTAAGTCGTTATTTGTAACTTGTGTTTCTAGAACCTCTTCTAGATCTACCATATTGCCATCAGTATCATTTGGAAAAATCTCATTTTCTAAAAATGTGGCATACTGAGAAACAAACTCCTTTTGTTCCTCCTTATGGTAGAAAAGATACCCAAACGAATGTTTTGGATATCCCACAAATATACATTTGACTGATCGTGTCTCTAGTTTGTCTGGATTCTGCTTTTTGACAAAAGTCGGACAACCCCAAATCTTAACTCGTTTAAGAGATGGTCTCTTCCCATGCCACATCTCATATGGAGTGGTAGACACGGTTTTGGTTGGAACTTTGTTTAACAGAAAAGCTGCAGTTTCCAATGCATGCCCCCAAAAGGAGAGGGGTAACTTAGAATCACTCATCATGGATCGTACCATATCTAATAGGGTACGATTCCGTCGTTCTGACACATCGTTGTGCTGTGGTGTGTAAGGGGAGTGAGCTGAGAGAGAATCCCATTCTCTTTTAGGAAGTCCAAGAATTCAGTACTTAAGTACTCTCCACCTCGATCTGATCGAAGTATCTTGATTCTCATTCCTGTTTGGTTTTCTACTTCAAGTTTGTACTCCTTGAATTTCTCGAAAGCTTCAGATTTATGTTTTATCAAAAACATATGACCAAATGTTGAGAAATCATCAGTAAAATTTATGAAGTAGGAAAAACCGCCTCTTACATGTGTAGACATTAGCCCATATACATCACTATGTATGAGGCCTAGGAGCTCAGTAGCTCTTTCTCCGTGTCCAGTAAACGGAGTTTTGGTCATTTTACCTTTGATACAAGTCTGACAAGTTGCATAAGATTTATACTCAAAAGAATTTAAATATCCATCTTTATGAAACTTGTTTAGTCTTGTTTCATTAATATGACCAAGTCTACAATGCCAAAGAAAAACTTCATTTATATCTGAAAATTTTCTTTTACTTGTGTGTTGAATGTTGAAAACTGTGTGTTGATTAAGAACGTATATCCCGTTATTAAGTGTACCACAACCAATCAACTCTTGATTAAGTCTAATATTCATAACATTGTGTTGCACAGCAAAATGATACCCTTCATTGTCTAACAAAGAAACGGATATAATATTACATAGCATATTTGGCACAAAATAACATGGGTTCAAAACCAATATACAACCCGATGGTAACCCTAGGTGATACTCTCCCACTGAAACTGCATTTACATTGGAACCATTTCCAACTTGGAGAGTATGATCACCTTTCTTCAAAACTCTGCTATTTCTCAACGCCTGCCCAGAATTGTAAATATGAGAACCCGAACCGGTATCCAATACCCAGGAAACATAGTTAATAGAAAAACAGTTCTCAACTACGAACACACTTGAAGCTGAAGCATCACCATGCTTCTTCTTGAGTTCAAGGTACTCAGTACAGTTCCGCTTCCAGTGTCCCGTCTTTTTACAGTGGAAACATTCTCCTTTCCCCGATTCCCCAACCTTGGACTTGTCTTTCCCCTTAACCCTTTTGACTCCACCCTTAGGTTTGGTGGGTTTCTTCTTCATCTTTCCCTTGGCCTTAGCCTTCGGGCGAGAGGAGGATGATGGCCCAACATACGAAACGGGAGTCTTTACTGACTTCAGTGTGCTCTCTGTACTCCTTAACATATTAAGAAGTTCAGGTAGTTCCTTCTCCATGTTGTGCATGTTGAAGTTTACTATGAACTGAGGAAAGGTGGAGGGGAGAGACTGCAGAATAATATCCATATATTGTTCATTGTCCATCGTCCACCCAAGGTCCTCAAGCTCTTCTATGAGAGCTATCATTTTCAGTACATGGTCTCCTTCTGCTGTACCAGGGGCCATTCGTATCTGAAACAGCTTTCTGGATGCTTCGTATCGTAATACGCGAGATTGCTCTCCATACAACTGTTTTGTATGGAGGAATATGGATTGTACGTCCATATTCTCGTGCTGCTTCTGATATGTGTTATCCATCGATGCAAGCGCGAGGCATTTGGCCGTGGAACAGTCAGCGTCCCATGTCTTGCGGATTTCCTTATCCGCAACTAAAGATTTAGAACCTGGGCTGGACGGGGTTGGAGCGGTGAGGACATATGATACCTTATCATAAGTTAAGGCAATGTTTAGATTTCTCAGCCAATCTTTATAATTGGTCCCATTTAGTTTATTTTTATCTAATAGAAGCCTGAGTCCTGACATTTGAAACTGCTGTTAAGAGAGAGAAAAGAATACACTCAGCGAAAAGCTCTTACAAAGATTAGATTTGTTATTATCTTGTCTAACCGATGTCTCCCACTGTTTTTATCAAATTTTCTTTAAAACCTTTTAAAAAGAAAACTAGCCGGGATTAATTACATTCTACAACTTTGCTAATCGTTCATCCAGGCCGGTGTCGGTACTTGAAGGAGGTTCCCCGTGCTTTCGCACGGACTGAATTAAAATAAACCTCGTCTTCCCAGAGGCGTAGCCCCGTTTGACACCTTTCTTGACACCTACTGAGTTAGCTAATTGTAAAGTGCAAAATTCTCCCGGGAGCAACTTTTGCTCGTAGTGGGATCGGGATCCTACTATCATATAGAAGGTATACAATCTCATTGTAAATTTCAACTCTTGAAATTCCCGATATTATTTTTACCCCTAATATTCATGACCTTAACTATAGTCAACATATCATAAGTACTAGTCAAGTTCTTCCCGTCATTTCGTGATTAACTAGACCCACTCATATGACCCTTAACTAAAGTCAACATAATCATATGAATGTCCTAACTAATCTGCATCATATGCAGTGTAGGAAGACATCACTCAGTAATCGTACACTGCACCTTAACTAAAGTCAAAATACGCAGTACGAATACTAAGTCCTCTGCTTCCTAAAATGACGGAGGGCTGCGGATAGTTTTTAAGAAAACTTTTAACGCCTTGAACTTGATATCGTTGTAGAATCCAATGGGTTTAAAAGGAGTGGCTTAAGCTCCGCTTTTTGAAACTTGCTTTTTCATAAAAGGCCGAGTGTGTTTCAAATCCGATTCTACAACATCTTTTTAGATTCATTTATCTTTACATTAATCTCATTAATTTAGTCCCATCATTTAAATCCTAATCCATCACAGAAAGAAACGAAAATATAACGTACGCTTATGCCACTCGCATTCGCCTCAGTGTCCTGATATGCACCGTTAGGTTACTTAACTAACGGCATACCAGGACGGGGCTAGCGCGGGTGCAAAACATAAGCAACGTCTATTATATATCATATATATAATATTGCATTCGTCTCAGATATAAATTAAATGATCACATCAGATAATAAAAGCAGCAGAAGCACATTTAATATAGGATATCTAGGAGGTCTGTATTTTGTATTTAGCCAGCAATATAAAATACGGATTCCATAGTCACGATGAATAGCCAAGCCCACACCCTTAGACCCCTACGAGAGCGGCAAGTGACCCTACCAATTCTGGAGTTTAGGAGACCCGGTCTCGACTCCTCGAGATGGCCTCCCACTGAACCCTAGAACCCGGTCACTTGTGCCCTCTTCCTTGGGTCTATCCTAATGCGGAAAAGTAAATAATATACAACACTGGTGACATCAACCTCAACCTGGAAGTGCCCCAAATAAAAGAATATTACATACAATTTAATTTTACATGAATAAAAAGAAAACTCTCGTCTCATATAAAACCTCCGGCTATTCAATCACGACAATCCTGCATATCAAATCTCAGCAACACATAATATCATATATCATCAACGTAAATAAGTATGCGTACCCCGATTGTCATTGATGTATAGCAACGAAACCGGCGATACACCACATACTACACTTACGGTCACAGAGAAATAAAATGAAAAACTACAACAATTGGAATCGTAACTGCCTTTAGACAACACAAACCCGGAATATCACATATACAAGATTTCATGCCTAACAATGTAAAGCTCGCATTTAGGTCTCATCTATGAAAACACCTTTTCAAAATAAGCCGGATAATTCAACAATATTTCCGATTATTCCCGTGACCGAACTGCTAGATTTACACGCAACAAACAAATTTGTAGTCCAATTATTGTATCACATACTAATAAACTAGGCGCAGTTAAAACATTCGATCGAACGATTAAACACCCAAAGACTTCTCAGAAAGCTCAACACTTGAGCAGTTTTAAAAATTACCAGAAACTGCACAAAGTACATACGGGCCAGCGCAAGAAAGTACGGCCCTACCAGCACCAAAGTCGCCGCGGAACCGCTGCGGAATGTCCAATCCTGCCGCGATTCCGCGGTGCTTTAGTGGAGATAGGGGTTAGTATTTATTGTGGGCCCATAAAATACCCTGCTGAATTTTTTAAGTATTTTTAATGTGAAAAAATCCACGGTTTTTGAAAAAGTCCAGAGAGCACCCCCCGGGCGTCGTATTTCGTTCATTCGAGGTTTTTAACGTTGTCTAGGTTACTCTAAACCTTTAGCTTGGCTCTGATACCACTGTAGGGTTTCCTTAACACCTCCTATAGGGTTTTGAAGCATCACACATGCCATAACTTTAATTTTATGAGGTGCTAAGTAAACTTAACTAGGAATCGAACTAGAATTGTACAGTAACAATTAAAAGTATCACATATAAAAGATTATCTATCACTAAGTGGAGAGACTACAACCTTTGTAGACCTCCTAAGGTGACTCCTTAGATCTCCTTTGGTTTGAAACAGTTCGCTAGATCACTTCCAAGTCCACGACGATCCACCCGAAGTCCTTTGCTCAAAACTTGTTGCTTCTCTTGATCTATGAAATCTTTGAAGCAAACACCCTACACAAAATAGCAAAAGGTGTGTAGGATGATGAAGTGGTTTATAATCTCACTTAAAACCCTTTCTTTCTTTTAATCTCACTCAATTTAGAACTCAAGAGAGAGCTAGAGAGAGGAAGATGATGATGGCTTGATATTTTTTTTTTGGATGAATAATGATCTCATAATAATAATGAGAGAGAGAGAGAGAGATAAATATCATAAAACAAACCATTGTTAAAAATAATATCTAGATATTTTGTGATGAGTTAAAGAGCAAAGGAAATTAACCAAAGTTGGGTCAAAGGTCAACCATGGAAGTGTGTAGAAACAATAAGTCATTTGTGAAGAAATGAGTAATTAATTTAATTTCCTTTATTTTTAACTTAAAACAAAAATATCCATATATATAAATATGAACCATGTGAGTCTTATATTGCCATTTATGTTGTATCATCAACCATGATACAAATGCATGTATGTATGTGTGTATGCACATCAACATGTACATATACATGCATGCATCCATCTAAATAAAAGGGTTTTAAATAAATGAGATAAAAGTCAATATTAAATCAATACTTGATTTAATAAACCGGTCATATCTCATACGACCCGACTAATATAAAATGCCCGATTAAAATACGGTATCATATACACGTATTTAATCAAGCTCCTGCATATATCTCATATGCACACCACATCGTTTTGCCTGAGCCAGGAAACTTCTGTGTGGGACTCTAAGACTCGTCAATAAGCCAGCAGTAGGTGATGATCATATCAAGCACCTACAAGTCGCAAGCGGTCAGTTAAACGTAACGGCCACCCGGGTATTGAGCAATCGAAAGAAGAACGAGCGAACCTGTCAAAACTCCCGTCAATCCAACTGGCAACACTTACCGTACAGTTCGGTCTCTTCATCAGATATGCTGCATATTGAGTTTAGGGATGGAATCGTCGACCCTAATAACTCAATAAGTCATGCCGGTATATGGTCTATAATAGATCGAGAAACTTACTGATAACACTTATCAGTAATATCTCAGTAGCCCTGGCCAGGGACTTCCTGTTATAGCCAATCGTGCATAGCACAGCATCAACCCCTAATACCGAGAGAGACGAAACCCCTCCTATCGCTCATTACCTCCATATGCCTCGGGACTGTACCCAAAATCCACCTGTTTGTACGACTCAATAGAGCCGTAGTAGTTGGAGATCAAAGTACAGTGGGAGGACACACAAGACTCTATGGCGATCTCGGGTCTACAGACTAACCTGTACCAGTGTCGCCTGAGAACTGTTATCCTACGTATGATATAATACCTCATAGGATTTCTCGGTGAGTCCGTTCAGTGTACCCTGTCTCACTGAGCACCCGTATACAATCTTCGGTGTCAGCACACCAGATGGATATGGGATCATCCATCGCCCATCATATGGAACAAGAATAGCATACGCTAGTCTACACTGGAATATCGATACCCTGTTTCGATATACCTACGACTAGGAACATTTTAAGGATATGCTTATAAACTAACGGTGTCCCACTAGTATGATCCACATCATAATCCTAGTAGTCAAGCCGATATCCTTAGGGCTTTATCAACATGTACCAAAATGAATATAAACATGATCAAGTGAACATATGATAAAGAGAAACCAGATAACATACTATCATGTCGAGCAAGACTGTCCTCTGAATACACACACACACACATCATTACATACACTATCACATAATGGCCTCTAGGGCATACATATATTCAACAATCTCCCACTTGCACTAAGGCCAATTATTGGCGTATCTCATACCCAACATCTCAAAAAGTCGCTCATGCTGCGGTTGAGGGAGGGCCTTGGTGAATGGATCCGCAGTGTTATCCTTTATATCTACTCTCTTGATCTCGATCTCGTGGCGATCAACTATCTCCCGGATCAGATGATATCGCCTCAGGATGTGTCTGGACTTCTGATGGGACCTGGGCTCTTTGGTCAACACCATAGCCCCATTATTGTCCTAATACAAAGGTATTGGATCAATAATGGTCGGAACTACTCCGAGCTCCGAGATGAACTTCCTCATCCAGACGGCTTCCTTGGCAGCATCATTTGCAGCAATGTACTCAGCTTCCATCATTGAGTCTGCAACGGTATCCTGTTTGGAACTCTTCCAACTCACCATCCCTCCATTGAGGGTAAATGCAAACCCTGAGATAGACTTGTTGTCATCCTTGTCACTCTAGAAGCTTGAATCGGTAAAGGCCTCCATTTGGAGATCCCCGTTACCATACACGAAGAACAATTCTTCAGTCCTTCGCAAGTACTTAAGAATGTTCTTCACAGCAGTCTAGTGATTCTCCCTGGGTTTGACTGATACCTGCTTACTACACTAAGTGCATAAGCTACATCGGGGTATGTACACAACATCGCATACATTATTGATCCTACTGACGAAGCATAGGAAATAATGCTCATGCGAGCTCTCTCTATATCAGACTTTGAGCAATCGTCTTTGGAGAGAGTGACTCCATTACAAGCGGGTATGGCACCCCGCTTAGAGTCTTCCACTGAGAGGCCGTATAGTATTACGGCAGGAAGAGACGAATCTCCGACGATCCGCTCACTGCCTCCATGTGGCTCGGAATTGTACCCAACTAAAACCTGTTTGCACGACTCCTTTAAGCCATGGTAGGGTAGTAATCAAAACATAATGGGAACTCACACGAAACAAATGATGATCTCAGGTCGACAGACTAACCTGTACACATGTCACCTGGGAACTGCTATCTGACAATATGTATAATACCATCTAGTATATTCCCGGCGAGTCCGTCCAGTGTACTCATAACCCAATGAGCACCTGTATACTATCTTAGGTGACTAACCGACACCAATGGTTTGTAAGACCGGCCACCGCCCCTCGTCGGGGTCTCGATAAGTATACACTAGTCTACTCCGGAGTATTAATGCCCAGTTTCGATACTTCCTCGACTAGGGACATTTAAGAATGTGCTTATATACCACCCAGCTCCCACGTATATGATCGCCATCATAATGCTGTTAGTCAAGCAAGAATCTTATGGGCACTATCAACATGTAATAGTGATCTATAATACCACATAATGCATGTACATGATGATAAAGGAAAACCAGATAGCATACTATCATTTTGAGTAAAACTGTTCTATCCATATAGGTCCTCTCTCAATCATCATAATCACCAGCCTGCGATTACAATAATTGCCTTAGGGCATAATAGCCAACAATCTCCCACTTGCACTTAGGGCTAATTATTGCGGTGTCGCAAACTCATAGCCCGTGTGATGCCGAACACCCAATTTCTCTACTAATCAGTCTCGCAAAGCACGTTTGTGAAACTATTGTGTTTGAGAAATAACCTCAGTGAGTGGATCCGCTCCATTGTTTCTATCTTTATCTCTTTCTATATCTCAACTTTGCGGAGAAAAACTATCTCCTGAAATGAGCAATACTTGTCTTAGAATTTGTCTGGATATGTGATGGGTCCCAGTTCACAAATGAACTCCAAATCCAACAAACTTCTTAGATTGTATCATCCACTGAATTTAATCAGTATCCTGCACCATGCCTTCCACAGTATCTGCTTGGACCACCTGTCCAACATACTGCCCTTCAAAAGAGGGAAAACTATAACTCTGATAGCCACTCTGTCATCCAAGTCACCTTGGAAGCCTGAAATGATAACCGCCTCCTGAAGGAGGTTGCCGTTACCATTTACCAAGAACATCCACTAATGTTCATAACTGCTTCCCAATGTTTCTCCAGAATTGGATTAATATATACTCTTGCAGCCTGTGCAAAATCAATATCTGGTGTTGTACTTGACATCTCATGATTGACTCAATTGCCTAAGCAAGTTATATGCCAATCATACAAATCCCTCTCCTCATCAGTCTAAAAGACATCTCTTCAGAGTGGGTGACTCCATCACCTGCGGGTACACCACCATGCCAGAAGTCGTCCATTCTAAACCACTTTAGAATAGTGTCAAGTACCCGAATTGGGACACTTCCTAAATCTAGATCTAAAACCATAGATCTAGTCACCAGAATCCTTGATATTTTATCCATATCCTATTTGGAGAAACCACATTGTGACAACCGCAGTATAACCGATCGTAGTATAGAAAGATCTTTTCCTATTAAGTGCATGTCATCCAAATACCAGGACATCACTCCCTACTACCTTCTTATCAGGTCCATCTGTTGTTCTGATGAAGTCAAACTCTATGACTGTCACATCAAAAATAGACGATCTATCTCCGCCATACCTATTTTAGTCTATAAATAGACATAAGCTATTTGCCCACTATGCTTCCGTTGCTCCCACTGACTACAACAACCTTCTGGCAGAGTCATATACACATGCAGTTCTAAAGCTAATTTAGAACGACGTTATACTCATCATCATGTCAAATCTCATAGTCCAGAACAATAGTAGTGACAAGTTTGGGTAATCAAAAGCCTCCCTGTCACCGTTTTTGAGGAGACCGAAGTACCTCTCGGGTGCCTGAAGTTACCCACCAAATCTGCAGAGTGGTTAATGGATCGTCGGAACCAATTGAATCCTCAGGTTCTACTAAATTTTCAGTAATTGTTTGTGGTTCTGGAATCAATTCCAGTTCTACCATACTCCCACTAATGTTTTCTGAAAGGAATTCATTTTACTAAAACTGTGGCGAGTCAAGAACAATATAACTATTGATCTTCCAGATAGTAGAATGTTAACCCTCGTTAAAGCCCAGGAAAACCCACAAACTGCCATTACTGAAACGTGCCTTGAGTTTGTCCAGATTCCGGTTTTAAGCATCAGCCGGACAACTCCATATACCTTAACATCGTTAAGATATGAATTCATTCTATATATCCAATATTGAACAAAGGCACTAATTTAATTGGAACCAGATTCAAAAATTATGCAGCCGTTTCCAGTGCATATCAACCAAATGGAAGAAGGTCATACATCATCACTCATCCAGGAATACATTCACGTATGAGTAACCTGAAAGAGAAACAAGTTCTCAAAACTATTACTTACAACGGAATACCAAACACAAGTATCTATATTTTCGATTACTTTGAAGAATCCTGATACTTGCAACATATGGTTCTCTACCTTATTCTTATACCTATAACTTCTCAAAATTTGGACCTTGTATTTCAACGAAATACTTGTCTAAAATTAGAGAAGTCATGAGTAAACAAAATATAGTACGAGTTCCAACCCTTTTGTCCTAACGGATATCGGACAACATACAATATTTTGTATAAATCCACTGAGTTTAATATCTCAAACCCTGTGCGTCGTAGGTTGAAAACTGTACTATGGTTAAGAAGAATAACACCGTCGTTGAATGCATCTTACCTAACCATCAACTGATATAGGTAAACGTCATAGGCATAATTTCAAAAAGTTATATCTCACTTTATAAAATAAACGTACAGATATATCAGTTTGAAATTGGTGTATAACAACGGATATTCAAAACCAAATATTTGCCGTCAGGCAAAACTCAGGTGATTTCCTCAAATATCACCAATTACAAAGAATTCTGATATATTGAGGATCTAATCACCCAATTCCCAATATCTAACTCCCACTCACCATCTGTAACCCCATATAGATGTGAGAATCAAATCTGGTAAATATATACCCTGGAGTTAGAATCCAATTGGGAAAACAGTTTTCAATTAACATCGCACAGTAAAACTGAAACATGAAAATGTTTCGAAGGGGTGGCTGGGTATTCCTAGTAATGCCTCTTCCACTATACAAATTCATGACTGTAACCGTATATTTCCTTACCCTTACTCCAATCCCTTTATATGTCTTTACTTATTATCTTCTGTACACCACACTTAGGCTAATTGATTTTCTTCCTTTCCTACCTTTCGACACCAGTCTAAGATTTGGAAGAAGACTATCCAATAAGCGCAATAGGTGTACTCTCCTAATATGTTTCGAAGGAGCTCTCGCAACCTGAGAGAAGGTAAAGGGAAAAGACAACTGAATAATCCTATTCTATTTCTCCAAAACCGGAATCCATTCTCGAACTGAAACAAGTTCCTTCGAGTTCGTATGTAACTATACGATGGAATATCCAAGAAATGTGGATCTTCGTAGTGATACGGAGTGTTCTGGAGAAATGCAAAGGTGATATAAGTGTGGCAGGGGTATACGTTGTTTCGTCGTGAATGATAGCAGTCGCAATTTTCTTTGCCCTTATTCTAATCTCTTTATATGTCTTTACTTATTACTTTCTGTACACCGCATTTAGGCTAATCGGTTTTCTTCCTTTCCTACTTTTCGACACCTGCCTAAGGTTTGGAAGAAGACTATCCAATAAGCGCAATAGGTGTACTCTCTTAATACTAGGAGCCCACACAACCTGAGAGAAGGTAAAGATAAAAGACAACCGAATAATCCTATTCAATTTTTCCCAAACCAGAAACTATCCTCGAACTGGAACAAGTTCCTTCGAGTTCGTATATAACTATATGATGGCATATCCAAGAAATATGGATTTTCAAAGTGATACGGAGTGTTCTGGAGAAATGCAAAGGGAATGTAAGAGTGGAAATAATATATGCGACTAAATGATAATCCAAAAGCCAAAGTGTTGTAAGAAAGTTTGGTTAACTTGGTTAATGAGTTTTTTAAGGTCAGGCCATGGTCGCTGTCAAAGAGAGAGAGAAAAGAAACACTCAGCGTATACTCTAATCTAGATTAGATTGGTTAATCACTTTATCTAATCAAGATGGCTCCCACTGTTTACTTGAATTCTCCCTCAAACCCTAAAAGGAGAATTAGTCGGGATTATCTGAAAATCACCCGAGGAGTAACATCTAATCATCAGGGGGAATCGGGATCCAACTATCACCGCATGATAACTTGACGGAAGCCACTCAAGTCACCACACTCTAGAAGGTATGCGCATGCATGACAAGTTTCCTGTATGTTTGAAACTCCCGATGTGAATTTTGCCCCTAACGACCTATAACCTTGATGCTTGCCAACAAGCTATAGGCTACTAGTCAAGTTCAACCTGTCATTGTCCTGGATTAACTCGAACCCACCAGCACAAACTCTTGATGCTTGCCAACAAAGCTGTACAACTGTCTCGATCAATCGCATATCCATGCGGCAGATAAATATCACTCAGCTACCGTTCACTTTGTCTTGACGCTTCCCGGTATACGGATAAAGAGACACGATGAGGCACACGACGTATTTACCCAGAAGTAAACTCGTTAAGCGTAAATAAGCAATATAATATAAATGTACACAAGAAAGACATGAGACATAAATGAACAACAACTTTTTATTTATTAAATATTCTTTACAATACAACTGAAAAGTAAATACAATGTGGAAAGCAATGCATATACAATGGCATGAACTGAAAGTAAAGTATATACAAGTACTGGAGCTCGAGGTCCTCAATAAACTGCTCCAAGTCTTCCTGGCTGGGCTCAATCTCCAGAGAGTCGGGTCCTCCTAACAACATTCCAAAGAAAGAATAGAAAAGGAATGTCGTCAGCGAACAATCGCTCGGTAAGTCCTAAAGAAATATAAAAATAGAATAGACAGATAAGAGAATATAATTGGTATATGTCTGTTTGTTATATTAACGTAGTTGTTTGTAGTTTGGTACAGAATGTGCCAGTGTATACGCGGGGAGTCCAACTTGATCCGAGGACTAAGGTATAAAGAGAACAAGGCCCCGTCAAAACCTATGGGACAACGACAACGGATGTTCTGGTTAGGTTTATTATAGTGACTATCATCATGTCACTTTTAACACATTACGTATCAGTCTACCTCTTAAAAAACCCCGTAAATGAATATTGAATTGTTTGTAAAGATTTGTTGTATAAGACTCGCTGAAACCATAATATCAGTTGTTCATATAAACGGATAAGGATATAAAAGGATAGTCATGTAATCAAGTCTATATATATCCATGGTTCGGTCCAGTCGAGTCATGTTGATATTTGATAGTATTCTGGTATCCATGTTCAAGTTCCAGTATATATGGATTCATGATGTATCAGAGTTATATTTGAATTGCATGTAAATTGGAATTGTATTCAGATTAGACTGAGACTTTGTCTGAGTCAGACACTTAACAGAATTTGATTCATGAATTAGATTTTGAAGTTATCGGTAACTGCTGCACTTGGACGGTAGGATTTATGACTTTTTCCAAGCCAATTACCGTATTGATAACCCCAGTTTAGTTTCCTATCTTAAATAAGCAAGTACCCACTTTCTCCAGCTCCCTGAGGCTCAAGAGAATTGGTCCCGCTTAAACCTATATTTATTAGGGTCCTTATTGTAAATTAATAAACTTGAGGGGGTTTTATGAAAAATAGTTTTGATAAACTTTCAAAATAAACTTCAAGCATTTATTTATCGTATTTAGGGTTTTCATGGATGTAGATTTTAAAAGTGGTATTCTAGTGAATAAATACCTAGCTTTAATAATATATGATATTTTTGTGTAAATTGGAATTGTAGGGATTGATAATGGTATTTTCTTGAAACTTGTGATTCTTTTCTTTTATTTAGAAAACATGGAATTTATTATATATTTAAAATCGACAGTTTGATAATTTTATATATATAATTATTAAAAATAAATTTTATTTATTAAATAGAAATTCACGTTTTTCTTAAAAATTGTATTAAAAATTCCATCGAGATCAGATGCTCCGTGAGTTGGTCTGCATCTCGCTCTACTAGTTCCGAGGATGTGCAATAACCTGCACCATCCAAATCGGGTTTCTTAAAATGGGTTGTAGTGGCTTAATTGCAAGGAATTTATTTAAAACAATTTTAAAGAATACGGTTTTATTAGTTTAAGGTATTTTATTGTAAAATTGTATTTATCCCACAAAATATTGTTCCAAAATCCATCGTGCTATGCCATGATGAGTGTTGTGATGAGGTAAGTCATTACCTCGTGATTTTCTAAAGGTAATATGAGCAAAAATGATGAAATGTTGCCGTAAGTAAAATTTGTGGTATTTAACCGTAAAATTGAAATAAAAGTTGTATAACATTATATTTTGAATTGAAACTCGTTCTAAATGTTTGTTTTAAGATTACTAAACAAGATGTAACAATATGGATATTTGGTTATTAAGAAAAGTTGTGTTTTAAAAAAAATTAGAATCGGAAGTCAGAATTATTCCGTTTATGATGAGTTTTGAGAAGAGAACTTTTTAAGTCAATAAGAGGGAAGAGGTGAAGGGACTTACAGGATTAGATGAGAGAGGAGAGGTAGGGAAAGATTTTGAGAGCTTCACGGTGTCGCCGGATTTGTCCCGTGTCGTCGCCGGAAGATGATCTTGGGCTAACTCCACTTGTACAACTAAATTGACTTGGAAAAATTTGAGAGTTTTGATGATAGATTTCAGAATAGAGAGGGCTAGGGTGTGGGGTGGTATTTATAGGATAGAATTAGGGTTTAGGGAATTAAAAATGAGAATTAAAAATGCATTAAAATGGATTAAAGAGGTGAATTTAATTTCTCTGTAAATTTACAGAGAAATCAAACAGCAGAGGAGTAGTGCGGGGAGGCCAAGGGGTGTTGGAGAAAAAAAATGGAGCATTCCCCATGGGGGGCCCGGCGGCGCCGGCCCAAAAGCCTTTCTCGCCAGTCGATTGAAGGGGTTGGGGTATGGATTGGTGCCACGTGTTGGTGTCTGTTCATATATCATTCAGCACATATTTTATTTTAGTGACTTTTCATTTTTACGTGTATTGCACGTGTAAATTTTTGGGCTTCCAGAAAGTTTAAATGAAAAATCATTAAAAATAATATGTGGCTGATGGGATTCGAACACAGGGGCTATGTCACAGCAATGCAAGGCTTTACCAATGAGCTACAAGTTGTTTCTTGCTGTTCAAACTCAAATTAAATACTTATAGCATACTCAGGTTTGCAAATACTCTATTTAGTACTTTAACTTTAAACAAATTTCTATACATTAAAAACAAAGTCGTTATATTCTACCCCCTTTACAAAAATTTCGTTCTCGAAATTTACAATTATTTAAAAACTAATTTACAAACAAGTAAGGATATCTTGCACGCATGTCGTCTTCTCTTTTCCATGTTGATTCTCCTGGTGAATATTTTCTCTACATCACCCGAACCAAGTTTACTTTCTTGTTCCGAAGTGATTTCACCTTTCTGTCCAGGATCTCAACGGGTTGTTGCTCATAAGATAAATCCGTCTATAAAGTGAGCTCGGAATGATCAAGGATGTGGTTGGGGTCGCTCACATATCTTTGGAGCTGGGATATGTGGAACACGTTATGCACTCCTTCCAATGAGGGTGGAAGTGCCAAGCGATATGCCGCTTCTCCGAATCGTTCGAATATGTCGAACGGTCCAATATATCTCGGACTTAGCTTACCCCTCTTTCTAAAACGAACCACTACACGGTTTGGAGAGTTCTTTACATAGACATGATCGCCCGGTTGGAACTCCAACTGTCGGCGCTTTGCATCTGCCCAGCGTTTCTGTCGGTCTTGGGCTATGCACATTCGTTCTCTAATAGTACGAACTACATCTACAGTCACCATTATCATCTTAGGTCCAAGGAGTTCCCTATCTCTGATATCGTCCCAACTTAATAGTGAACGGCACTTCCTTCCATAGAGCACTGCAAAGGGTGCCATTCCAATTTCGCTTGGTAGCTGTTGTTGTATGAAAACTCCACAAGATGTAGGTGATCTTCCCACGATCCTCCGAAGTCTAGCATACAAGCTCTTAGCGTATCTTCAAGGATCTAAATCGTTCGCTCAGATTGTCTATCTGTTTATGGATGGTAAGCTGTGCTAAAGTTCAGACTTGTTCCCAAGCTAGCTTGCAGACTCTGCCAAAATTACGATCGGGATCTGGTGTTACGATCGGAGACAATGCAAACCGGTACTCCATGTAATCTCACGATCTCCTACATGAGTTCATGGGTATCAGAAATAGTGCACTATGAAGACTTAAATCTTACTTAGATTCAGACTTACTTCCATATACTTCTTTGCTAGTGTCTCAGTAGATTGGCCAACTCGAAATGGGATGAAGTGAGCTGATTTTGTGAGTTGATCCACAATAACCCATACTGCATCGTTACCTTTCGTGCTGCGAGGAAGTGCAGTCACGAAGTCTATAGTGATGTGTTGCCACTTCCATTCTGGAATAGGTAACGGTTGATGTAAACCGGCAGTCCTGTGATGTTCAGCTTTTACTTGCTGACACACCATGCATTTGGCTACGCTTCTGGATACTCACGCTTCATTCCATGCCACCGGTAATATTGATGTAGATCTTTGTATATCTTTGTACCACCAGGATGTACTGAGTATGGAGAGCTGTGAGCTTCTTTCATCAACTCTTCCCGAACAGAACCTTGCGGTACATACAATCTGCTTCCGTATCTCAACGATCCGTCTTCGTAGATGATGAAGTCTGTTCTAAGTCCACTTTCTACTTGGTCTCTGATCTTTTGCAACTTGGCATCACTTGCTTGAGCTGCTTTGATTTGATTGACAATAGTAGACTGAACTTGTAAGTTCATCAACTTTGAAGTATTACCTGGCATAACCACTTCAATCTCCATCTTGTGCAAATCTTGCTGAAGCTTCCACTATGCGGTGAGATTCATTGATAGTGGTTGGCGACTAAGTGCATCAGGAACTACATTCACATTTCCTGATTGATATTGTGGGTTGATGTCGAAGTCTGCCATAAATTCTAACCGTCTTCTCTGTCGCATATTCAGTTCTTTCTGAGTAAACACATACTTCAGACTTTTGTGGTCTGTATATATATCTACTCGTTCCCCAAGAAGATAATGACGCCAAATCTTTAGTGCAAATATAACAGCTGCCAACTCCAGATCATGCGTCGGATAGTTGCACTCATGAACCTTCAGTTGCCTTGATGCATAAGTTACAACTTTACTGTGTTGATGTAGAACACATCCTAATCTTTTACCGGATGCATCGCAATACATTAAGAAACCTCTAGATTGGTCCGGTATGACGAGAATAGGTGCTGATGTCAATCTTGACTTGAGTTCTATGAAAACGTGTTCGCATGCTTCTGACCACACGAATTCTTCATCTTTACATGTGTGCTTGGTCAGGGGTATTGCAATCTTCGAAAAGCCTTCAATAAATTTTCGATAGTATCCTGCTAATCCCAAGAAACTTCAAATGTCCTTCACTATATTTGGTGTCGGTCATTCGCTTACTGCTGATATTTTAGCTGGATCTACAGAGATTCTTTCGCCTGAAACGATATGTCCGAGAAATCCAACTTGTTCTAGCCAAAACTCGCACTTGCTATACTTGGCATAGAGTTGATATTATTGCAAAGTCTCTTGGAAAATTCTCAAATGTTCAGCATGCTCTTTCTGATTCTTCGAATATACCAGGATGTCGTCGATGAATATGACAATGAACCTATCTAGGTACTCTCGGAAAACTTGATTCATCAGGTTCATGAATATGGCTGATGCAGTGGTCACTCCAAATGGCATCATGAGAAACTCATAATGACCATAGCGAGTCATGAATGCCGTTTTCGGAATATCAGACTCTTTGACCTTCACCTAATGATAAGCCGAACGAAGATCTAATTTTGAGAAAACGCAAGACCCACTTTGCTGATCGAACAGATCGTCGATTCGTGGTAGTGGATATTTGTTCTTTATCATGACTTCGTTCAAAGCTCTATAATCAATCCACATTCTGTATCAACCTTCCTTCTTCTTCACAAGCAAAACCGGAGATCCCAACTTGAAGTACTTGGACGAATCCATCCTTTCTGCAGAAGTTCGTCTAGCTGAGTACGGATCTCCTTCAAAATTTCTGGACTTACGCTATATGGTACTTTGATCACCGGTTATGCACCAGGTACTAAGTCAATACTGAATTCAAGAGCTCGATCAGGAGGCAAACCTAATATATCTTTAGGAAATACATCTTCGAACTCTCGAACTATCTCTGTCTTCTATTCTTCAGCTTGTATTGTTGCAATCACTGCCTTCCTTGGTTTAGCTTTGTATGAGCTAGGCTCCAGGGTACGGTCTCCACTTTTGAAATAAAAGACCGGCTGCTCTGGAATCTCGAACACTACCCTCCTTTGACGACGGTCGATGCGTAGAAAGTTCATAGCCAGTCCATACCCAAGACTACATCGAAGTTTGGTATGTCCAGCACTTTGAAATCAGCATAAAATTCTCTGCTGCAGACGACCACTGGACACAGGTCGTATCCCATTATTTCCTTTAGAACGCCGTTCCCTGAACTGACATTCCAGCTGGATATGAGCGGTTTAACTGGAATCGCATGAGTTCGGATGAACCATTGCGACATAAAGCAATGAGATACTCCAGTATCGAAGAGTGCTAGTGTAGGTAGTGAGGCTACTAAGATTGTACTTAAGTTATGTGGGATATGTTTAGGTATAGGAAAAGATATTTTGATATGTATAAAGATTGAAAGAAAGTTTGAAAGAAAGGAGTTACCAGTGATGCCTTGGCCAGTGGCTTCAGCTTCTTCCACAGTCATTGTGAAAGCATGTCGCCTTGGTACATTTCTCCTTGCCGGGGGAGCATTCCTCTGTCCGTTCCTCTATGCTTAAGGTATGTTCCTTTGTGCTTGATAGAACTAACGAGGAGGAGGTGCAGTAGGTCCACGAGGAGGTGGAGCTGGGAGAACAAGTCGAGGAGAAGGTGCCTGGATAGCTGGTCGTTGCGGATAGCTGATTGCTGATCTGGTTCAGTATTCTGATTGAGTCTGTGAGGAAAAGACCCAATATCATGTGTGGATGAGCCACAGACTAAGCAGAGGCGATTAGCACGCCTACAATCCTTCGTCAGGTGTCCATTCCTTTTACAATAAAACCAGAAATCTAGACTGGGCCAGTTGAATGGTACTCCGAGTCTCCTAGGTACAAACGGTGGCTTAGAAGAGGCTCCTCCTGCTAATTGAGTAGCAGGACGCTTCATCCCGAGAGATTGAGGTCTGCCCTTCTTCTTCACCACTGCCTTTTATCTTCGGGCAGCCTTCAAAGCTAGGTCATGGGTTGGAAATCCCTTGTAGCTAAAGCAGCTTAGATCTCCTGGTCCAACCCTTACTGAAATCATCTGGCCCTGATCTCAACAGTCGGTATGAGATATGCCGCGAACCTGTGACGGTCTCGTGTTAGCTGTGTAGTATGTGATAATAGAAATTTGAATATTTGAGACATTTCTTACCTGCTAAATATAGTGAACTCAGCATCATACTCATCCGCAGATTTGGTCTACATTGAACCTTGTTGCAAGTGGATGAATTGCTGCTCCATGTCGATTCGGGCAGTCTTGGGAAAATATTTCGCGACGAACATCTCACGAAAAATCCTCCATTCGATCGGCTGGGTAAGACGGCTTTCTTTTGCCTTCCACCATACTTGGGCGTTATCGGTAAATTGCAGCTTCGCAACCCTTACCCAAATAATGTTTAGCACTTGTGCTACTGCCGGATCGTCTTCGATCGACTGAGCCCATTCTTCAGCTTCTAAGGGGCTCTCTTTCCCAGAGAATTGCTTCGGATGCAGTGCCCAGAATTGCTTCATTCTAGGTGCCTTAGATTCTGGGCGATGCAATAAAATAGCAGTCTGCTGCTGCTGTCCCTCCAAGAGGATCTTAATTGCCTCAAGCAACACTGTTTGCTGATTGATAGGAGCTGCTATGGTAGGTGTAGGTGGTAGAGGAGGTGGTGTGGTGTTGCCATTGGCATTCGTGCTCGTATTGTTCGGGGAATCCATAACCTTGAAAGAAAAAAATAGGGTTAGGATAGCTTCAAAGAATAGGAAATGTAAAGAATGTTTTAGTTGCTGATTCTTATGATATATTGATTAGGTTTCCATGCAGAACTGACCCTGCATGGTATAACTTCATGCAGAACTGACCTGTATGGGCCGCCAACAAAACCTGTCACGCCTCGCTTCCCGGTGTACGGATAAAGAGACGCGACGAGGCACGTGACGTATTTACTCAGAAGTAAACATGTTAAGCGTAAATAAGTAATATAATATAAATGCACACAAGAAAGACATGAGATGTAAATGAACGGTAACTTTTTTTTTATTAAACATTCTTTACAATACAACTGAAAAGTAAATACAATGTGGAAAGCATGCCTAAACAATGGAATGAACTGAAAGTAAAGTATATACAAGTGACTAGAGCTCGGAGTCCTCAATAAACTGCTCCAAGTCTTCCTGGCTGAGCTCGATCTCCAGAGAGTCGGGTCCTCCTGACAACATTCCAAAGAAATAATAGAAGAGGAATGTCGTCAGCGAACAATCGCTCGATTAGTCCTAAAGAAATATAGAAATAGAATAAATAGATAAGTGAATATAAATGTCTGTTTGTTATGTTAACGTAGTTGTTTGTAGTTTGGTACAGAATGTGCCGGTGTATATAAGAGGAGTCCAACTTGCTCCGAGGACTAGGGTATAAGGAGTACAAAGCCCCGTCAAAACCCATAGGACAAAGGCAACGGATATTCAAGTTAGGTGTATTATAATGACCATCATCGTGCCACTTTTAACACATTCCGTACCAGTCTACCCCTTAAAAAACCCCGTAAATGAATAATGTATTGTTTGTAACGATTTGTTGTATAAGAATTGCCGAAACCATGATATCAGTTGTTCATGTAAACGGATAAGGATATAAAAGGATAGTTATATAATCAAGTCGATATATATTCATGGTTCGGTCCAGTCGAGTCATGTTGATATTTGATAGTATTCTGGTATTCATGTTCAAGTTCCAGTATATATGAATTCATGATGTATTGGAGTTATATTTGAATTGTATGTAGATTGGAGTTGTATTCAGATTAGACCGAGACTCTGTCTGAGATAGACACTTAACAGAATTAGATTCGTGAATTAGGTTTTGGAGTTATCGGTAACTACTGCACATGGACGGCAGGATTTGTGACTTTTTCCAAGCCAATTACCGTATTGATAACCCCAGTTTAGTTTCCTATCTTAAATAGGCAAGCACCCACTTTCTCCGGCTCCCTGAGGCTCAAGAGAATTGGTCCCGCTTAAACCTATATTTACTAGGGCCCTTATTGTAAATTAATTAACTTGAGGTGGTTTTATGAAAAATAGTTTTGATAAACTTTCAAAATAAACCTCAAGCATTTATTTATCGTATTTAGGGTTTTCATGGATATAGATTTTAAAAGTGAGGTATTCTAGTGAATAAATACCTAGCTTTAACAATATAAGGTATTTTTGTGTAAATTGGAATTGTATGGATTGATAATGGTATTTTCCTAAAACTTGTGATTCTTTTATTTTATTTAGAAAACATGGAATTTATTATATATTTAAAATAGATACTTTGATAATATTATATATATAATTATTAAAAAAAATTATTTTTTAAATAGAAATTCACATTTTTCTTAAAAATTGTATTAAAAATTCCATCGAGATCAGATGCTCTGTGAGGAGGTCTGCATCTCTCTCTACTAGTTCTGAGGATGAGCGATAACCCGTACCATCCAAATCGGGTTCCCCAAAATGGGTTGTAGAGATTTAATTATAAGGAATTTAATTAAAACAATCTTAAAGAATACGGTTTTATCAGTTTAAGGTATTTTATTGTAAAATTGTATTTATCTTACAAAATATTGTTCCAAAAGCCATCGGGCTATATCATAATGATTGTTATGATGAGGTAGGTCATTACCTCATGATTTTTCTAAAGGTAATATGAGCTAATATGATGAAATGATATCGTAAGTAAACTTTGTGGTATTTAACCGTAAAATTGAAATAAAAGTTGTATAACATTGTATTTTGAATTGAAACGTGTTCTAAATGTTTGTTTTAAGATTACTAAGCAAGATGAAATAATATGGATGTTTGGTTATTAAGAAAAGTTATGTTTTTAACAAAATTAGAATCGGAAGTTGGAATAACTCTGTTTATGATGAGTTTTGAGAAGAGAACTTTTTAAGTCAATATGAGGGAAGAGAAGAGGGTACTTACAGGATTAGATGAGAGAGGGGAGGTAGAGGAAGAGTTTGAGAGCTTCGTGGAGTCGCCGGATTTGTCCCGAATCTTCGCCAGAAGATGACCTTGGGCTAACTCCACTTGTACAACTAAATTGACTTGGAAAAATTTGAGAGTTTTGATGATAGATTTGAGAATATAGAGGGCTAGGGTGTGCGGTGGTATTTATAGGATAGAATTAGGGTTTAGGGATTAAAAATGGATTAAAGAGGTGAATTTAATTTCTCTATAAATTTACAGAGAAATCAAACAGTAGAGGAGTAGTGGGGGGAGGCTAAGGGGTGTTGGGAAAAAAAGGGAGCATTCCCCATGGGGGCCCGGCGCCAGCCCAAAAGCCTTTCTCGTCGGTCGATTGAAGGGGGTTGGGGTCTGGATTGGTGCCACGTGTTGGTGTCTGTTTATATATCATTCAGCACATGTTTGATTTTAGTGAATTTTCATTTTTACATGTATTGCACGTGTAAACTTTTGGTCTTCCTAAAAGTTTAGAAGAAAAATCATTAAAAATAATATATGGATGATGGGATTCGAACACAGGGGCTATGTTGTTGGCTATAGTGCCCTCAAGGCAATTATCGTAATCGTAGGCGGATGATTATGATGATTGAGGGAGGACCTATACCGATAAAACAGTCTTACTCAAGATGATAGTATGCTATCTGGTTTGTCTTTATCATCATATACGTGTTGATAGAGCCCATAGGATTCTTGTTTGACTACCAGCATTGTGATGGCGATCATATACGTGGGAGCTGGGGGTCTATAAGCACATCTTTAAATGTCCCTAGTCATGGGAGTATCAAGAACGGGCATCGATACTCCAGTGTAGACTAGTGTATACTGATCGAGACCCCGACGAGGGGCGGTGGCCAGGTCTCATAAGCCATTAGTGTTAGTTTGTTCACCTAAGATAGTATACGGGTGCTCATTGGGTTATGAGTACGCTGGACGGACTCGCCGGGAACCTGCTAGTTGGTATTATAGCTATTGTTAGATAGCAGTTCCCAGGTGACATGTGTACAGGTTAGTTTGTCGATCTGAGATCGTCATTTGTCTCGTATGAGTTCCCATTGTGCTTTGATTACTACCCTACCACGGCTCAAAGGAGTCGTGCAAACATGTTTTAGTTGGGTACAGTCCCGAGCCACATGGAGGCAGTGATCGGATCGTCGGGGATTCGTCACTCTCGGTATTGGGGGTTGATGTTGTGTTGTGTACGGATGGCCATCACCATAAATCCGTTACCACTGTGGACGAGAATTATCGATCCAGGATTGATAGTTTCTCAGGTGGTGATGGGTTTCATGCCGACACTAAATGTCGCGTTGTTAGGGGTCTGACTTTATCCACCCCCTAGACTCGATATGCGATACTCTTAGACGAACAGACCGGACTGTACAGATATTGTCACTGTCAGGCTAAGTAGGGGTTCTGCATGATTTTGCTCGTCGGCCTCCCTTTCGCTCAATACCTGGGTAACCATTACGTACAGCTAGTGCCGTTGACGTGCTTGTGGTTAAACCCACTGTCAGTGTATTGACGGGTCTTTACAGTCCCACATAGAAGGTTTCCCATGTTCTGGCGAAATGATGTAGTAGTCGTATTGGATACGTGCAGGGTTCCGATCGATTGATGTACATGGTACTCGGGTTTTCGATTGGACTGTTGATAATACTAGCCGGCTCGGTTTTAAGTCGGATTATTAAAACAGGTATTGATTTATTAATTTATGTATATGTATTTCGGTACGTATATTCTAGTATTATATTCTTTGTGTTATTCTATCTCTTTGGGTATTCGTATTTCGGTACGAATGCAGATATATTTACAGTAGAATGTAATCCGTATTTTTTTCGGATAACATTCTAGAAGGTGCCACCTCATTTCTTGATTTGACCATTTTATTAAATGGATAAATGAGGTGGATATTAGCTTAAGGAGGTATAGTGACAACCATGATTGCAATAAGTAAGTGCACGGCAGCGCCCTGGCCGTCTGAACGAGGCCAAAATGCGGAAACGATACTTTTCTTTAACTTTTAAAACTGGCGCTACCGCGTACTAAAAACCCGGATCGGGCCATTAACTTACTCCTAGCTAACTAGAGAAGGGATAGAGAGATATACCGAGCGATCCGTGTCCTTCGGTCTTCTCGTCGTCATCCCGATCTCCCCGCGGAATCTCCAGTCTTCATCTCTTCGTCGGAAGGGCACCACATCGCCGGGTTCTTTTACGGGCTCCCACCTCTGGACCGAGGCAACTCGAGCATGAAGTTGGCGAGTCGACGTGCCCAAGGATGCTGTAGGAAAAGTGTAGAATCCATTTGTCTCTATTGGGATTGAAGTTGCCATGAGGAAGTGAAGGTGGAAATGAACTTTGAAGTGAGACTCTCTTTTTAGCATGAATGAAGAATGAGATGCCAATATATTTCTCACACCAAAAATGAATCTCTACCATGCTCCAAGAAGTTGTCGGCCTTATGAGGAATGAGAGAAGGGAGTGGACCAATAATGTAAGAAAGAATGATTAGTGATGATGAGAGAATAAAATGATCACCACAAAAATCCAATCCTCATCAACCATTTCATCAAGCAAAAGTCAAGCAATCATGAGCTAAGAAGTCAAATGATGGTTGAACCGTCATGAAGCTATCAACTTGCAAATAACACCCTCCACTATTCAAATTTGCATGCTTGCAAATAAGCCCCTCCACACCAATTTTCAGCCAAAGAAAGAACAAAGGAAAAATGGCCGAAACGGAAAGCAAACTGGCAACTCCAAAAAAAACCGATCCCGTAATAAATTACAGGAAAACCCCGCGACTGTATATACATACCCGCATTTGTATTCCGACCGAATACAAATGCAATGAGACAAAATCTACACTGTACTATACTAGGATCCGGCTTAAACCAAAGCCCGCTAGTATTATCCGTCCGATCATGATCCGTGCAATACCGCACGTATATGATCGAACCCTGCTATATCTCCATACGACCTCTACAGCGTTTCGCCCGAAACTTGAGAAACGGTCTGTGGGGGACTCTAAAGACTCGTCAATACTTTTGTTGTGGATTTAACCACTAGCACGTCAGAGGTATTAGCCATACGTAACGGGCTACCAGGTATTGACCAAAAGGGACGTCGATGAGCGAACTCATCCTGACACCCTACCGAGCCTGTCAGTGACAATATTCGTACAGTCCAGTCCGTTCGTCTATGAGCATCGCATGGCGGGCCTAGGGGGTTGGTAAAAGTCAGACTCCCAAAAGCGGTACAAGTCGTGTCGGAGTGTAGCCCAGAACACCCTGAGATACTACTGGAATACCTACCAGTAAATCTCCTGCCTTGGCCAAGGACTTCGTGTAATGGCTCTCCTAGAAACAACGCGACCTCACCCCCAATACCGGGAGAGACGAACCCCTGCAGATCCGCTCACTGCCTCCATGTGGCTCGGGACTGTACCCAACTAAAACCTGTTTGCACGACTCCTTTGAGCCGTGGTAGGGTAGTAATCAAAGTACAGTGGGAACTCACACGAGACAAATGACGATCTCAGGTCGATGAACTAACCTGTACACATGTCACCAAGGAACTGCTATCTGACGTCTAGTATAAGACTAACTAGCATGTTCCCGGCGAGTCCTGTCCGGTGTACTCATAACCTAATGAGCACCTGTATACATCTTAGGTGAACCAACTGACACCAGTGGCTTCTGAGACCGGCCACCGCACCTCGTCGGGGTCTCGACTGTATACACTAGTCTACTCTGGAGTATCGATGCCCTGTCTCGAAACTCCCACGACTAGGGACCTTTTAAGGATGTGCTTATAGACCCTAGCTCCTACATATATGATCGCCATCATACTGCTGGCAGTCAAGCAAGAATCCTAGGGGCTCTATCAACGTGCAATAGTGACCTGTAAGGTCACCTAAAGCAGTACACGATGATAAAGATAAACCAGATAGCATACTATCATCTTGAGTAAGACTGTCCTACCGGTATAGGTCCTCCCTCAATCATTGCAATCATGTGCCTGTGATCCAATAATTGACTCTGAGGGCACTATCTCCAACAATCTCCCACTTGCACTCAAGGCTAATTATTGCGATGTCGCATACTTACAGCCCGTATGATACCGAATACCCAACTCCTCTACTAGTCAGTCTCACAAAGCTCGTTTGCGAAACTATTGCGTTCGAGGAATAGCCTCAGTGAGTGGATCCGCTCTGATGTTTCTTTCTATGTCTCTCTTTATCTCAAGTTCGCAGAGAAAGCCATCTCCCGAAATGAGCAATACCTGTTTTAGAATATGTCTGGATATCTGATGGGACCTAGCTCATAAATAAACTCCAAATCCAAACTTCTTAGACTGTATTGTCAACTGAACTTAATCAGTATCCTGCGCCATGCCTCCCTCAATATCCGCTTGGACCACCTGTCCAAAATACTGCCCCTTGTCAGAGGGAAAACTATAACCCTGACAGTCACTCTGTCATTCAGGTCACCCTGGAAGCTTGGAATGATAACTGTCTCCCGAAGGAGGATGCCGTTATCATATTCCTAGAACATCCACTTATGTTCTAAAACCGCTTCCGATGGTTTCTCCAGGATTGGATTAATATCAATTTATTGCATCCACTGCAAAAACAACATCTGGTGTGGTACTTGACATCTGGCGATCAACTCAATTGCCTAAGCAAGTGATCTGCCGATCATGCACATCCCTCTCCCCTTTAGTCTATAAGACACCTTTAGAGAGGGTGACTCCATCACCTGCAGGTACACTACAGTGCCTGGAGTCGTCCATTCTAAAACACCTTTAGAATGCTGTCTAAGTACCCTGATTGGGACACTTCCCAAATCTAGATCTAAAACCATAGATCTAGTAACCAGAATGTCTGATATAATACCCAATTCCTATGTGGAGAAACCACTATGTGACAACCAAAGTATAACCGATCGTAGTATAGGAACATCACTTCCTACTCTGTGTATGTCATCCAAATACCAGGACATCACACCCTACTACCTTCTTAACAGATCCATCACTTATTCTGATGAAGTCAAACCTATGACTGTCACATCAGAAATAGATGATCTATCTCCGCTATATCTGCTTTAGTCCATAAATAGACATAAGCCTCTTGTCCACCAATGCTTCCGCTGCTCCCACTGACTACGACAACCCTCTGGCAGAGTCATATACACGTGCACTTCTAAAGCCTGTTCAGAACGACGCTATACTCATCCTCCTGCCGGGTCTCATAGTCTGGAACAACAGCAATGGCAAGTCTGGGTAAACAAGAACCCCCCTACCACCGTCCTTGAGGCTACCGGAGTACCTCTCGGGTGCCTGAGGTTACCTACCTTATCTGCGGAGTGGCCAATGGAATATCAAACCAGATTGAATCTTTAGGTTCTTATCAAATCTTTAGTAATCGTTTGCGGTTCTGGAATCACTTCCAGTTCTACTATACTCCCACTACTGTTTTCTGAAAAAATCCATTTCTTTTAAAACTGTGGCGAGTCAAGAACAATATTACTATTGGTCTTCCAGATGGTAGAAAATCAACCCTCGTCATAGCCCGGGTCAACCCACAAACAGCCATTACAGAAACGTGCCTTGAGTTATCCGGAGTTTGGTTTTAAGCATAAGCCGGACAACTCTGTACCTTAACAATGTCAAGATATGAACTGTTCTATATCCAATATAGAAACAGAGGCACTGATTTAATTGAACCAGATTCAAATCATGCAGCTGTCTCCAGTGCATGTCAACTAAATAGAAAGAGGCCGATCAACGTTACTCAACTTAGGAGTGCTTCGAATTATGAGTAACCTGAAAGAGAAACAAGTTTCTCAAAACCATTACTATCAACTGAATACCATACACAAGTATCTACATCTTCGATCACCTTGAAAAATCCCGATACTTGCAACACCCGGTTCTCTACTTTATCCTTATACCTATAACTTCTCAAAATTCGGACCTTGCGTTTCTACGAAACACTTGTCTAAAAACTGGAGAAGTCATAAGTAAACCGAATATAGTATGAGGACCAACCTCTCTGTCCTAATGGACACTGGACAATATACAATACTCTGTATAAGTCCCCTGAGTCTAATAACTCATTCTCTGTGTGTCGTAGTTTGAAAACTGCATTATGGTTATGAAGAATTACACCGTTGTTTAAGGCTCCTTACCTAACCATCCACTGATATAGGTAAATGTCATAGACATAATTTCAAAAAGGTATATCTCACTCTATAAAAATAGACGTACAGATATATCAATTTGAAATTAGTGCATAACAGCGGATATTCAAAACCAAATATTTGCCGTCCGGCAAACAGCCCAGGTGATTTCTTCAAATATCACCAATTACAACGAATTCCGATATAATGAGGACAATCACCTAATTCCCAATAACTTACTCCCACTCATCATCTGTAAAACCATATAGATGTGAGAATCATACCTGGTAAATACATACCCTGGAGCAAGTGTCTAATTGGGAAATCAGTTTTCTTTTAACAGTACACAGTGAAACTGAAACATTGAAATGTTTCGTAGGGGTATCCGGGTATTCCTAGTAATGACTCTTCCATTATTCAGATTCACAACTGTAACCATATATTTCTTTGCCATCTCTCCACATCCCTTCATATGTCTTTAGTCATTACCTTCTGTACACCCTCTTAGGCTAAATGGTTTTCTTCCTTCCCTACCGTTCGGCACCAGCCTATGGTTTGGAAGAAGACTATGCAATAAGCGTAATGGGTGTACTGTCCTAATCCTAGGAGCACTCGCAACGCGAGAGAAGGTGAAGATAAAAGACACCTGAATAAACCTTATTCCTATTTCTCCTGAACCAGAATCTATCCCCGAACTGGAACAAGTTCCTTTCGAGTTCGTATATAACCATACGATGGAGTATCCAATAAACTGTGGATTTTCGTAGTGATACGGAGTGTCCTGGAGAAATACAAAGGTGAAGTGGGAGTGGTAATGAAATACTTGGTTTGGTCGTGAATAGCAGTCGCAATTTACTTTGCCCTCCTACTAATCCCTTTATATGTCTTTACTTAATACCTTCTGCACACTTTCGTTAGGCTAATTGGTTTTCTTCATTCCCTACCGTTTGGCACCTGCCTATGGTTTGGAAGAAGACTATCCAATTTGCGTAATGGGTGTGCTGCCCTAATCCAAGGAGCACTCGCAACCTGAGAGAAGGTAAAAGGAAAAGACAACTGAATAGTCCTATTCGTTTTCTCCAGAACCAGAAACCATCCTCGAATAAATTCCTTCTAGTTCGTATATAACCATACGATGGTTTTATCCAATGGAAGTGGACGTTCGTAGTAATATGGGGTGTTCTGAAGAAAAGGGTAAAAGTAGGAGTTGCAAAGAGGTTTGCAACTCTGACAATCCAAAAGCCAGTGTTTAAGAAGGTTCGGTTAATTTGGTCACTGAGTCATAGTCAAGGGTCGGGCCATGGTCGCTGCCAGAGAGAGAGAGAGAGAAAAGAAACACTCAGCGTGCACTCTAACCTAGATCAGAATGGTTACCAATTTATCTAATCAGGAAACCTCCCACTGTAACGTCAAATTCTTCTCCAAACCCGAAAGAAGAATTAGTCGGGATCACCCGAGGAGTAAACCAACTCATCAGTGGGAATCGGGATCCAACTATCATCGCATGATAACGTGACGGAATCTGCTCACGTTATCACACTCCAGAAGGTATGCGCATATCTGGCAAGTTTCAGTTTCTTTAGAAACTCCCGATGTGATTTTTACCCCATGCTCTTATGACCTTGACTTTGGCCAACAAATCATAAGTCACATGTCAAGTTCTACCCGTCATTCTACAGGTTAATTTGAACCCACCCGTACCTACCCTTGACTTTGGCCAACAAGGTAATACGACTGTCCCAAACCAACGCATCTATCTATGCTGTATATGAATATCCAATAGCTACCATTCACCGTGCCTTGACTTTGGCCAACAAACACAGCTTGAATACTATTGACTATCCATATGAAACGACGGAGGGCTATGAATGGTTTTTGGCAAAAAACCTTTAACGTAATGAACTTGATATCGTTGAAGGAACCGGATAGCTTTTATAAAAATATAGTGACGAAATTTGCTAAAGAGGTCACTCCCGGTGAAGGGATCTCGGCTCTTTCCCCGTAGAATGAGGTGCAGGATATTCCAACTGAATACCACGATGCAAAGCAAAAGTAAACGACTATAGTGAAGTTATTGCCCTAACGCAAACTTCTGTCCAAGGGGTCACTCCCGGTGAAAGGATCTCGGCCCTTGCCTCGTCGACTGAGGTGCAGGATATTCCAACTGAATACCACTGTGCAAAACAAAAGAGAACGCCCTTGCAATAACAGCTTTTTGAAAAATGTTCCAACAACATCAGAATAGGTTTGTTTAGCTTGCATTGATCCGAATCAATGCAGTCCCATCAATTGATCACACCAATAAAGAACGAAAATAATGATGTACGTATATGCCATCCGCATTCGCCACTGGGTCCCGTCATTACCCGTTAGGTTACTTAACTAACGACAGAGCGGGGACTGGACTAGCGCGGATGCAAAACATATACAATATCTACTAGTATATATATCAATATATAATATTCGCTCAAGACGTGATAAAATGCAACATCACAGAAATGTAATAAGCATCACAGAACAATACAGATATCTGGGATCCCGGGTTTCATAGAGCCGCTACTGAAACCCGACGTTCCCCTGGTCATGTGGATAGCCTGTGCAATGAAATCCTAGACCCCTACGGGCGCGGCAAGTTACCCGCCAAAACCTGAAGCGAGGCAGCCCCCTTCAACAACGTGAATGGACCATCCAGCACTTCACGGAATCCGGTAACTTGGGCACCCCTCCTTGGGTCAACCTGTACCCCCTACGAGTACGGCGAATAGCCCGCTAATTCTAGAGTAAAGTCCCCTCCGTCTCAACGCCATGAGATGCGGGCCCGTTTCCCTCTAGAACCCGACTACCCGTGCACCCCACCTTGGGGTAGTCCTAGTACAAAAAGTAAAATATACATACAACGGGTACATCGACCTCAGCCCGGTCGTTCCCCAAAAGAATAATATACAAACAGGCAGTAACGGCAGTCTACATGTTGGACGCTCTCCCCGCAATATCAAATGTACATAATAAACCAAACTGTACTACCATTGCATCTAGGCTATCCCCCACGACCAATCCGCAACATCACAGCACAACACAGAACATCAACGTGAATGTCACGTTCGCAAATCCGTCTAAAAGGGTTATAGCAGTTAGACAGGATTTACCGATCAAGTGACATTCACGGTCGCAGATATAATGTAAATACTGTGAACTAACATGTTTAAAATTTTCGATCGACTAAATTTTCCCGAAGCGGGCCCCAAGCACAACTGTAGCACTCAAAGAAAATCTGGGCCCAAAAAGAATATACCATAAACCCTATTTCCATATCCAAAGTGCACTGTAGAAATTTGGTACTGTGAAGAGTTAAAATGGCGGCGGAACCGCGGCCAATGCATGGGTTTGGCCGCGGGTCCGCGGTGTAACAGTAACTTCATGCGACCAAATTTTCACAGAATGCTTAAAAAACCCTGCTCGTATTTTTACAATGTACCAAATAATTTTTTGACCACTGCAAAAATTCGACAGAAACTGGACTTGAAAATACGGTTTTTGGAAAATCTGATCGATCGTACTTGTAAACATGTTAGAGCAAGCTAGACTAGGTTAATGGCGTGGCTCTGATACCAGTATAAGTGCACGGCAGCGCCCCGGCCGTCTGAACGAGGCCAAAATGCGGAAACAATACTTTTCTTTAACTTTTAAAACTGGCGCTACCGTGTACAAAAAACCCGGATCGGGCCATTAACTTACTCCTAGCTAACTAGAGAAGGGATAGAGAGATATACCGAGCGATCCATTTGTCTTTATTGGGATTGAAGTTGCCACGAGGAAGTGAAGGTGGAAATGAACTTTGAAGTGAGACTCTCTTTTTAGCATGAATGAAGAATGAGATGCCAAAATATTTCTCACACCAAAAATGAATCTCTACCATGCTCCAAGAAGTGGTTGGCCTTATGAGGAATGAGAGAAGGGAGTGGACCAATAATGTAAGAAAGAATGATTAGTGATGATGAGAGAATAAAATGATCACCACAAAAATCCAATCCTCATCAACCATCTCATCAAGCAAAAGTCAAGCAATCATGAGCTAAGAAGTCAAATGATGGTTGAACCATCATGAAGCTATCAACTTGCATAACACCCTCCACTATTCAAATTTGCATGCTTGCAAATAAGCCCCTCCACACCAATTTTCAGCCAAAGAAAGAACAAAGGAAAAATGGCCGAAACGAAAAGCAAACTGGCAACTCCAAAAAAAACCGATCCCGTAATAAATTACAGGAAAACCCCGCGACTGTATATACATACCCGCATTTGTATTTCGACCGAATAAAAATGCAATGAGACAAAATCTACACTGTACTATACTAGGATCCGTCTTAAACCAAAGCCCGCTAGTATTATCCGTCCGATCATGATCCGTGCAATACCACACGTATATGATCGAACCCTGCCATATCTCCATACGGCCTCTACAGCGTTTCGCCCAAAACTTGAGAAACGGTCTGTGGGGGACTCTAAAGACTCGTCAATACTTTGGTTGTGGATTTAACCACTAGCACGTCAGAGGTATTAGCCATACGTAACGGGCTACCAGGTATTGACCAAAAGGGACGTCGATGAGCGAACTCATCCTGACACCCTACTGAGCCTGTCAGTGAAAATATCCGTAACGTCCGGTCCGTTCGTCTATGAGCATCGCATGGCAGGCCTAAGGGGTTGGTAAAAGTCAGACCCCCAAAAGCGGTACAAGTCGTGTCGGAGTGTAGCCCAGAACACCCTGAGATACTACTGGAATACCTACCAGTAAATCTCCTGCCTTGGCCAAGGACTTCGTGTAATGGCTCTCCTAGACACAGCGCGACCTCACCCCCAATACCGGGAGAGACGAACCCCTGCAGATCCGCTCACTGCCTCCATGTGGCTCAGGACTGTACCCAACTAAAACCTGTTTGCACGACTCCTTTGAGCTGTGGTAGGGTAGTAATCAAAGTACAGTGGGAACTCACACGAGATAAATGACGATCTCAGGTCGATGAACTAACCTGTACACATGTCACCAGGGAACTGCCATCTAACATCAGGTATAATACCAACTAGCATGTTCCCGGCGAGTCCTGTCCTGTGTTCTCATAACCCAATGAACACCTGTATACATCTTAGGTGAACCAACTGACACCAGTGGCTTGTGAGACTGGCCACCGCCCCTCGTCGGGGTCTCGACTGTATACAGTAGTCTACTCTGGAGTATCGATGCCCTGTCTCGAAACTCCCACGACTAGGGACCTTTTAAGGATGTGCTTATAGACCCCAGATCCACGTATATGATCGCCATCATACTGCTAGCAGTCAAGCAAGAATCCTAGGGGCTCTATCAACATGCAATAGTGACCTGTAAGGTCACTTAAAGCAGCACACGATGATAAAGATAAACCAGATAGCATACTATCATCTTGAGTAAGACTGTCCTACCGGTATAGGTCCTCCCTCAATCATTGCAATCACGTGCCTGTGATCCAATAATTGACTCTGAGGGCACTATCTCCAACACAATAATGCACACAAATGAATTATTAATTCATTTGTGTTCACTAATCAAGTATGGTGAGAATTTAAAATTGGAAAATGCTTTTTACAAAACCAAGCATGCTATTTTCTCTTTCATGCAAGAGTTCATTTTTGCAAGCATGGTTGGTTTTTCTTGAGCTCCTCCCTTGTTCTTGAGCTTCTCCCTCACCATGAGCTTCACCTCCTCTAGCTTTCATGAATTGCTTACACCTTCAAGTTTTGAGATAGATAACACTTAGAGATCATACACACTACATCCTAGGCTCTTTAGGGTAGCATCCTAGAGACCCTAGTTGCTCCATTTGCATCATGTTGTGGAGCTAGAGCCAGAGTTATATCTATCGGGTGGATCATCGGAGATGGAGGAAGACCGGCAACCATACCACATCAAGGAACCACTATGAGCTTGGAATGAAGACCGAAGGACACGGATAAACTCGGTGTAACCATTCTAACTCTTAGTTTAGATTGCTAGTTTAGGGTTTAAGGTCGATCCGGGATTCGGGTAATGGTAGCGCTAGTTTAGAAATTTTTGTTCCGCATTTTGGCCGCGTTTTGATGGCCGGGGCGCTGCCGTAACCCTTCATATGTCACAACAATGCAAGGCTTTACCAATGAGCTACAAGTTGTTTCTTGCTGTTCAAACTCAAATTAAATACTTACAGTATACTCAGGTTTACAAATACTCTATTTAATACTTTAACTTTAAACAAATTTCTGTACATTAAAAACATAGTCGTTACAATTAACTCGAACCCACCCGCATAAACTCTTTCCAACAAAGCTGCACGACCGTCTCGATCAATCGCATATCCATGCAACAGATAAATATCACTCAGCTACCGTTCACTATGTCTTGACGCTTGCCAACAAACATAGCACGAATATTAGGTGGTGCCCATCCGAAATGACGGAGGGCTACAACTGGTTTTTGGCGAAAAACCATTAACGTAATGAACTTGATATCGTTGATCCCGAGCGGTTTCAAAAAATATATTATGGCGCAAACTTTTGCTAAAGAGGTCACTTCTTGTGAAGGGATCTCGGCTCTTTCCTCATCGAATGAGGTGCAGGATATTCCTAACTGAATATCACGATGCAAAGCAAAAGAATCGACTACAGTGAAGTTATTATACAGACGCAAACTTTTGCCTAAGAGGTCCTCCCTATGAAGGGATCTCGGCTCTTGGCTCGTCGAATGAGGCGTTGGATATTTATAACTGAATACCGCTGTGCAAAGTAAAACGAAACGTCTGTAATAACAATTTTCAAAAATTGGTTCCAACAACATCATTTAGGTTTGTTTTTCCTTACATTAATAAGAATTAATGCAGTCCCATCAATTAATCCATATCACACCAGAAAAGAATGAAAATAAAATATACATATATGCCATTGCCATGGGGTCCCGTCATGCACCGTTAGGTTACTTAATAAACAACAAAGCGGGGGCTGGACTGGCGCGGATGCAAAGCATATACAACATCTACTAGTATATATATAAATAACATTCGTCCCAGGCATGATATAAGCAACATCACAGAATCTCAGCAAGCAACACAGAATAGTGGATAATCTTGGAGCCTTGGGTTTCATTTGAGCCGCAAATGAGACCCGACGTTCCCTGTCGTGTGGATAGCCTGTGCAATGAAAACCTGGACCCCTGCGAGTGCGGCAAGTTACCCGCCAATCCCAGAAGTAAGGCGACCCAAGTCAACAAAGTGAATGGTCCACCCAACACTTCACAGAATCCGGTAACTTGAGCACCCCTCCATTGGTTATCCTATACCCCTACGAGTGCAGCGAATAGCCCGCCAATTCTAGAGTAAGGCCCCCTCCGTCTCAACGCCATGAGATGCGGGCCCGTTACCCTCTAGAATCCGGCTATTCGAGCACTCCTCCGCCGGGTAATCCTGGTACAAAAAATGAAAATATATGTACAAGGGTGACATCGACCTCAATCTGGTCGTGCCCAAACAAATAATATACAAACTGGCAGAGACGGCAGTCCGCATGTCGGACGCTCGTCGTGCAATATCAAATGTACAAATGAATCTCAATTGTACTACTACCATTGCACCGCAATCTATCCACCGCAACAATCCAACCACAACCTCAGCACAACACAGAACATCAACGTGAATGTCATGTTCGCAAACCCGTCTAAAAGAACATATAGCAGTTAGACGAGTTATACTACTATAATGACATTCACGGTCGCAAATAGTAATGTATGCACTGAAACTTATAAACAGTGTTAAAAAAAGCGACTTCGAAATACTTCGTATTGCCCCCAAACCAAAGATAACATAATATGCAATCTGGGAAAAAACAAACAATACCAAAACCCAATATTCAAGAGTCCAGAACACACAAAAAATTCCAAGACCCAACTTCCATGAAGAACCGGCGGCGCCGGGAAAATGCCCGTTCTCGCCGGCCAGACTATGGATTTTGGGGATCGTTTTCAAAATGTGTTCTAGTTGTTATACAAGTAGTCTTCTGCAATTGTTTAAAATTTTTTTTGAAGAATATAAAATTTCGACAGAAACTTGAATACTTTGCGGATTGTTTCGGAGTTGTTTTGGTTTCGTTATTTAAACATTGTCTAAAACTACTAGTTTAGGGTTTATGGGTTGGCTCTGATACCATGTTGGGTTATGCCAGTGCCCTGGCTATCTACCGTGACCGTTTACGGAACAAAATTTTTATAAACTGGCGCTAGAACAACCCGATGACCTGGATCTACCATAAACCTATAAGCTAGCAAACTAAAAAAGAGTTAGAATGGTTATACCGAATGATCCGTGTCTTTCGGTCTTTTACCATCTTCCTAAGCTCCTAGTGGTCTCCATAATCAATCTTGATCGTCAGTCTCCCTCCATCGAAGATGATCCACCTGAGGATTTGTAGTTCGAACTCCAACCTCAAAGTCGAGGTAACTAGGGTACCTGGTTCGCTAAACTAGATAGCCTAGAGGATGTAGAGTCTAATGATGGATTAATATGTCTCATAACACCCTAGGTTTCTCAACACATGAGACTTTTAAGGTGGAGATAGAAGAAGGAAGCTAGAGAGGATGAGAGTGTTGTGTGAAGCCTTTTTTTCATCCATGAAAAATCTCCAAGTCTTGTGAATTATTGAAGCAAACTAAATAAATCAAGCATGATTTAATAGTTCACCAAAGCATGAGTCACTCCATGAGTCACCAAGTGAGCCATGCTTCAATAAATGCTAATAACACCTCATCCTCCACCTCAATAACTATTTAATCCAAAATGGTTATTCATCAAATGAGGTGTCTTCTTCTAGAAGCACCCTTGTAATAAATTACAAGAATACCCCTCACCGTATATACATACCCGTATCCATATGCGAATACAAAGAGATGAAAATAATCCAATAATATAATACTAGGATCCGGCTTAACCCAAAGCCCACTAGTAATATCCGTCCGAATCATGATACGTGCACAAGTGCACGTATATGATCGAACCCTGCCGTAATACCATATGACCTCTACATCGTTTCTCCCAAAGTAGGGAAACCTCTGCATGGGGCTCTAAAGACTCGTCAATACGCTGGAAGTGGGTTTAACCACAAGCACGTCAGTGGAACTAGCTGTAAGTAACGGCAACCCAGGTATTGAGCGAAAGGGAGGCCGACGAGCAAACTCATCCGAACCCCTACTGAGCCTATCCGTGACAATCTCTGTATAGTCTGGTCTGTTGGTCTAAGAGTATCACATATCGGGTTTAGGGGGGTGGATAAAGTCAGACGCCTAATAATGCGATATTTCATGTTGGTATAAAGCCCATCACCAACTGAGAAACTATTGATCCAAATCAGTAATTCTCGTCTATCTTGGCTAAGGATTTCTGGTGATGGCCACCCGTGCACTTCGCGACATTAACCCTCAATACTGGGAGAGATGAATCCCCGACGATCTGCTCACTGCCTCTATGTGGCTCGGGACCGTACCCAACTAAAACCTGTTTGCACGACTCCTTTGAACCATGGTAGGGTAGTAATCAAAGCACAGTGGGAACTCACACGAGACAAATGACGATCTCAGGTCGATAGACTAATCTGTACACATGTCATCTGGGAACTGCTATCTGACAATAGGTATAATACTATCTAGCATGTTCCAGGCGAGTCCGTCCAGTATACTCATAACCCAATGAGCACCTGTATACTATCTTAGGTAACTAACTGACACCAATGGCTTGTAAGACCGGCCACCGCCCCTCGTCGGGGTCTCGATAAGTATACACTAGTCTACTCCGGAATATCAATGCCCGGTCTCGACACTCTCTCGACTAGGGATATTTAAGGATATGTTTATAGGCCACCCAGCTCCCATGTATATGATTGCCATCATAATGCTGGTAGTCAAGCAAGAATCCTATGGGCTCTATCAACATGTAATAGTGATCTGTAATACCATATAATGCATGTACATGATGATAAAGGCAAACCAGATAACATACTATCATTTTGAGTAAGATCATTCTATCCGTATAGGTCCTCTCTCAATCATCATAATCATCTGTCTGCGATTACAATAATTGTCTTGAAGGTACTATAGCCAACAAGACTTTGATCCGATCAATGTGGTCTCCATCATGGCCTTCTTGCTGCATATTACATTTAGAAAGTTAATACATAAATTTCTAAGATATATTTTGAACTTATTAATATAAAATATTGATTGTCAAAACTTATATATTCGACACAAAACTGTTGGGAACTCTTATTGCCTCCTCTATAGATATCTTGCAACTCAGCGCAAGGTACTTTACCTCGCGCGCTCCTCTGCTGCAGTTAAATCAAATATTGTTTATTGAGTTGTTATAAAAGAATAAAAATGTATCGTCATAAGTCATACCCTAAACTCATCTCTCATGTAATGCCCGATCATGGCATGCCAGTAGTCGTCGGACCAATCTAGATTCGGTTTCATTGCATACATCTCTTCCGGTGTATTAGCAGATTCATGTTTTCTGAAGACCTTGTTCTTATGGCATCTTTGGTTCTTTGCCATATGCTTAAGAAGCTTATCGTGAACTTCTTGTTCATCGACAACAGTCTCGATACCCTCTTTTCCATACCACCGAAAGTAAAACAGACCCTGCAAAATAGGACAATTCATCATCATATGGGTAGAGATATTTAAACAAATCAAAATACAGTTCAATATTGAATAGTATAAACAAGTCTTACCATAACCTCCCATGCAACAATGTTCTTCTTCTGTGTCAACTCTGGGATTCCCACTCAAGGGCCACCCACTCGCCATCGTTGTCCTCGATTACATGAGGTATGCATTTCCCGCTGTTCACTATAGACGACATCATCTTCTTCGCATCATTACAGCTCCTATAAACAAGGTCTCTGAATATGAAAGATATACAATGTCACGACCCAAAGGTACGAAACATGACCGACACTTAAATTACGAAACGTCTAAAGGCGTAACGTAATCTAAGTAAGCCGAAGCCCAGAATCTAAACCATTTAAAAGAAAAAGTGAAGGAAAACTTGTTTAAAAGCAACATCAATTTTTCCCGAAAATTTCGGCAGAGTCTCCTTTGTAAAAACTGGCCTCAAACGGGTACAAACAAGAATAATATATACAAGCAATAATAAATGGCATCCCCAAGAGGGAGCTAGCTCTTCGCCAATTGGCGGTCACAACCACGCAAGAAAAATAATATACAACGCCAAAGGGCGAGGAACAAATCTCAGAAGAAGACCAAAATCCACCAGAAAACTATTATAATACAAGCGCGGCTCTAAGATCGAAAGAAATAACAACTGGTCTTCTAAATCTACCAAATAATACAAGTTTGGTCGATAGAGCTTACTAGATACAACTGAAATAAATAAAAGTACAACGGCGGTCACGATACAAGTGAACCAACCTACCAAGCAATCACCCTGAATGAAATGGTGTGCCGGCAAGCTGCTAAGGAAACCTGTACATCTGAACCTGTAAGAAAATTTGGCACAACGGGGGTGAGTTGCCAACTCGTGAGTAGAAGTCATCTGCGAGTAGAAATCGCATGCACGACGATCTCCTAAGTCATAATAATATACTTAACATAACGCTAGACGTCTAGTAGTGATAGGGTACTAAGCAATACACAAGTGTAATACTCATTGCTCGTGCCAGTGTCACAATAGTAACAAGTCATATATCTGATGTATGAATGCATCATGAATGAGAAAATCAGCCACGAAATCTGAATAATCCGATATAAGAAAACATCAATGAATCTTGTATAATAAAACTGAAACATCATCAGTGAAATCGACAGAAAGTCCGTGTCAAGCATCGACACAATATCTCAATATCTCAAGCCTCAATATCTCAATATGTCAATGTCTCAATATCTCAGGTTCCGTCAGTCCGGATCGGCCCATATCATCAAATCTCACGATCTACGGTCGGTATCCTCCGGATATCCGCCGCGTCAGATATCACCAGTAGGTAGTCCATGCCCCTGCCAGGCTCATCGTCATCCCTACGAAATCTCTATCTCGCCCCGGGGTACCTACCGGGCCTACCATGTACCCGAGACGGTTCCTCCACTCCTCGAACCGGGTCTCGAAATCCAACAGAAAACATGAAAACTCATGGTGGACGACCCATACATCACGAGAAAACCATAACTTGCATCTAAATATGAGAACGAGTTTATAAAATCTTGCGGTTTTCCCCCAAATCCAAAAATCTCATGAAAATGCGAAATCCAAGAATCAAGAGCAAGTAAACAGTGAATATCGGCATAAATACCCAGAATAGTACATAACCGAATGAATACATGAATGCATATAGTATCTAAGTAAAGAATGCAATTTCTGAGCTAACACATGAGGGCAATCACACAAATATTATGTTGGAACTAGCATTTAGCTGATTATATCAAATGAAATAATATGATCTAAAGTGTACATGACATGGCGATTACCGATGATGATATGTGTGAGCCGACAAGGAAGCGTATGTGAAACATGCGCATCATCGGTAATGGTGCTGGTGTCCAAACAAGCAGGGTTCATAATTATTAAGGAAAACACGTGCATAAGCATAAAATGCGATGAGAGCAACATGAACATACGAAGAATGATGAAGTATCTGTAATAATGAAGAATATACATTATCCCAATACGAGTCATACAGTTTGATGTTTGAAAAAGCACGAATCGTGGTTTTTAAAAAAGTAGGGCTACGGGGTTTTTGAGAAAAGATACTTCCTTTAAAAAAAATCCGTAGTATCCCTCGGCTGCTTTTAAAAAAATGCGCACGATTCAATTAGTTTTGAAAAATACATATGACTCGAGACTAACTAACATCTACCGAACTAACTAAAGGACTAAACTAAAGAAACCAGTCGATGGGTAAGATGAATCCATCTACAGTCCGAGTCGATATCTCTAGTAGTCAGCGATCCAGCTTCAATAGCGTCACGTACATAGTATGATTCTCTCGAGTCAAGAGTGCGGATCAATCATCATATCTATACCTCGTACGGTAAAATCCATCGTACGGCATCCCAAAATCGGGGTACGGGTCAACTATCATATATACATCATCATTCATACGGTATCATCATCAAACAATATTATGATTTGGATACTGATCTACAGTCTCATACATTCCAATGTCATCAACACATATTATCATATATGAATACACATTGCCCAAACAATCCGTTATAAATATCATAACATATCTCCTATCACAATTCGATCACATATCAAATATCTCACGGTATCATACCCGATCATATCGACTCATTCCCAAGTATCATGTAATATCCTCATCACCCGTGTATATGTATATGTGTGTGTATACTTATATATATACATATATATATACATATACACCCAAGATAACAAGTGTGTGTGTGTGTGTATGTGTGTGTGCCAACCTATACTCTAGGGTCTCATGACTACAAACTAGGCTAAAAGCACCATCATCCAACTTTCACAAATTCCGATCTGTGGTCTCCTAAAACTTTTCTTGCTCAGTATTCGTATTTCGCAATAACATATCCATATATATATATATATCAAGACCATGTCATATCCTACGAAGTTGCGAGGGTGCTATACGCCATCTACCCGACTTCCCCCGTAGATATATATCTACTCACCTGGTCCTTCTCTGCCGAAGTCGATGTCACCATCATCTTCTTCATCATCCATAGTCCACGTGAGAGGTACCTATATGCAAACATATATCATATCGTAAACCGAGATCGTGGACAAAACCAAAACGACACACAAAACGCGCATAGCTAAAAACCTATGACCCGCTCAAGCAAAATAATCAAATAACTCTAGACATCAGCGTACAAACGCCAATTGATCGAGAAAAACCCAAACGTACCAATCGCGGTTTCACAACTCAATAATTAAAATATAAAATAAGTTGTAACTCATCAAAAGCTCAAAATAAATCAAATCGATTTATTTCTAAGAACCTAGAAAGTATCAAATAACCGTTTTAGTTCAAAACTTGATGTTTTAACAAAACTAGTGGCCATAATATTCACTAAATATCATAACTAAGTCATACAAACTATTATTATAATTTTATCACACCAATTTGTATTAATCCAAAAATTTTAGTTTGCAATTTTATCCAATTTTAACAATTTTAAGGCAACAATGCACAATTCATCAACTAGACTAGGTTTTGCATGACCTAAACTGTTAAACTACAATTTATAATGTTAATGATGTGATGAAAACCCTCACTAGAATTTTATCTCACATATATATATATTTTATAAAAACCTAGTTTGCTAAAATCTTAATTTGGATTTTTTAAATGCAACAATTTACAAATAAGCAACAAGATTAAGTTTTGCATAGCATTAACATGTTAATCTACTCATTAAAACCATAATCTAATAATAAAAACCCTAATTTGATCACAAACCATTTTCTTGAATTTTTAATCATGCAATTAAAACCAATTTAAAACTTAATTAAACACTTAATAAGCTAAATTAAAGTAATTAACTAACAATCAAACCAAGGGTTTAGGATTATACCTAAACATTCAAGAGATCAAACTTGCAATATAGCCTCCCTAATTGATTTCTTGCTTCATGAATCCAACTAAATAGATCAAAGAATAATGAGTACAGATTGGATTAGGAATTTGTGGTGTTTTATTTTGATTTTTGATGGATTTTTGAAGGATTTTGTGTTGAGATGAAGTGGGGAATTTGAGAGGGCAGCAAGGAGGAGGGCTCGGCCATGGCATGGGAGGAAAAGAAAGAGAGTGTGAAGTGTGTAGACATGTGTAGAAACTTCCCCATTTTGACTTATATTGATTTCCTTTTTAATTTTTCTTTTCTTTTAATTTTTTTGAAGTGAAAAGAATGGAGAAAAATGAGTAGGGATGTGGGAAATATTTGGGGCTGCTACAAAGGGGGCTCGGCCACACATTTGGAGAGGGAGAGAGAGAGTGAGAAAAGAGTGTAGAAATGTGTAGAACTTTTTTAATTAATCATCTCATTTAAGTCTTTTCACAATTTATTTTTTTTTAATTTATTTTCTTAATTCTGTAACCCTAGAAAAGTCTAGAACCATGTAGAAATGTTGAGAAAGAATTTTGCATGTTGCACACTTGATTCCAATATGTCATGGTTCACATTTGTCCAATTGACCCATTCCAAGTTGTAATTTCCACTAATTAAATGTATAATTAAAGCTTATATTAATATTTGAATTTAATTAATTTAGGAAAAATACTTAAGTAAACTAATAATATATAAGTGACTAATTGAATACCAATTACTAATAATTACATAGTCAAAAATAGGCGTATTTAAGTCTATATTGAAAAATAATTGTAGTTGATTTTTACGGAAAATACGGTTTATTTTACCGATTATCAGAAAATTCACCTAAAAGATTTTTTTTATTTAATTATTTATTTATTTATTTTTAAAATGTTACAGTTTTCCCCTTAAAGAAATTCGGTACCCGAATTTAAATTAAAACTCCCCCAAATACTAAAACATTTAGCAAAACACTCCAAATCGTCGGGGTTCCGAAATTGTCAATACTTAAAACACATCTTAACGCAATGCATGTGCATGAAAAATAAGTACATAACTCAAAATCAAATTCTGTCAAGTATAACGCAATCATCGAAGTTATGGTGAAAATACAATGTCAAAATCCAGTACGAAAACCAACATGATATACATCAAAACTACAACTTGTATATAGTGCGCATCGTAGTAAAATCGTCCAAACATCTGAATAGAGAAGCATGAAAAAACCCTTTTTTTCCAAATCGCTGTGCGATGCGCGTATCACAGCACAAGTAGCGGACGTTCATTTTAAAGAAAAATAGCTATACATATATATCTTTTATTTAACATACACGTTCCGCCTTTTTGAAAATAATTTACAAGGGTTTCCTTTGTAAAATGTTTCGTGTCATCTCAGACACATAAGAAAATATTGAGACTATAGCTCCTTTTTGGAAATCCCTTCGGTAACTATCAATGCATGCAAAAACACTTAGGTACTGTTCTCAGAACAGTCCTGCTCGGTTACTATACCCTATAGTATATATCAAAAATAGGATGCTCAAAGTGAAATCAGTCTCAACTACAGCATACGGAATACCACGTGCGTCTGGTGTGCATGGAAATCGAAACCAAATACAGATGCCACGAATACGCACAGAAACAAAACCGAGTGCAATGGGTGTGCACAAAAACATCTGTCAGGTGCAACGAGCGTGCACGACAACAATATCAGGTGTATCTAATCTGCACAAATCCCGATTTAGTGCATCTGGTGTACACAAAATCGCATGAAGTGCGCCAAGTGTGCGCAAGAATCTCAATCAAGTGCACATGGTGCACGAAAACATATATCGAATATCAAAATCGAAATCAGCAGTATACGACATACACCAATACAAAATCAAGTATACCGCGATAGATAAACTCACAACTACATGCATCAGTGTGCGCAAGACCAAATCGAAGTATGAAAAGTGCATGAAAACTATACCGAAAACATAAGCCCAAAATCATGTGCAACCCATATATACGAAATCAAATCAATTAAATCCAGGTGTATGAAATCAAAATCAAACATCTCATAATGTATATAAGAATCAAATCAGGTGCAATGGGTACGTACAAAACGAACATCAATACCACGGATACACGGAACACTAATCGAGTGCAAAGAATGAATACATAGGAAGACCAATCATAAAACAAAATCCTCAAGAAGCTAAAATCCAAACAACGGAAATATGATATTCAAATCACTAAATCGCAAATCGTAACACGACGTCGATGTGCTCCTTCATGAAAGTCGAAGGGTATCGGTGCACCCAAAGCTAGCAGAGTAAGATATCTCCTTGCATCCCGTTCAAGGTCTGACGCCTTATGCCCTTAGGCTCTCGTCTATCACTGCAGATTGCCAGTTACATAGCTTCTCAGTTTTACGGCTCAATATGGAAACGATGACGGAAACGGTTCCGCTCTGGCACATCCTCTAAAATCTCTGGTCAACAATCATGGTTACTCATAACGCGTCCCATCGACGATACCAAACTCTGGCCTACTGGGTGTGCATAACACGACTGATCCTGGGTCCATGTCTCCTCTTTCCTCTGGTGTCAACTGATTCGAACTCGTCTCTACGTAGCTGTATGAACGGCGCTACAAACGGCTATACTTATATCTAAAGTCTCCCAAGCAATGTATCCCATCACATGATATCTGGACTACGTTAAACTTTTCGATCGATTCATCAAAGTTCCATAATTCCTCGAGAGCTCAACACTCGAGTACAGTTTAAAAATATCCAGTACATGCCACAGCACCTGCGGACCAGCTATAGAAGGGCAAACCCAAGTCTCACTAATGGCACCGCGGAACTGCCGCAAATCCTAAGGTTCAAAGGCGTTCTCATGGTCATTATATCGAGTTAGGGTTTCATTCTTCTAGAGGGTCCATAGAATTACCTGCATGTTCTTTCGAATACCTTAAACTTGGAAAAATGGGTTTCTGACATTCGTTCGAACCTTTTAACTTCGCCTAAACGACATGTGAATCCCTTCGTCCGCACGAACAGTGCCCCGATCCTCAGGGATAGACGATACATTAACGGTCATCACATTCTAACCGGTCTCTTGCAGGGGCCCAATCACCCGATGCGGATATCAAACACTCACGTCCACGAGAAAACTACTCATGCTGACCGCAACTCTACCTGCAGCTCTTTCTGCCCGTGCGACCGTGGTAACAGAAACCATCATCCGATATCGACGAAAATAAATTATAGGAACAAATAGAAATACGGTGCAAGGAAATGTACATCCTAAGGCTTCTTAAGAGGAGTAGCGTATCGTAAGTATGCCGCGGAACATACACACGGCACGTCACTCTACTTTAGTCAGCTACTCCATCAACCAAGGGTCATCCTACACGTAGGGGGTAAAACCTAACGCTCTGATACCAACTTTGTCACGACCCGAAGGTACGGAACGTGACCGGCACTTAAATTACGAAACGTCTAAAAGCGTAACGTAATCTAAGTAAGCCGAAGCCCAGAATCTAAACCGTTTAAAAGAAGAAGTGAAGGAAAACTTGTTTAAAAGCAACATCAATTTTTCCCGAAAATTTCGCCAGAGTCTCCTTTGTAAAAACTGGCCCCAAATGGGTACAAACAAGAATAATATATACAAGCAATAATAAAAGGCATCCCCAAGCGGGAGCTAGCTCTTCACCAATTGGCGGTCACAACCACGCAAGAAAAATAATATACAACGCCAAAGGGCGAGGAACAAAACTCAGAAGAAGACCAAAATCCACCAGAAAACCATTATAATACAAGCGTGACTCTAAGGTCGAAAGAAATAACAACTGGTCTTCTAAATCTACCAGATAATACAAATCTGTTTGATGGAGCTTACTAGATACAACTGAAATAAATAAAAGTACAACGGTGATCATGATACAAGTGAACCAACCAACCAAGCAATCACCCTGAATGAAATGGTGTGCCAGCAAGTCGGCAAGGAAACCTGTACATCTGAACCTATAAGAAAATTTGGCACAACGGGGGTGAGTTGCCAACTCGTGAGTAGAAGACATTTGCGAGTAGAAATCGCATGCATGACGATCTCCTAGGTCATAATAATATACTTAACATAACACTAAATATCTAGTAGTGATAGGGTACTAAGCTATACACAAGTGTAATACTCAGTGCTCGTGCCAGTGTCACAACAGTAACAAGTCATATATCTGATTTATTAATGCATCATGAATGAGAAAATTAGCCACGAAATCTGAATAATCTGATATAAGAAAACATCAATGAATCTTGTATAATGAAACTGAAACATCATCAGTGAAATCGACAGAAAGTCCGTGTCAAGTATCGACACAATATCTCAATATCTCAAACCTCAATATCTCAATATCTCGGACTCCGTCAGTCCGGATCGGCCCATATCATCAAATCTCAGGATCTATGGTCGGTATCGTCCGGATATCCATCGCGTCAGACATCATCGGGAGGTAGTCCGTGCCCCTGCCAGGCTCATCGTCATCCCCACGAAATCTCTATCTTGCCCCGGGGTACCTACCGGACCTACCATGTACCTGAGACAGTTCCTCCACTCCTCGAATCGGGTCTCGAAATCCAACAGAAAACATGAAAACTCAAGGTGGACGACCCATACATCACAAGAAAACAACAACTTGTATTTTAAAATATGAGAATGAGTTTATAAAATCTTGCGGTTTTCCCCCAAATCCAGAAATCTCATGAAAATCCGAAATCCAAGAATCAAGAGCAAGTAAACAGTGAATATCGGTATAAAGCCCCAGAATAGTACATAACCGAATGAATACATGAATGCATATAGTATCTAAGTAAAGAATGCAATCTCTGAGCAAACACATGAGGGCAATCACACAAATATTATGTTGAAACTAGCATTTAGCTGATTATATCAAATGAAATAATATGATCTAAAGTGTACGTGACATGGCAATTACCGATGATGATGTGTGTGAGCCGGCAAGCAAGTGTATGTGAAACATGCTCACCATCGGTAATGGTGCTGGTGTCCTAACAAGCAGGGTTCATAATTATTAAGGAAAACACGTGCATAAGAATAAAATGCGATGAGAGCAACATGAACATACGAAGAATGATGAAGTAACTGTAATTGAAGAATATACATTATCCCAATATGATTCATACAGTTTGATGTTTGAAAAAGTATGAATCGTGGTTTTTAAAAAAGTAGGGCTACGGGGTTTTTGAGAAAAGATACGTCCTTTGAAAAAAATCCGTAGTATCCCTCGGCTGCCTTTAAAAAAATGTGCGCGATTCTATTAGTTTTGAAAAATACATATGACTCGAGACTAACTAACATCTACCTAACCAACTAAAGGACTAACCTAAAGAAACTAGTCGATAGGTAAGAAGAATCCACATACAGTCTGAGTAGATATCTCTTGCAGTCGGCGATCCAGCCTCAATAGCGTCACATACATAGTACGACTTTCTCGAATCAAGAGTGCGGATTAATCATCATAGCTATACCTCGTACGGTAAAATCCATCGTACGTCATCCCAAAATCGGGGTACGAGTCAACTATCATATATACATCATCATTCATATGGTATCATCATCAAACAATATCATGATCTGGATACTGATCTACAGTCTCATACATTCCAATGTCATCAACACATATTATCATATATGAATACACATCGCCCAAACGATCCGTTATAAATATCATAACATATCTCCTATCACAATTCGATCACATATCAAATATCTCATGGTATCATGCCCGATCATATCGACTCATTCCCAAGTATCATGTAATATTCTCATCACCCGTGTATATGTATGTATGTATGTATGTATATACTTATTCACATGGTTATACACACACACACACACACACACACACACACACACATATATATATACATATACACCCAAGATAACAAGTGTGTGTATGTATGTGTGTGTGCCAACCTATACTCTAGGGTCTTGCGACTACGAACTAGGCTAAAAGCACTATCATCCGACTTTCACAAATTCCGATCCGTGGTCTCCTAAAACTTTTCTTGCTCAGTATTCGTCTCTCACAATAACATATCCATATATATCTATGTGAAGACCACGTCATATCCTACGAAGCTGCGGGGGTGCTGTACGCTATCCACCCGACTTCCCCCGTAGATATACATCTACTCACCTGGTCCTTGTCTGCCGAAGTCGATATTGCCACCATCTTCTTCATCGTCCGAAGTCCGCGTGAAAGGTACCTATATGTAAACATATATCATATCGTAAACCGAGATCATGAACAAAACCAAAACGGCACACAAAACGCGCATAGCTTAAAACCTATAACCCGCTCAATCAAAAAATTAAATAACCCTCGATATCGGCGTACAAATGCCAATTGATCAAGAAAAATCCAAACGTACCAATCGTGGTTTCACAACCCACTAATTAAAATATGAAATAAGTTGTAACTCATCAAAACCTCAAAATAAATTAAATCGATTTATTTCCGAAAACCTAGAAAGCATCAAATAACCATTTTAGTTTGAAACTTGATGTTTTAACAAAACTAATGGCCACAATATTCACTAAATATCATAACTAAGTCATACAAACCATTACTATAATTTTATCACCCTAATTTGTATTAATCCAAAAATTTTAGTTTGCAATTTTATTCAATTTTAACAATTTTAAGGTAACAATGCACAATTCATCAACTAGACTAGGTTTTGCATGACCTAAAGTGTTAAACTACAATTTATAATGTTAATGATGTAATGAAAACCCTCACTAGAATTTTATCTCACCTATATATATATTTTATAAAAAACTAGTTTGCTAAAATCTTAATTTGGATTTTTTAAATGCAACAATTTACAAATAAGCAACAAGATTAAGTTTTGCATAGCATTAACATGTTAATCTACTCATTAAAACCATAATCTAATGATAAAAAACCCTAATTTGATCACAAACCATTTTCTTGAATTTTCAATCATGCAATTAGAACCAATATAAAACCTAATTAAACACTTAATAAGCTAAATTAAAGTAATTAACTAACAATCAAACCAAGGGCTCAGGATTATACCTAAACATTCAAGAGATCAAACTTGCAACATGGCCTCCCTAATTGGTTTCTTGCTTCATGAATCCAACTAAATAGGTCAAAGAATAATGGGTATAGATTGGATTAGGAATTTGTGGTGTTTTATTTTGATTTTTGATGGATTTTTGAAGGATTTTGTGTTGAGATGAAGTGGGGAATTTGAGAGGGAAGTAAGGAGGAAGGCTCGGCCATGGCATGGGAGGAAATGAAAGAGAGTGTGAAGTGTGTAGACATGTGTAGAAACTTCCCCCTTTTGACTTATATTGATTTCCTTTTTAATTTTTCTTTTCTTTTAATTTTTTTGAAGTGAAAAGAATGGAGAAAAATGAGTAGGGATATGGGAAATATTTGGGGCTGCTATAAAGGGGGCTCGGCCTCACATTTGGAGAGAGAGAGAGAGTGAGAAAAGAGTGTAGAAATGTGTAGAACTTCTTTAATTAATCATCTCATTTAAGTCTTTTCACAATTTATTTTTGTTTTAATTTATTTTCTTAATTATGTAACCCTAGAAAAGTCTAGAACCATGTAGAAATGTTGAGAAAGAATTTTTCATGTTACACACTTGATTCTTATATGTCATGGTTCACATTTGTCCAATTGACCCATTCCAAATTGTAATTTCCACTAATTAAATGTATAATTAAAGCTTATATTAATATTTGAATTTAATTAATTTAGAAAAAATATTTAAGTAAACTAACAATTTATAAGTGATTAATTGAATACCAATTACTAATAATTACATAGTCAAAAATAAGCGTATTTAAGTCTATGTTGAAAAATAATTGTAGTTGAGTTTTACAAAAAATACGGTTTATTTTACCGATTATCAGAAAATTCACCTAAAGGATTTTATTTATTTATTTATTTTTAAAACGTTACATGCAATTGGTTTGTCGGAGGCATTTGGCATCCTCTTCTAGATCTCTGTAGCCCGTATGGGTTCTCTCACACCTCATGTCCGTGGTTGGGAAGTCTGTACCTCATTTTCTGTATCCCGATCGGTCCTATCATCACCTGCCATATCTAAAATAATTTCACAGGAGCAACAAATATATAAGTTTCAGATTACTTACATTAGTCCAGATGATAGAGCAATAATACTAAAAAGAATATCATAAAGATGTAATAAATTATACTTAAGTTAGGACAACTAGCATAGCAATAACAGTGAAAAGAATATCATACAGGAACAATAAAATATAAGTTCCACAGTTTGCAAGCTAAAACAAATAATATTGAAGTCACAGGAAGTAAATTTCACATTACTGAAGTCAGGACAATTAACAAATTAATAATACTGAAATGAATATCATATAAGAGAGAGTTAAATATCAAGATTACATTGAAATGGTTCATAGAAAAACGAAAATCAATATCAAAATTTCTAATTCAAGCCTTAGACTTCTGCTTCAACGATCGCCGATGGCATATCAGAGACTATTTCTGACTCTATTTTCGTCCTTGATAAACTGTTGTTATCGAATTCGAGGGGAATAACATCAGCTTGTATAACGGGGTTGTAGGTCAACTAATCTCACTTACAACATCACTTTAACCCATGCTATAATAGTCTCGTGGATTCGTCACAATAACAACATCCCATTGGACATCCCTAGGGTCTACGACGTAAAAGCATTGGCAGGTTTGACTGACATGGATATAAGGCTCTTCACCAAAAGCGAGTTTCGATGAATTGAGTAAAAGTAAGCCATTTTTAATTTTGAACCCAGTTTGTCCATAATGGATATCGTATTACAAGCACTTAAACAGGACAACTGTTTGTTCCTGAAAATGCACCCGAACTATTTTTTCCGGCACTCCGTAATATTCCAGTTGTCCCGTGATTGGATTTGAATATCTAGAAGATGAATATCCAGTATCGGTGGATGTCACGTAAACGCCGCAATTTTGAAACTTTTTATTTTTATCTCGTTTTTTGGTGTGAAATCTAAACCCGTTAACAACGTAACCGGAGAGGTACTCGGCTTGTTCATCATGACCATACGCTAGCACTTTTATGCCTTCTGTTACATGTCTAGCATTGGTATCTCTTTCAACTTATTAATGTAAAACGGATTCAGTTGTGTGTGCACATCAACATGAGTTATAGTTAGTTTTTTATAGTTTAAAACTCGCACGTGTCTTCAACCAAGCGGGAAATTGTTTATGTCACTCCTTATCGATATTTCATTGCCGAGGTCATTTAGTAGACGGACGGTATTGAGCATTCCAAATATTGCATATATCAAAATAAATATTTAATTTTAACTAGTTTTTTAAATTTATGTTAAGGAAAAACTAATTAATATATACCCAATAAAACTGCCCATCTCAGAACAGTTAAATAAAACATAACGGTGAATCCTATAGAGCTGCTGAGACACAATGTGACATGAATTTACTTTACCCAGTTCCTTTTCATGGGCTCGGAAGACAGATATTACGGGTTTATTGTCGACCATGTCCTTATTATGTCTTGACCTGTTATATGTAGTCTCAGCACCTTTTAGATACATAGAACAGAACGCCATACATTCCTCAATGAGAAACCCCTCAGTGATAGACCCTTCAGGGCCACTCCTGTTGTAGATATACCGTTTTACCTTGTACATGAACCTGATGGATGCAAACAAACTCATCGATCAACGATGCCGGTCTCCCACAGATCATTTTACTCATCGATCAACGATTTTAAATAAACATCGATGTCATTACCAGGAAAGCTGCTTTCAGGGATCAATAGAGGCATTTGGATGTAAGATTACTTCATACTCATCTACGGCGGGAGGATATAAACTATTAGTGTAACGGGCCATACATTGTGTGATGAACCTTCATTAAATGGTTCCAAACTATCAGCCAATAATCCAAGTCTCACATTACTAGCTTCCGCAGCAAATGCTGGAAATTGAGTGTCAGATCTTTGCCACTCCTTACCATCAGCGGGATGCCATCAGACTCCATCTTTCTTACGACCATCTGCATGCCATGTGTAACGACCTTAAAATTCATATACACTTTTATTAATCCAATATTAACAAAAGCATATAATTCTGTTCTGATCATGAGTTATAATTTATTCTTGTTAAATAAATGCAAGAAACTCTTTATTGCCCATTGGTTAAGACTCTCCATTGTTGTTCCATAGTCCGCGTGTTCAAATCTTTGCATCCTAAATTATTTTATTTAATTTCTTTTTGACGTTTTGGAGTTCCTGAAACTTTCACGTGCGATTCACGGAGTTATGACAAGTTATATAAGAAAAGACATATATTTATGGACCAATCTAACTGACTCGAACACATGACACGAGACCCGAGACCAAACTCACTGGGTGAGCCGACCTGGGCTTGGTTTGGTCGGCCCCAACTCCATATTATGGGCCCCTCCTGTGCACATGTGTCCCTTTGACTCCCCTCTGTACCTTTTCACTTACCAAAACTTCCAATTCAATTTAGAAACATGCCAGACCTTTAAACTCTCCATTTTAATGTCTTTTACTCCAATTTTTAATACACCCTACCCTTTTTCTTTTCCTTATAAATACCCTAGTCTATTTCCTAGTTCTTCACTCTAAAATATACTGAAATTTTACCTCAAGAAGACTTTGAAGACCTTCCAAGCTGTTCCTCTCTTTCTTTTGCTCCACAACTAGACAAGAGGACGTCGTAGATCAAGTTCACTTCCTCCTTCACATTGCGGTCTCGGTTTTTCAAACCGAGGTTATATCTTCATCATCATTCCTTCGCAAACGAGTTAGTCTCCCCTTATCCTTCTTCTCTTCTTGAATCCATTTCCTAGACATGCAGCCAATTCATTTTATTTTCACCGATATCAAAGTTATCTCGCGCTAACATAGTTTTTCACAACATAAGAGCTTGTCGTTTTAAAAAGGAAATTTGTGATGAAAATTAATTTACCACTAATCCTAATAAGGTTTATGATAATTATCTCATAACAAATTATACTATAACTTATAACGTGGATGTTAAGAATTCTTTTTATGAATAAGTTTTTCGTCACATATACATACATTATAGTTTCATGTAACTTCTATCGAAATATATGCTTCGATGTGATTTTTCCTTTAATATAGTATGGTTGTTCTTGTTAAACATGTTAGCGCACAGGGTAACGACCTACTCAACACGTACACTTTTGTATCATAACACAGTCACATATTCGTAGTAATATTTATAAGAATTCGATTTTGCATTAAAATACTCTCAAGTTAAAATACAGAATTTAATCCTTACTTTTCCTTTGCAATTTTGCCTCACAACCCTCGTTAGGGGAATTCTGTTGAAGATGGTGTGGATTATCGTATATCTTGGGTCTAGTCAGTGAGATCCGGCTCTTCACGGAACGCGTTCTCAAAGGAAAAGAAAATACGGTTTTAAAAAAAAAACTAAAACCTTTTTAATGAGTTTTAAATAATGAAATATTTTGTTATGTAACTTAAAATAAAACAATTTTTTTAGGCTAGATTTTTAATAAAGGGTTTTGCTAACGAGTGCACTAAGAGCACCCGTTAAACCCCAATTAATGGCCTAACTTTCTCTAGTTCCAAAACTAATTAATACTTTTCATGCTATCCTTTATTGTTACTTATGCAACTTATATAAATGTTGCATTTGATTTTTCTTTTGTTGCCAAATTACCCTTCTTTTCTTAGTTTATTTTATTTCCTCAGCCTATTTGTCTTTCTTTCCTGCGTTCATCCTAAAAATTTAGAGTATTTATTTTAGAAACCAAATCTCCTTTTTTAAGCAAATGAAATCTCTTTTCTAACTAAAATATGGAATATAATTTTTTTTAAAGAAAATTGAATTGGTGGCATTTGGTATGTAATTTAATCTGAATTTTTTTCCTTTTTTGATTAACAACAAATCTAGAAATAAGTTGATGTATAGACCAAAATTTGTTTAAACCATATTTGGATAAAAATCACATTTGATTTTATTTGTATGGACCAAAATTGTTGAGTTTAATTTTAACCTAAATTGTAGCAAAATAAAAAAAATTAAATATCTGAAGTTGCAGCAAAATTAAAAAAATTGAATACGGAGTTATTTTTCACCTTTTTGAAGAAAAAGAGATAAATAAATTTAGACAAATAATTTGAATAAGTTTCTACCAAAAATAGAAATAAATTGGAAAAGAGATAAATTATAAGTGGACTATATATATACAACATAATAAAAAATAAAAGGAAACACTTCAAAGGTATCTATGGTATTAGACGAAATACTTTTGTGTGCATTGAAAGCAGGTGGTGCATTAATTATGTTTTCTTTTCTCCCCTACAATAATGGACATTTAATACGATTTTAACGAGTGCCCTTAGTGCACTCGTTTGCAAAATCCTTTAATAAAATACCCTAAATTGAAAAGATTTAACTTACTGTTAAAATAGCTTAAGTTTTTTAAAAGATAGAATTTTTTTACTAAGATACCATAAACTCTTAAAAGCTAGATTTTTGTCACTAAAGTACCACGAATCTTAAAGTATGTTTTTACAAAGCAATCTCGATATTTTAAATAGAATATTTTACTAAACATTCTCGAGAACATTTTAAAGAATACTTTTACATAAAAAACCCTTGAGAATTTAAATACCTTAGAATTCATAGGACTAGTTTACGCTAGGTATTTAGGTTGTAGAAGGGTTTGAGTGACATCTTCTCTCTTGAGCCTCGGGAAGCCAGAGACAACAGTATTAACCACTTGACTATGCCCTAAATATAATTTGAAACTTCATGAAAATCAAATAGCATCGAAACTTGACCTAAAACTGAACTTGATCTGAATTCGAACATGACTTGAACCTGAAACTTGAACTTGAACTCAAACTTGACTTGAACCTGAAGCTGAACTTGCTAAACTTGACTTGACCCGAACCATGAATACGACTTGGTTTGAAAACTTGATCCGGACTTGAATACTTATACTCGACTTGAACTTTCTTTGTATTCATGGATTTCGGGCAAGACCTATAACTAAACATATAAATTAAAATACGCGGGGATAAGGGATAGTGTAGTAAAGAATGTATGACGTGGCATGAGAGTCCACTAAAAATCATCTCTTGAATATCTTGTGCCGTTGTCCCATGGGTTCGGCAGAGCCTTATAATTCTTACGCTGTGGGTTCGTGGGTTTGACGAACCGCTCTCGTATACACTTTCACGATCCTGAAATGGCACGTGACCGGCACTTGGATCACGTGAAGTCTATAGGACCCCACCGTAACCCAAGTATGCAAAAAACCAGGAATCGAAACCATTTTAGAAAATAATGGAGGTGTTGTTTTGAAAAAGGGTTATAAATTGAAACCAAGTCGTTCATAAATAATGTTTGATTGAAAACAATTTCACCATTTAAAAATCGGACAGCACCTCCTTTGTAAATTTTGAGTAAAACAAGCACAATAATATATAATATAAAAAAACATCCCCAATGAGAGCTAGCATTCACGCCCAATAGCGGAGCAACCAAGCAGTTAATATACGATGCCCATGGCGAAGATCAACACAAGCAATAAAATAAGAGATATGTAAATAACAACTCAAGTCGACTCCAAACGAGTCCGACATCCAAAAATAATACATATCTAAGTCTCATCTCTAAGTCATGGATAATACAAATATACAAGTGGTTGATAGAGTTTTTAATTAGATCTAAGAATAATAATACATATACAAGAGGTGGTTACAATACAACCGTATAACTTATCTACCAAAAGCAATCACCCAAAGAAGAAGATGTGCCGGCAAGTTGCTACAATCTGAGTGGTCGATCCTGCAAGAAACTAAGGCACAATGGGGGTGAATTGCCAACTCATGAGTAAAAAGATATCACAACGTAGAAATCAAATACATAACGATCTACCTAAACCATAAGATATAGTACTATCATACCATGTACTAATATATGTATAAGCGCATCTCAATGGACCGCGTAATCTCATATATAGCATGCATCTAAGTAAGCCTATAAAGTAGCCGAAGATGTATGTATTTAAATCGTTTCAAAATAGCCGTATGATATGTATATCATAGCACAAGTACCAGACGTTAATTTATAAAGAAATATATGCAATTTTTGTTTCAAATATATGTCACGCCTTTTGATAATGATTTTAAGAGGGTTTCCGTTTGAAAGATTCTTATGTCGTCATAGACACGTTGAAAATAGCGAGACTTTATCTCATTTGGAAACCTCTTTAATGTGCATCGCTATATGAAAATAGTATTCAAGTACCTGTTCGGCTACTATATAGTGTTTCCTCATAAAAGAGAAAAAAAAGGAGAATTTTTCTCACAATTCAAGCCTCACGTGTTAAACACGTGAGCGCCTTTATGCAAAGCATATAGGCGTTGCAATTAAACAACTATAGACTAAATGAGTCTCACGTCTTAAACACGTGAGCGTCTATGTGCTAAGCTTATAGACGCTGCAATCAAACAACTATAGGCAAAATGAGCCTCACGTGTTAATCACGTGAGCGCTTATATGCTAAGTATATAGGCGCTGCAATCAAACAACTAATAGGCTAAATGAGCCTTGCGTGTTAGACACGTGAGCGCCTATATACTAAGCATATAGGCGCTGCAATCAAACAACTGATAGGCTAAATGAGCCTCATGTGTTAATCATGTGAGCGCCTATATGCAAAGTTTATAGGCGCTGCAATCAAACAACTAATAGGCTAAATAAGCGTCACGTGTTAAACACGTGAGCGCCTATATGCAAAGCATATATGCACTGCAGTCAAACAACTAAAGGCCAAATTGGCCTCACGTGTTAAATACGTGAGCGCCCATATGTAAGGTATATGGGCGCCAAATTAGAGAAGCTAAATAAACCTCACGTGTTAAACACGTGAGGGCACCTCCTTACATAGAATTAAGTCCTACTCTTTGGAAATACTTCCATAGATTTTTCTAAAAGAGAAAGATCCTCTCCGTTAAAGAAGGAACCGTTGGCTCAAAGATCCATTGGTGATTGAGCATAGAATTAAATTCTATTGGAAATGATATTTTCTGTTCAACAGAAAGTTGGTGGATCAAAAATCCAATGAGATGGAAAATATTTCCCATATCTTTCTAAACAAAGAAAGATTTTTCTATGTTAAACCGAGTACCCTTAGATTAAAAATCTAATGGTGATAAAAATATCACCGTTCAATAGAATTTTATTCTATATATGGGAGATATTCCCCTAATCTTGTTAAAACGAGAAAACATATTCTGTGAGACAGAAACACTTGGATCAAAGATCCAATGGTAGGTAAAATTCCCAAACAGATTTTGAGACCAATAAAATCAATTGGAATCTCTCAATGAGAGATTTTAATTAACAAACTTACCTTCACTATATAAAGGACCCGAGACTTCAAGTCTCACACACCCACAAACAGAGAGACGAACAGAAGCTTCTGCAAAAAAATATAGTGAGCTCTTGAGAGAACAGAGAATTTAATTCTTAAAGAAAAAAGATCCCCCCTTCAAAAACTCTAGGTAAATAAAAAAGAAGAGATTAAAAGTATCCATTTTGCCTCGTATAATGGATATAAGGGTTTAACCCTTCATGCGAGAACTTAGTTCTTCCACTGGTTTGAGATTTGCAAAATCAAATTTCCTTACAAGTTTAATTCTCATCGGGGAGATTCTGTTCTTCAAACTCAAAACTTAGGGAAAAGAACTAGGTTAAAAAGAAAAAGAAAGAAAAAGAAAAAGAACACGTGTTCTGGGAATTTAATTCCTCCAAAATTAGGGTTTAATCCTACATAAAGAACTTATTCTTATAAAAATAAAAGAAGAACTTGGTTCTCCAATAAAAACAATGATGATAATCCATGATCTTCAAAACAGAAATCTTGATGATCATCAACGACTAAAATGTTATTAACAGAGATTAATATCTCTAAAAACAATAACTTGGTGTCTCACATGAAACACACGTGAGTAAAATTAATGCTTAGCACTATTATAGTGCCTCACGTGTTTCCTACATGAGTGCTTAAAAAAACAAAAGAAAAACCAAAACGCCTCATGTGGTTCCCACGTGAGCGCCCAAAGAGCAAAGAAAAAACTCCTTTGTGTTGATTAGGCAGCTACCAAATAAAGCAGCCAAACACCCCAAAATAAAGCAATCATGTGAAATACATGTGAAACACTTTTGGAAACCTAAAATCTGGCGTCTCACGTGCTTCATATGTGAGCTCTAGCCAAGTGCTTAGCCCTTATATCAAAAAAGAGGGGTGAGCAAACAAGACCTGAAATCAATGCTCAGCACTCACGTGTTTTCCACGTGAGTGCCATGCAAAATGCTTAGCACTCCATGTTCTGTCAAAATGATTAAGTGCTTAGCACTGGTTGGGCAGCGCCCATATCTGAGCGCCTCACATATTTAACACGTGAGCGCTAGAAAAGATTAGTGCTCGGTACTATTCCAGTGCCCCACGTAAAATACACGTGAGCACTGCATATATTAGTGTTTAACACTATTGGGTAGTATAGAAACCCAATCTCAGCCCAAATTGGCTAAGTTTTCTTGAGATTAAAGCTCTTTGATTTTAAATCAACCGAGCCCATATTTCTCATGATTTCCTAAACTGATTTTAGTCTCAAACATGACTAATGATCTCTCATTAATGATATACAAAATGATATTCATCCCGTATCTCCTAAAGTAATCTTAGTCTCAAACATGACTAACTATTCTTAGGTCCACCACAACCCCTTTTCCCCTCAAATGCGGGATTTGGTTCAAGGGCACATTTTTCCACACCTCTGATATATGTCGTTATAATTTCTCAACGTCTTCAGAGAGGTGGTGGGTCCCGACAACCAACAACTCCTTTCGTTATACATTGATACACTTCCAAATTGACGTGCACATCTCAAATCGGATCACGTTCCAAATTGAGCGCATTCCTTATCACCATCGTCTACTCCGCCACATAACAAATACACATGCTTGTAAGATGAATAATGGACTGAAATGTACCTAAACTAATACTCTCCTCGAACATGGTGGTAACGGACCGAAACGTCCTTAAAACTAACATTCGTCCCCACAAAAGGAATGTTGGACCGTAATGTCCCTAAATTAATATTCGCCTTAAACATGAAGATAATGGACCAAAACGTCCTTAAACCGACATTCGTCCCAAAAACGAAAATGTTGGACCGAAATGTCCCTAAACTAATATCCGCCCCGAACATGGCGATAATGGACCGTGACGTCCTTAAACTAAAATAATGGGGCCTAAATATTCATATGTTTTTAAGTCGATCTTAATCTTAAATCAGATTAACGGTCCTTAAATAAACTAAACCTAAATCTAAAATATACGGATTTGGACTAATCCGCGCCCCATGGGCGACGACATAAACTAGTCTCCGTATACAATCAACGGGCAACCAAAACAAATAAAAAAACACACGAAACAAAGTGAACTGCTGGATAAGGAGAAAGTGATTATCGCAATGCAGTAACGTAATTAACTGTAGGGGCTTGCGCCTGCGGGGAAGTGCATCCCCACAATAAAAAAAACCCTTTATAAAATGAGGGGGAATCTGATAAAATCTGCTACAACGGTCGCGTCTGTCCAAATCTCTGATACATGGTTCCATAAATCAACTTAGTATCTTCGGAGAGGTGGACGGATAAATACAAATAGCTTCTGCCCCAGATTTAGGCAAGACGATTTATCCCAGTTCATCTCTGTTTCCGGCTGTCAACAGATTCTGGCACGTTCGGTAGGAACTTTTTCTCTTTCCACTCCACACTTCGTGCATCGTGTTTCACGAACAAAATCGCGGTTCGCTATGGTTACCCTTAGATTCGAGGTACTAAAATTTTATATCTTGCTCTTGTGCATAAAAAATCGATGGCTTCCAACAGCACCTCTTGCAACAGTAACTCTTGCTCCACCCCAACTGGAGGAGTGACCTACGGGCCCAACGCGGCCTTTATCTTTTCAATGCCGGTGGGGCAAGTAACACAAGCCACTACTGGACTATTCTTTGGGACCATGCTCCCACCAGTGAGTTTTGGTGCCTTAGCGCCGCAAGAAGAAGCCCCCAAGAGGCCGGTCTTCGATCGACTGGTGACTACAACCGCCCCTCTCAATGGGCTATCCAAATCTGGTGTCTCAGTCTTCAACAAGCTAAGCAAAAGCTCAAATGGGCCCGCAAAGAGGCTCGTGATACATGAAGGGGCTACCCCAAAATGGATTGCCCTCCCAACTCCTGCTATGGGCGAAACCGTCAAAGGTGCTTCCCACATCAGAAAGTCGGTCTTCGAAAAATTGGCCAGCCCTCCTCAAACCCTGCTAAGGATGTTAGTCTTCAATAGGTTGACACTAAAAGCAGCCCCTTAGCAAAGCTGGAGGGCATGAAGACGCCGCTTCCAAAACAGAGGCGGTCCTTTCTACAAGACACGCTCGACGTCACCACTGGTGCCGAGTGAGAAAAGTCGGGGGCAACCCCCCTGGACTTACCCCACCAGCTCTAATGGTGGAAGTTGACACTGCTGTTCCAACCGGGAACAACTTTGATCTCCTCAGGAGGGTGTGCAGGAACTCTTCAACGGCGGTGCTAAAGAAATCTCCCCCGCCTGCAGAAGCCACATTGCAGGAAAAGTCGGAGTAGCCCCATCAGCGGCTCTCTTCGCAAATTCACAGGGTCTGGCAGAAAGTCCAGGACTCTGTGATCAACAAAGATTACTCTCCTCGGCCGAAGAAATTGAAGGCTCGGCAAGAAAAGGACCACTCCCCCGTCATATAGCGAGGAACTTCTTCTACACAGGAGCCTGTTACAACGGCTCTTTCAACTTCAACCTCCCATAAAAAGATGAGGCTGGAGAAAATCCCACCGCTTGCGGCAAATTCTAAAAGCGATGGACTCAAACACTCCAAGTCTGGGGTGCATGATCGTACATACGGTCCACATGGCTTCCGGGAAAGAAGAAAGCCGAGCTTCGGTGAGTCACCAATCACAAACTCGGTCGCTGACAAAAGCTTCAGAGCAACAACAAAAGCTCCAGGAAATGCTGACCAAAATGGCAGCACTTACCGGACAGAAAGAAAGTCCGGATCCAGCGGCCGAATAGCGCAAGGAGCAGGAGACCGACACAGAGTTCATGCGAAGGGTGCTCGAAAGAAAAGACAAAGAAGACGCTGAACAAGTCGCTAACATGAAGCAGATGACGCTGTAATTTCAGGACATGGTTGGAATGATGATTGTTCACCGCCGAAAGACAGGGACCGAGACGTTGGGATGGATTGTCTTCCTAAATCTGGGGGCAGATGCTATTTGGATTTATCCATCCACCTCTCCGAAGATACCAAGTTGATTTATGACACCATATATCAGAGGTTTGGACAGATGCGGCCATTGTAGCAGACTTCGTCAGATTCTCCCTCGTTTTATGAGGGGTTTTTGATTGTGGGGATGCTCTTCCTTGCAAGTGCAAGTCCCTGCAGTTAATTACGTTACCGCATTGCGATAACCATTTTCTCCTGCTCCGGCAGTTCCCTTCATGTCGTGTGTGTTTTTGTTTGTTTAGGTTTCCCGTGGATTGTATACGGAGATTAGTTTATGTCGTCGCCCGTAGGGCGTGGATTAGCCCAAATCCGTATATTTTTAGATTTGGGTTTGGGTTGATTTAAGGATCGTTAATCTGGTTTGAGTTTAAGATCAGCTTAACCATATGAGCATTTGGGCTCAATTATTTTAGTTTAAGGACATCACGGTCCATTATCGCCATGTTTGAGGCGAAATGTTAATTTAAGGCCGTTTCGGTCCTTTATCACCATTTTGGAGGCGAATATTAGTTTAAGAACATTTCAGTCTATTATTGCCATGTTTGAGACGATTTGTTAATTTAAGGACGTTTCGATCCTTTATCGCCATTTTGGAGGCAAATATTAGTTTAAGGACATTTCGGTCCATTATCGTCATGTTTGAGGCGAGGTGCTAATTTAAGGACGTTTCGATCCTTTATCACCATTTTAGAGGTGAATATTAGTTTAAGAACATTTCGGTCCATTATCGCCGTATTTGGGGGCGAATATTAGTTTAGGGACATTTCGGTCCATTATCCATCTTGCGCGCACGTGTATTTGTTACGTGACGAAGTGAACAATGGTGATATGGAATGTGCCTAATTTGAGGCACGATCCGATTTGAGGCGTGCACGTCAATTTGGAAGTGCATCAATGAAAGAAGTTGTTGGTCATCGGGACCCGCCATCTCTCTGAAGACGTTGAGGAATTACAATGATATGTATCAGAAGTGTGAAGAGATGTACCCTTAAAGCAAATCCCGCATTTGAAGGAAAGGGGGTGATGGACCTAAGAATTGTTAGTCATATTTGAGACTAAGATTATCTTAGGAGGTGTGGGATGAAGATCGGTTTGGATATCAATTTGGATATCACAAACATAAGCTTAGCCAATTTAGGCTAAGATTGAGTTTTGGGTTTTGAACATAGGTTTTATGTTCCTTTAGTTCAAAAATGTTTTGTTTGGTTTAAGAACCGTTAATCTAGTTTGAGATTAAAATCAACTTAAACATATGAGCGTTTGGGCTCAATTTGTTTTTAAGTAAGGATACGTTAGTCTTATTTGAGACTAAGATCAACTTAGTAACATTTAAGGATCATCAAATTTTAGTTGAGATCCAACAACAGAGCATTTGGGCTCAGTTGCAATTGACTCTAGAGGGACTTAGCCAATTTGGGCTTTAGTCTGCCTACTCTTCTTTTTTTTTATTCAAAAAGTGCTAAGCACTTATTTGGGCTCTGTTTGTTCAGCCATTTTCTTTCTATGCAAAAGTGCTAAGCACTTATTTGATGCTCTGATACTCACATGGGTGTCATGTGAAGCATTTAATTATGGGCACCGCCCAATGAGCGCTGAGCACTCTGCCACTTTATATGTTTATGAAGTGCTAGGAACTTTTCTTTCTTCTTTTCATTTTGGTGGCGCCCACGTGAGGAGCACGTGTGGCACTGGGCGCTGTCCAATCAGTGCTAAGCACTCAGCCACTCTTATTATTTTTATGGCGCCCACGTGAGGAGCACGTGAGGCACTGGGCGCTGCCCTATCAAATGCTAAGCACTTGGCCGTTTTGGCTATTTATGAAGTGCTAATCACTCTTTATGTGGCGCCCATATGAGGAGCACGTGAGGTGCTAGGCGTTGTTGAAGAGGGGCGCCCACGTGGGAAACACGTGAGACACTAGTTTCTTTTATATGGAGATTTAATCTCTTAAATCTCTGTTAATGGTATTTTGACCATTAACGATTACCAAGATCATTATTTTGAGGATCTTAAATTGTTTTTTTTAAAGAACTAAGTTCTTGATTTGAATGAACTAAGTTCCTGGAGTATTATGGACTCCATGTTTTTTTATGCTCTTGTATCCATATTCTTCTCTTAATCTTTGCTTCTCAAGAACAAGATCTTCCCGATGAGAATTAAATTCTCAACTTGTGGGACTTGCCTTGTGGATCTCAGATCCAGAGAAAGAACTAAGTTCTTTTGAAAGGGTTAAACCCTTAGATATAGTATTGTAGAGATATTTTAATCTTTTTTCTTTACCTAGAGTTTCGAGAATGAAGCTCTTCTTCTTTTCTTGAGAAATGAGTTCTCTTTTGTTTTGGAAGCTTTCTGTATTTTTTTTAAAAGCTTATGGGGGGTTCCCTTTATATGAGACTTGAAGTCTCGGGTTCATTATATAGTAGAGGCAATTTGTTAATTAGCTTTGAGGAAATCTCTCATTGAGAGATTTCAATTGATTTGGGGAATTTTACCCACCATTGGATTTTTGATCCAAGAGTTTCTGTTTTACAGAATATATTTTCTTGTTTTTTTTAAACAAATTGGGGAAATATTTTCCTATATGCAGAGTTTTATTATGTGAAATGGTAATTTTTAATCACCATTGGATTTTTAAACCAAGGGTTCTCTGTTTTACAGAGGGCAATCTTTCTTGTTTAAAATGATTGAGGGAATATTGTTGGGATCTGGCGCCCACACCGCGGAGGCCGTGGGCGAGGCAGAAGCGAAAACAAAAACTTTTTGCGGGCACCGGACGCTCACACTCGAGGATTTGAACCAAACACCCTAAACTAGTAAGTTAAAACATGCAAGGTTGTGAAATACAACCTTTGTCACGTATCGACCCAATTGTGGAAGACCCCTCCAAGTTCGTAGCCGCCGGGAACACGCTTGAGCATCGATCATCCTTGTCAAAGACGATCCACCTGAAGGAACTCGGAGGAGGCTCAAACCGACGGTCCAAAATTGCTAGGTTTGGATGGCCGGAGATGTAGGAATACTTCACTATATTTTTTTCTATAGAATCTTGCTCTAAAATGGAAGTAAGAAGAAGAAGGAGATGGAGAAGATGAATCATGAGCTATGGAGGAGATGAAGAAAAATCTCATCAAGTCAACTTGTGTAGAAAAGAATGGCTAATAATCAACCATGATGCAATAGTGCATCCAAATCAAATAACATATAAAAATACATAGCCATGCCTCTCTACATTGTTCACACCATGCTTCATAAGTCCACCAATGCCACCTCATTTCCCACTTAATTTCCAAAAAGGAAAATTAAATATGAGGCGTCCTTCTTCTAGAATCATTCCCGTATAAATACGGAATACTTCACCTGCTATATGTATCGCTACACATATGTGTATCCGTATAAAAATACGGATAGAACCAAAGAGAGAAAATGAATAATGAACAACAATACTAAAATATATGTATCAAAATACATATATAAATTATTAAATCAAAACTTGATTTAATAATCCGGCTTAATCCTAAGCCGACTAGTATTTTCAACTGTCCGATTAAAGTCTGTATATCGCGTACACGTATTTAATCGGACCCCTGTTTGTACCACCATACGGCTCCTACATTTGTCTCCTAAACCGGGAAAACCCTCTGTGTGGGAATCTAAAGACTCAATACGCTGGCAGTTGGTTTAACCACAAGCACGTCAGCGGCACTAGCTGTACGTAACGGCTACCCAGGTAGTTGTCGAAAGGGAGGTCGATAATCAAGTGCGTCCTTACCCTACTGATCCTGAATGTGATAATCTCCGTACAGTCCGGTCTCTTCGTCAAAGAGTATCGCATATCGGATCTAGGGGGTGGATTATGTCAGACCCCTACTAACTCGATAAGTCGTGTCTGAGTCTAGCTCATCACCAACTGAGATACTACCAATCAACTATCAGTAAATCTCCCCTGCCGTGGCCATGGATTTCTGGTGATAGCCAACTGAACACAGCGCGACATCGACTCCTAATACCAGGAGAGATGAATTCCTGACAGTCGACTACTGCCTCCATGTGGCTCGGGACTGTACCCAACTAAAAGCTGTTTGCACGACTCCTTTGAGTCGTAGTAGGGTAGTAATCAAAGTGTAGTGGGAACTCACACGAGACAAATGACGACTTCAGGTCAAAAGACTAACCTGTACTCATGCTACCTGAGAAATTCCATCTGACGATAGGTATAATACCATCTACAAGTTCTCGGCGAGTCCGTCCAGTGTACTCACCTCCAGTGAGCACCTGTATACTATCTTAGGTGATACAACACCAATGGCTTGTGAGACCATCCACCGCCCCTCATCCGGGTCTCAAAGTGTATACACTAGTCTACTCCGGAATATCGATGCCCAGTCTCGATACTCCCACGACTAGGGACATTTAAGGATGTACTTATAGGCTACCCAGCTCTCACGTATATAATCACCATTATAATACCGGTAGTCAAGCAAAAATCCTATGGGCTCTGTCAACATGTAATAGTGATAAAAAAATAACACATAATACATGTACATGATGATAAAGTCAAACCAGATAGCATACTATTATTTCGAGTAAGATTGTTCTATCTGTATAGGTCTTCCCTAAATTATCATAATCGCGTGCCTGCAATTACAATAATTGCCTTGAGGGCACTATATCCAACAATCTCCCGCTTGCACAAAGGCTAATTATTGCGGTATCACGTACCTATAGCTCGTGTGCTACCGAATATCCAACTTCTCTACTAATCAGTTTCTCAAAACTCATTTGAGGAACATCCATGTTCGAGAAATAGCCTCAGTGAGTGGATCTGCTATAATGTTTCAACTTCTTCTCTATGTATCTCAACTTTACGGAGATGTACAATCTCCCAAATTGGGCGATACCCCGCCCCTAGAATTTGTCTGGATACCTGATGGGATCAAGTTCATCAATGAACAACTCCTATCCAACAAACTTCTTGGGCTGTATCCTCTGTTGAGTTATAATCAGCATCCTGAACCATACCTACCTCAGTATCCCTATCAGAACACTATCCAATATACTGATCTTCAGACAAGGCTAAATCAAAACTTGACAGCATCCCTGTCATCCATGTCACCTTGGAAGCCACAACCGATAACCGCCTCCTGAAGGAGGTTGCCGTTACCAAATACCAAGAACATCCTCTTATGTTCTTTACTGCTTCCTATTGTTTCTCGAGGATTGGATTAATATATGCTTGTTGCAACTAGTGCAAAAGCAATATCCAGTGTTGTACAAGACTTTGCATGATTGACTCAATTGCGTAACCAAACGATATGTCATTCATGCCTATCTCTCTCCTCGTCAGTCCAAACAGACATCCTTTTAGAGAGGATGACTCCATCACCTGCGGGTACACCACCACGCTAGGAGTCGTCCATTCTAAAATACTTTTAAAATGCTATCTAAATACCTGATTGGGGAACTTCCCAAATCTAGATCTAAAACTATAGATCTAGTCACCAGAACTCCTGATATACTATCCATATCCAACGTGGAGAAAATACTGCGTGACAACCAAAAACTGACCGATTAGTATAGGAACATCACTTCATATCCGGAGTATGTCATCCAAAACATGGACAATACTCCCTACATCCTTCTTACTAGGTTCACCTTTATTTTGACGAAGTTAATGATCACCTTGACTGTCACATCAATAAAAGATGATCCGTCTCCGCTATCCTTGCTTTATTCTACGAATAGACATAAGTATCTTACACACCTTCCGCTGCTCCCACTGGCTACGATAACCCTCTGGCAGAGTCATATACACGTGCATTTCCAAAATCCTATTTGGAAAGACGTTATAGTCACCCACTTGCCAGATACCATAGCCATGAACTGCATCAGCTCCAAAAACATATCCATATAGACTTCAGCATAGAAACTGACGTAAAAGTCATATCACAATCCACAACGGGTATTTGATGAAAACTCTTTACAACAAGTCTAGCTTTATTAGGTTAGCACTTTTCCACCTGCACAGATCTCGAAAGATCTACTTGCTTCTAATGGATTTTACCCCTTCAGGAGCACCCAGCAAAGTCCAAAATCCATGATTTGCTGAAGTGTGTGGATTCCATCTTGGGTATGAAATACCTGGTCACCTGGAAGCTACCACTTCCTATGACCAGCTGATAACAAGTAGGGGAATAGCAGTGTCAAGTCATATCCATATGGACTTCAGCATAGTACTTTTCTACCTGAACAGATCTCGAAAGATCTACCTGCTCCTAAAGGGTTTTACCCCTTAAGGAGCACCCAGCAAAATCCAAAATCTATAATTTGCTGAAGTGTATGGAGTCCATCTTGGAAATGAAGCATCTGGTCACCTGGAAGTTTCCACTTCTTATGACCAACTGATAACTAGTAGGACCATCATTACCATGATGCCGACCTCCCTGTCACCGTCTACGAGAAAACCGAAGTGTCTCTCGGGTGTCTGAGTTCACCTACTTAAATCTATGGAGTGGCTAACAGTTTGTCATATCCAATTGAATTCTTAGATTCTACTAAAATTTCAGTAACCGTTTGTTGTTCTGGAATCACTTCCAATTCTACCATACTCCCATTAGTTTCTTTTGCAAAAAGATCCTTTTATAAAAATATGGCGAGTCAAGAACAATATAACTATTAATATTGTAAATGGTAGAAAAAAATCCAAGCAAATGCTCGGGATAATCCACAAACTGCCATTATCGAAGCGTGCCTCGAGTTTGTCTGAATTCTGCTTTTAAATAGAAACTAGATAACTCTATATCTTAACAATCTGAAGATATGTAACCATTCTATATCCATATAGAATCAAGGCACTAATTTAAATGGAACCAGATTCAAAAGTCATGCAGCTATTTCCAGTGCACATCACCTAATGGAAAAAGGCCAATACAACATTACTTATCATGGAGCATGTCCACTGATGTGTAATCTGTAAGAGAATCATGTTCTCGATACTACTATAATAGAATACCTAGCATAAGTATCTACATTTTCGATCACCTCGAAGAATCCCGATACTTCCAATATGTAGTTCTCAACTTTATTCTTATACCTACAAACTTCTCAAAATCTTTAACCTTGCATTTCTACGAATGCGTGTCTAAAACTAGAGAACTCATAGGTAGTCCTGAATGAAGTAAGTGTACCAATCCCTTGTCCCGAAGGACACTGGACAACATACACTTTCATGCATAAGTCCCAAGAGTATACTAACTCAAACTCTGTGTTTTGTAAATTGAAAACTGTATCTTTGTTAAGAATGTCTTACACCGTTATTCAATGCACCTTACATTATCCTCAACTGATAAAAGTAAATGTTTACACCACAATTTTCAAAATGTATATCTCACTTTATAAAAATAAAGGAACAGATATTTCATTTTAAAATCTTGAGCATAACAACGGTTATTCGAAACCAAATATTTGCCGTCAGGCAAAAACCAGACGATTTAATCCAATATCATCAATTACAACGAATTCCGATATTAACGATCAAATCGTTTATTTCCCAATATTCTACTCCTACTCATCATCTGTAATATCGTACAAATATGAGATCCAAAATTGGTAAATACATACCCTGGAGTCAGAATTGACTGGGAAAACAGTTCTCTATTACATATACACAGAAATACTGAAACATGAAAATGTTTCATAGGGATGGTCAGGTATTACTAGTAGTGCCTTCTCCGTTATCCAGATTCAAGACAGCAGTCGCAATTTTTTTGCCCTCACTTCAATCCCTTTATATGTCTATACTTCTTACCTTCTAAATACCTGTTCCCCTCCGAAAGACGGCCAAGACATGGACGGTCTTGCCTGAAATTCGGGGCAGATGCTAATTGGTGCTATCCGTCTACCTCTCCGAGGATGACAAGTTGATTTATGGTACCATGTATCGAAGGTTTAAACGGATGCGTCCGATATAGCAGACTTTGTCAGATTCCCCCTCACTTGAGGGGTTTTTGATTGTGGGGACGCTCTTCCCTGCAGGCGCAAGCCCCTGCAGTTAATTACGTTACCGCATTGCGGTAACAACTTTCTCCTTCTCCAGATGATCACTTCGTGTCGTGTGTGTTTGTTTCGTGTTCGGTTGCCCGTGGATTGTATACGGAGACTGAGTTATGTCGTCGCCCGTAGGGCGTGGACTAGTCCAAATCCGTATCTTTCTTAGATTTGGGTTTGGGGGTTGTGTTTAAGGATACGCTAGCCTCATTTGAGACTAAGATCGACTTAAACGTTTGTTAAGGATACGTAAGTCTAGTTTTTAGACTAAGATCAACTTAACGGGATTGTTTAGATCCAATAAGAGTGCAATTGGGGGAAGGGGCTCTATTGTTTAGTTTAATGACATTACGGTCGATAGGTAGTTTAAGGACATTGCGGTCCATTGTTAGTTTTAAGACATTGCGGTCAAGGTTAAGGACGTCATAGTCCGTGGATTTAAGGACCCCACAGTCCGGCATTAGTTTTAAGACATCACGGTAAAGGTTAAGGACGTCATAGTCCGTTGTTAGTTTTAAGACATGTCGGTCAAGGTTAAGGACCTCATAGTCCATGGATTTAAGGACTTCACAGTCCGGCGTTAGTTTTAAGACATCACGGTCAAGGTTAAGGACCTCATAGTCCGTTGTTAGTTTTAAGACATTCCGGTCAAGGTTAAGGACCTCATAGTCCATGAGTTTAAGGACCCCACAGTCCGTATCAATGTGTGGTCACCGGGACCCGTCACCTCTTTGAAGACGTTGAGGAATTACAACGCACAGTATCAAAGGAGTGAAGAGATGTACCCTTGAACCAAGGTAGATTAAGTGATCTGTAGTCCAATTTGGAAACTAAGATCAATTATTATATTATGAGCCCATTGGCCCAGTTAAGTTTGAATTGAGGACTTATGGCCAGCTTGGGCTAAGTCCAATCATGTTTGGAATATTGGCCCTCTGTTGGTTCATTGAAGGAGAGGTTTTGCCTCTAGAAACTTAGCCAATTGGGCTAAAGCTAGTGTTAAACACTAGAGACTAACAGTGTTGAACACTGGGAAATAAGATTATCAGATTAGTGTTAAACACTAAAAATAGTAATTCTCGAATCAGTGTTAAACACTAATAAATAACAGTGTTAAACATTGGCAACTAAGTTATCAGTTTGGTGTTAAACATTAGCAAAGAGGAGATCACGTGGGAGCACGTGATGGCAACCAAAAGGTGAGGCCTGATCCCCCTCATTTTGTTATATAGATAAGTGTTTAACACTTTTTATTCTGACAGCCATCACGTGTGGGCACGTGATGGGGGCTCACGCTTTGATCTGTTAGAATGTTCATTAGGGGTCACGAGGTGACGCGTGAGGGCGCCCTGCTTCCCTTTATTTTGATCTGCCAAAAGCATTGAATACTTTGGAGCATCACGTGCTGTCACGTGATGGAAATTTGGGTGTTTATCTGTCAGAGCCCCAGCCAAGGGGTCACGTGGTAGCACGTGAGAGCGCCCTAGAGCTCTTTTCTGTTTCTTTTACCTTTTTCTCTGTGTGCTTCAGGGGTCACGTGGGGCACGTGAGGCATTGCCTCAAAGATCTTTTCTATGGATCTTTGCAGGGGTCACGTGGTAGCACGTGACTCTGGCTCTTTGCATGTTTTAAAGATTCGTTCATCTTTTAAGAATTAAATTCTTCATAGGGTCAGACCCTAACAATAAACTTTAGAGGAATTAATTTCCTTTTTTCTTCTGAAGAATTATATTCTTAAATAGGGTTAAATCCTAATTTCTTTTCTGTAAAGAATTAAATTCTGGTATAGGGTGAAACCCTAATTCTTTTTTCTTTAATGGAATTAAATTCCTGTGAGTTTGAGAGAATTAAGTTCTCAATTAGGGTTAAACCCCAGTTCTGTCCTTTCTGAAGGAATTAAATTCCTAGGTTAAACCCTAATTTTATCTCAAAGGAATTAAATTCCTGTAATTCTGTGAGAATTAAATTCTCAAAACTCAATTCCTCCTCTATGTTTTAGATCTGCATGGCAGGATCTCAACCCAATGAGAATTAAATTCTTAATTTATGGGGAGATTTGCACTTTGCAGATCTTCAACCAGAGAAAGAACTAAGTTCTTTTCTTTATATAAGAGTTAAACTCTTTTGAGAATTAAATTCTCTTTTGAAACCTCTCTTTTTTTACCTAGGGTTTTTCTTCTGCAGAGAATTAAATTCTTCCTTGTGAATTTTCAAGATTCCAAGGCTCTCTCTCTCTCTCTGTGTATCTCTATCTCAAAAAAAAAGCTTCTCCCTCTTCTTTTCTTGGCTCCTATTTATAGGAGAGGGAAAAGAATCAATCTGTTTGGTAAATCTCTCCTTGAGAGATTTGATTTGTTCATTGAGAGATTTGATTTATATTTATCATTAATCTGGGCCTTTAGATTATTAGGTGAATTTTATTCACCATTGGATTTTAAATCCAAAGATATTTCCTTGTTATTTCGGTTAGATTTAGGGGGAAATCTTTCCAAGTCCAAGATTTTTCCATAAATTGGTGATATTTAATCACCTTTAGATTTTTAATCCAACGGTTTCAGATAATCCTTTTTCATTTTGGAAAGATTTGAAAGATTGTCCCTCAGAATTTAATTCTGTCAAGGAATAAGGCTTTTAAAGCCGGTCACGTGTGGACACGTGACTCCTGGTCACGTGTAGGCACGTGACCCCTGAAATGGGCTTCTCTTCTTCTGCGCTCTGTTCTCTGGCTGCTGTTTAACCATCACATGCCAACACGTGACCACTGGTCACGTGTGAGCACGTGATGCCTCTTCTGAAGCTTCTTCTTGACTTTTAATTAGAGGACAAATATGCTCTGCGCCGCTGCTTAACCATCACGTGCCAACATGTGACCACTGGTCACGTGTGAGCACGTGATGCCTCTTCTGAATCTTTTCCTGATTTTTAATCAGGGAACAAATGCCCCCACAGCGTTGTTCTCACGTGTCTGCACGTGAGTGCAACACTGTCACTTTTGTGACCGTCGGATCTGTCTTGGGAGTAGGGTAGATGAAGCGTTTTCCATCCCATCCTATAAATGCCCATGTCTTTTCAGAAGAGCCTCCACTTTGCTCATCTTCCTCCTTGCATACTTTTCTTTCTGAGAATTTAATTCTCCTTTCCAGAGCTTAGTTCTCTGTTCCAAAATTTTTCCAGAGTTTAACTCTGTTGACCGATTCCTTTTCCTCAGGTAATCATCTTGAGCGAACGAAGAACTTTCATACATAACATTCTCTGGATTTTAAATCCACATCAAGGGTTTCACTCTTTTAACATGAACCCATTTCCTTCAAGTTCATCAATAAAAAAAAGAAAACCATTTAATCTTCGAACAGTAGATCTCTTAGGGTTCATATGATTTTTATGGAGATGATGGTGACAGTTCAAATCCATGGAATTTTAACTCCATCCAAAAAAAAATGTTTCTGGGAATTTAATTCCCCTTTTCAAATGGAATTTAATTCCTACGAAGAACTAAGTTCTTCCCATGGAGGCTTCTTAGGGTTTTCTAGTCTTGGGTTGTCCTTCTGTAATCAATGAAGAAGAAACTTGCAATGATGTCTTTTGTGGGAATTTAATTCCCTTGATCCTGTTTGATTTGTTGTAGAATCCAAGGTGGATTTCTTTTTAGGGGAGTGTGTAGGGTTATTTGAAGTCCTTTGTTTATTTAATTAAAATATTCCCTTTGTCTCATTATGATTGCTTGGCCTCATTATTAACAAGCCATCAACCTGATTCTGTGAGGCCCATGTGTTTTGTAGCCAATGGTCCCATAAAAAGAGTCTGCTGTCGCTTTCATCAACTGTCTTCATATATATAGTTATGCTCATATATATATATATATATATATATATATATTGCTGGCTTTGCTTTTGACAGTTTCCTTTATTTGATTTCAGGTGCGATGGCTTCTGTTCCGTGCTATCCCTTCACTCGCACGGAGGCCGCTTTTCCTCAATCACCATCCGACGAGGAAGCGATAGCGATGATCCGGGCTCATGACCCGAACTGCACCAGCTTACTTATGGGGAACTTGGTACAGTCATATCATCCGGGGTCGCCGGAGTTTTCTCTGTGAAGTGCCGACAGAGCCCACTATCCCGTTCTTGCCGATGGACCCTCCGATGACGGTTTTCGCTGTGGAGATGCCAAATTGGACTCCAACGGGACGGCTCGAGCCTTCGACGACGGGTATCCCGAATCATCCGATACCAGCTATAGATATTCTGGGGCGGTGTATTTGTCAGGGTGAGGCCCAACCATGTGGACAAATCTACAAGATAGGGCTCACGCCTCGACACCCTACGGGCTACCTCCTCTGGGCTCGTTACATCCCGTCCGCCCGTCGCGCGCGGCTGCAGAAGGTCGGGCTTTACCAGGAGATGTATGCGTCGCTCTTCCACTACCAATCCTCGCATGTCTGGTGGGTTAAGGCGTTCTTGAACCAGTGGAATCTCCCCACCAACACTTTTCTTTTAGGGGACCATGAGGTTTCGATCTCTCTGGAAGAATTTCGCGAGATCTCGGGGCTGCCAATCAGGGGTACACTTTATGAGGAGCTGCTGCCTCCTGATGAGTATGTTTTTGAGCCCGAGCCCGCAATTACCGACGGCTTGTCTAGTGAAAACGCCGTTTGCCACAAGCGTTCTAGTTTGATCAAGGCGCTGGGTATTTTTGACCGGCTGTTCACGGAATCTGAGGAGCAAGACGTCACTTTTAAGAGCTTCATCGCTTGCTTCCTTCACGAGGATGTCCTGTCGAAGACGGCTCCGAAGTTTGCGTATATTAATGACCCCTTCGGGTTTGGTCCGAAGACGCTGCCGACCCAGGAATCGGATTTACCACAGTATTACATCCCCATTATGTCGCCGGTGTCTTTCGAATCCATTGCAGCTCCCGGCATGGATGAGGAGACGTTCTTCGTGGGCTTCATCAGCGTCTGGCTCAGCTGGTTCGTCATCCCCATGCATCGCCGCTTTATGAGAGTCTCGGTTATCTATCCGGCCCATCGTATAGCTGAAGGGACACGGCTGGTTGTCGGCATCCCAGCATTGGCGCATCTCTATCATGGGTTGGGCGCTGCAGCTAATACTTCCACCCCTAGCGTAGATGTGGTAAATTTCTCGCTTCACTACTTTACGTCTTGGATCGAAATGCACATCTTGGGTGCTTTTGCTATGCATCAAAGGCCCGCATTCTACGACGCTTATACCTTCCCGAGGCTTATGCGATTGGTGGATGCTTTTGCCGCTGATCCAACTTAATTTGGGGCTATTCGGGGGTTGATTGCCCCTTATGCTACTGCTGGCGGATTGGTGTTTACCGACCGGGTTTTATCTTCTCCCTCAGGTCCAGTTCAACAACTCTGGGACCGGTCAAAACACAACGTACCTTCTTTGAGGCCCCGGGAGGCCGCGCACTTGTATGCAATTAGACCAGGCTATTTGGTATTTTGCTAGGATAGTGTGGCTCTTTTCATGCAGTACAACCCGCATCGCTTCGCCCGGCAGCTTGGATACGACCAGGGCGTTCCTTTCGAGGCTTTCATAGTTGCGCCGGTCCCTTCACTTGATGCCGTTCGCGATGCCGCTCATCATTTCGTGAGGTTGAACACTGGCTCCCTCTTCATGGTCCCTGAAGCTGACCAACTTCCCTGGTGCGTGGGGTCGTTTACGGGCTGGTACCTTCATCGGGTCAACCCGATTATTGTGGAGGAGAGAAGGATGCTCCTTGAACATGGTGCTCCTATTCAGGTTCTGGCCACAGGAGCTACGTTGCGACCGCGCGCCCCGGTCCGCTTTCCCCTAAAGGATACCGGCACCGCGCTTATTCCGGGGAAGTCAGGGATGGATCTTACTCCAACAGCTGGTATGCCCCTGGGTACTCGGTCGTGGGGTTGACGGGCTCCGGTAACAGCGCCACCACCCGAGGCAGCACCGCCCCCTGCGGCATCGACAATGGCGGTGTCATCCTCGGTTGTGGCACCGAGTGAGGGTGACAGGGATGAGGGTGTTGAGAGCGACGTAGGCCGACGCCGCACTAAGGCTTCGGGGGGAAGAAACGGTCGTCTTCGGCGGCCGGTTCTGGATCTAAGAGGCGGAGGAGGGTGGCCACCACCTTACTTGATTCTTTAACGGAGTCTGAGCCCATACTTCCAGATGAGCCGTTGGTCGTGCACAAGTCGGACGTTGGTCTTCTCTTTCCGGGATCGGCTGCCGAGGAGGCCGCACAATTGGCTGAGGTCATAAGACGTTCTAAAGATGAGTCTCAGAACGCAAGGGTTCCGAAGAAACCCTATCCTTCCGTGATCTTCTATGAAGACCCCTCATGGATCCGGCGGCGGTTTATTGGCCCTTTGAAGGAATGGGGAGAACGGGCCCTGAAGCAGGCCGCTTCGGAGGATACTACGGACGCACTTTCCTTATGGACCGGCGGCCATGAGTCCACCCTCGAACCCCGGCGAGCCCGCCTCCTTGAGAAGGAGCATCGTCTTGAAGAAGCCATACTGAAGGCTTCCCTGCGCATTGGTATGTTTTTTATACTTCTTTGCAGTTTTTCAGATTGCTTATGCCCGTATATATGTATTCTTATTCTTGTGTGGATTGTGCAGAGTCCTCGGAGATGGGGGAGGTTCCTACGGGCTTGTTGAAGCTAAAGCCCGTTGACGTTCCCGATGCAGCCTTGCTCAATGTAGAGGGGGCTGACGAGGCTGTTCCTCTTGCCATAGAGCCTCCAGTGGCGGTTCCTGATCACAGAGCGCTTGTTCCTTTGGAAGAGGCTCCTTTGGGGGTTTCCGTCCCAACAATTCTCCCTGCGGGCGGCCCAGAGGCTGGAGGAGAGGTAGCCGGGACTACTCTCCTTTTGCTGGAGCCGGTGATCACGGCGGAGGCCGTTGAACCCGCCATCCCCCCGAGTCAGAATGGGAGTAGTGTTGAAGGTAACCTTCCACATTTTAAATTAGCAATTTTTCTGTCGTCAAAACTCTTTTGCTTTCTCAGAATTGCACGGGCTGGCGGCTTCTATCGCTGATTTGTCTCCCCGGCAATCGTTTCAGCGTCTATTGGAGATGGCAGCTCCGCAGGCGATCTCCCCTCAGCGCATCGTCCTTTCCTCTGGGCAAGGTTAGCGTCGTTTGCCATTTTTTATTATAGCATTATCGCTATTTTGCGAAATGACATTGATGTCTCTTACAGTTTTGGAAGCTGACAACGAGGTAGAGGTCGTTGAAGGGCCAGGGGAACCTTCAGCTCCTACTTGCATGACCATAGGTAAGTGGCATTTCATTATAGTCCCACTTGTTCTTTTGCTTAAGAGTTTTACTGAAATTTTTCGAATCTGAACAGCCCTGCCAGCCCCCATAGCATTGGATTCACGCATCGTCATGCCGCTCGGCCCTTATGCTTTGCGAGCTTCAGAACGCTTGGCCCAGTTAAGCCTTGTCTCCTTGTCATCTTTGATCGAGGAGCTTCGTGTTGGCAGCGCAACCACAGCTGAAGCATTTGCCGCTGAAGCTAACGGTTCTCTTCCTTTTCTTGCCACCTACCATAGAGAAGAGGTGGTGCGAGTCTGGGTGGAGTTCTGTAGGCAGGTGGAGGCTTGCTTGCACGCCCTTGAGTGTTCCCGCCTTTCCTCGGAGGCCGTGGCTGCAAAGGCGGACTTGCGGGGGCTGATAGCACGGTGCGCGGCAAATATGGTGTCATGCGAGAAGAGGCTCGGCCCCAAATTCTCGGAAAGGGAGCTGGCCTCTAAAGCATTGAGCGAGCTTCAAACCAGCCTCACAGCCAAAGCCAATAAAGCGTATGAACTCTGGCGGGTACTTCAAGAGTCTATCAGAGAGGTGGTGGCTCTTGATAAAGCCGTCGTGTTCACTCGCGAAAGGGTCGAGGCCCACAAGGTCATTGAGAAAGAGCTCGAAGGCCGGCTCGCTTCGTATCAGGCCCAGCAGGCTCAGGCGGAAGCTCGTCTTCTGGCAGTCCTGAATCATGAAGCTATGGCCCAGCAAAAGCAGGATGAGCTAGCAAAATTGCTAAATCGCCCGCCGTCTTAAAAAACTTGTATCTTTTCCTTTCTTTTTGTACACACTCCTGAATGAGAGTATCTACCTTTTGTTCTTTCATGAATTATACTTTGTATTCATTTTGGTTTATGAATAAAGACATATTTTTCTTCTCAATGGTGTGTCTCTTTTTATTGAATGTGTTCTGCAGACAATTTATCTAGGTCTCCTTGCAGGGCAGCGATGGCTTAGGATTCAGGGTTAAGATCTGCCTCCTAAGACTTTTGAGCTTTATGAACCGTGAGGGTCTCATAAAGAGTTTTTCTCCCTACAGGTCGAGAGGATCCCGTAGGTGTAAGTTCTTTTTAAGAATCGTGAGGATTCTTAAGCGGGTTTTCCCTTGGGAGTCGTAAGGATCTCATAAGAGAGTTTTCTTTCTTACGGGTCGTGAGGACCCGCAAGTGCTGGGTGCAGTCGCCCTTATCCGTATTTCATGGGGTCAGGGGTTGCTTTGGGATGTTTTTCAAGGTACCGTAGTTTAATGACATCGCGGTCAAGGTTAAGGACATCATAGTCCATGGATTTAAGGACTCCACAGTCCAATGTTAGTTTTAAGACATCACGGTCAAGGTTAAGAACATCATAGTCCGTGGATTTAAGGACTCCACAGTCCAATGTTAGTTTTAAGACATCACGGTCAAGGTTAAGGACCTCATAGTCCGTGGATTTAAGGACTCCAATGTTAGTTTTAAAACATCACGGTCAAGGTTAAGGACCTCATAGTCCGTGGATTTAAGGACTCCACAGTCCAATGTTAGTTTTAAGACATCACGGTCAAGATTAAGGACCTCATAGTCCATGGATTTAAGGACTCCACAGTCCAATGTTAGTTTTAAGACATCACGGTCAAGGTTAAGGACCTCATAGTCCGTGGATTTAAGGACTCCACAGTCCAATGTTAGTTTTAAGACATCACGGTCAAGGTTAAGGACCTCATGGTCCGTGGATTTAAGGACTCCACAGTCCAATGTTAGTTTTAAGACATCACGGTCAAGGTTAAGGACCTCATAGTCCGTGGATTTAAGGACTCCACAGTCCGGTGTTTGCTCTGAATGCTTCATACGGGTTCACTGCCGTGCTTGGTGAGGACCAGGCTCCGCTCTGGGCATTTTCCGCGGGGTCAAAGAGTGACGTTATCCGCGTTCCACGTGACCAGGAATTTTGCACTAGATGCTTCACACGGGTTCACTGCCGTGTTCGGTGAGGACTAGGCTCCGCTCTGGATGCTTCACACAGGTTCACTGCTGTTAGTGTATATGCCCTAGAGGCCATTACTGTATCATACTAGTTTGTATATTACTTGATGGAAGCTTGGGATATTCACCTTGTATAAACAATCTTGCTCAATATAGTAGTATGCTACTTGGTTTGTTTCTACTTCAATGTGTACTTGTGTTTATTTCAGTATATCACTTATACGCATTAGTGGAGCCCTTAGGATCTTTGCTTGATTACCAGCGTTGTGATGGCAGTCACACTAGTGGGGGCTGGGTAATCTATAGGCACATCCTTATACAGGTCCCTAGTCGTAGGACTATCGAGACAGGGCATCGATACTCCGGAGTAGACTAGCGTATGCGCTTCTCATCCCAGTGTGGGAGATGGTCTGTCCCACAGCCATCAGTACGTCGTACTGGAGATAGTATACGGGTGCTCGTTGGGTTACGAGTACACTGGACAGGACTCGTCGGGAACTGACAGGTTGGTATTATACCTATCGTCAGTTATCAGTTCCCAGGTGACATGAGTACAGCTTAGTCCGCTGACTTGACACTGACACTTCGCCTCGAGTGTGTTCCCACTGCACTTTGATCACTACCCTACCACGGCTCAAAGGAGTCGTGCAAACAGGTGGTGGTTGGGTGCAGTCCCGAAGCACTTGGAGGCAGTGACGGTTAGACAGGATTCGTCTCTCCCGGTATTGGGGGTTGACATCGCGCTGTGTCTAGGAGAGCCATTACACGAGTAGTCCCTGGCCAGGGCAAGCGAGATATACTGGTAGGTTTCCAGTGTTATCTCAGGGTGTTTTGGGCTTCACTCCGACACGACTTGTACCGCTATTGGGGGACTGACGTTTTACCGCCCCCTAGGCCCGCCATGCGATGTATCAGACGAACAGACCGGACTGTACGGAGAATGTCACATTCAGACTCAGTAGGAGTTCAGATGGGGTTTCACCTCGTCAGCCTTCTTGTCGGCATCTACCTGGGGACCGTTACGCACAGCTAGTGCCGCCTGCGGTCTGTGGTTAAACCCACTGCCAGCGTAGTGTCGAGTCTTTAGAGTCCCACACAGAGGGTATTCGCCTCTGGGCAAAACAGAGTAGAGGTCGCATGGTTTTGCGACAGGGTTCGTTCTCATCCGCGCACTTCTGCACGTTTGGAGTCCGGACGGATTATACTGGCAGGCTCTGGTTTGAGCCAGATACTGGTATATGTTTTGGGGGTTGCTTTTATATCTTGGTATTCTTGTTCCTCGGAACGAGAATGCAGGTGTGTATGCACAGTTGCTTGAGGCGGAGAATGAGGTTTTTCATTAGGGTTTCGGATCGGGTGCGTATGCACAGTTGACAGTTATCATTTTCCAAACCCTAATGGATTTGAGTATTATCTATTAATAATAGTAATTAAATAAGAATTATGTTATGGTTGTTTTTTTCTTGTTGACTTGTTGACCTTGGTTGACTTGTTGACCATTGACCACTTTTCATGCCTTGAAAGTCTTCCTTGATTCATGCTTACACTTCATTAAAAGAGGTATGATAGTGGTCATTCCAAAAATAACCATCAACTATTCTTATTTCAATTATTATCATTTAGATAATTCATTTCTTTTGCAATATGGTTGCAAGAAAGAAATAATTGAGCTCATTCTATCATTCTCACTCTCTCTCCTCATTTTCATCTTCTTCCTCCTCTTGAAAAGAGAAACCTTCTCATGTGTTGAGATTCATTCTCTTTAGATAGAAAAGCAAACCCTAATCACTCTCTACTCATTCTAGGATGAAGGATTAGCAAGCCGGAAACCCTAGTTCACTCAAAGATCGAGAAAGAGCCCAAAGTCGAACCTTCGAGGTGGATCCATCTTCGACGGGAGAAGGCGACGAAAAGAGAACCATCAACCTCTACAAGGTTTGAAGAAGAAGGAGTTCAAGTTTAGGTATAACCATCTTCCATAGTAGCTAACTCTCTTTAGCTTGTTAACTAGTTTTAGTTTAGACAACGATCCCGACAAAGTTTAGTCCATGTTGCCTCTTGCGATAAAAATTCGTTTTTTATACCGTTTCCGCCTCCCCGTAAGTACCGGGGGTCGCAATATGGACTTACAGTGGTATCAGAGCCTAACTAAACTTAAACTAGCTTGGTAGTGAAGTGTAACGAAGTTCGGAACCGAAAAATCGCAAAACCGGAAAAACGAAAACCTAACTTTCTGTTGAATTTTTTTCTGCTCAAAATGAAAAACTTTATACTTGTAAAATCGTCTCAGGGTTTTCTAAGAACACACAAGAAAAACGATATCATGTTTCCTCCAAACCGCCGCTCTTCCGCGGCCTCACCTACTCATCTGGCCGCGGAACCGCCGCAAGTTGGTGTCTTCTTTGCATCGTTTTTCGTGCAGTGTTCTTCTGTGTTGGTTTTGGGATTTTTAAGATATATTATATGTACCCAGATTTTCCAGAACAGAAATTCACTTTTGGGGTCCTATAATTCCGTATTTTTTTTTTTTTTCCGAACTTCACTGCACTTTGACTATGTTGGTTATATCTGTGATATTTGCATGTATTGAACGTCGGCTAATCGCTATAAGTCGATTAGTCGGGGTTATACATGATCTGTAATGTTCTGGAATGTGTATATGAATGTGTTGGACTGTCGCGGGTGAATAGCCGGGGTGGATGTGAGATGAGCTTTTGTTTTTCTTTCATTCATTGTAAATGTAAATTGATGTAATTATATTATTTGTTTGGCCGCACAACCGGGTCGGGGTTGTAGCCGTCATTGTATAATTCCTTTTACTGTTTTTGCTCCTAGGATAGACCCATGGTGGGGTGCACAAACTACCGGGAACATGGAGGGTAGTTTGCCGCACCCGTAGGGGTCTTGGGTGGGGTATTTGCTATTCACCGCGACCGTGTTATCCGCTTTTCGTTTCAGGCTCGAAAGGAATGCGGATTGCTAGTATATCCAATGTATTCATCTGTGATCTGTAATGTCTATCATTGCTTTCTATTTAGGCGTTGCTTATGTTTTACAGCCGCGCTAGCCCAGCCCCCGCTCTGTCGTTAGTTAAGTAACCTAACGAGTGATGACGGGACCCCGTGGCGAATGCGAATGGCATAAGCGTACGTCATATTTTGGTTGTTTTCTGCAATGGTAGGAATTAAATGATGGGACGCATTAAAAGAACTAATGCAAGAATATCACGCATTAAAAGAACTAATGCAAGATAATAAACCAAGTTTAAGTCGATGGAACACTTTCGAAAAACCACTCGGTTCTTTTCAAAACTAACTTTTAAATGCGGAGCTTGAGCCACTCCTTCTAAAAGCTATCTCGTTCCATCGATTATATCAAGTTCACTACGTTCACGGTTTCGCCAAAACCATTCGTAGCCCTCCGTCGTTTCACATAAATAGTCAATAGTATTCAAGCTGTGTTTGTTGGCCAAAGTCAAGGCATAGTGATTGGTAGCTATTGGATATTCATGTGCAGCATAGATAGATGCGTTGATTTGGAACAGTCGTACTGCCTTGTTGGCCAAAGTCAAGGGTATGTACGGGTGGATTCAAATTAACCTGGATAACGACGGGAAGAACTTGACATGTGACTTATGATTTGTTGGCCAAAGTCAAGGTCATAAGAGCATGGGGCAAAAATCCACATCGGGAGTTTCATAAGTACTGAAACTTGCTAGATTTGCATACCATTTGGAGTGTGATGATTATGGTAGGATTCCTTCATTTTCGTCACGCGATGATATTTGGATCCCGATCCTACTGTGAGTATATGCTACTCCTCGGGAAATTTCTCACTAAACGATCAATGCTATAAACCTAGTAGGTGCCTAGAAAGGTGTTAGCGGGGCTACGCCCCCAGGGAAAAGAGGTTCTTAAATTAAGGAACTTCGCGAAAGCGTTGGAAAACCTCCCTCGAAGTACCGACACTGGCCTGGCTGAACGGTTAAGCAAGTATTGTACGGTGGGATTGATCCCGGCTAATTCTTCCTTTGTGGTTTGAGGAGGGATTCGAGAGACAGTGGGAGCCATCCTGTTTAGACAAATTAAAAACCATTCTAAACTTGCAAGAGCATCGTGCTAAGTGTTTCTTCTCTCCCCCTGCAGCGACCAAATCGAAATGACTGGACTTAAGTTACTTCTAGATAAAAACATATTGACAGGGCCAAACTACAAAGATTGGCTCAGGAATGTCAAATTGGCAATCTCTTACGACAAGCTGGGGTATCTTCTTACCAGCAAAGCTCCCCCCGTCCCAGGTCCCACCTCCAGCGTCGCGGATAAGGAAATCCGTAAGACTTGGGAGATTGACAGCGCGAAGGCCAGATGCCTCGTACTTGCCTCGATGGACAATGACCATCAGAGGAGGCACGAGAATATGGATTTGGAATCCATATTTCTTCATACAAAAGAACTGTATGGAGAGCAGTCTCGTATCGCAAGATACGAAGTGTCGAAGAAGTTATTTTCGACAAAGTTGGCCGTCGGATCATCGGTAGCGGACCACGTGCTTAAGATGATTGGCTACACTGAGGAGCTCGCGGAACTTGGGACCACGTTGGATAGTGAACTCTACACAGATATAATTCTCCAGTCCCTTCCATCCACTTACGCCCAGTTCATACTGAATTTCAACTTGCAAGAAAAGGAAGTTGAACTTTCAGAACTCCTCAACCTGCTGAGGAGCGCAGAGGGCACCCTACAGAAGGGTAGGGATACATCCACTTTGTTTGTAGGAGGATCTTCTTCTTCTAGGTCCAAGGCGAAAGCCAAGGGAAAGAAGAGGAAAGCCCCCGCCAAACCAAGGGGCGGTGTTAGTAAAGTGGGTGCGAAGGGAAAGGAAAAGGCAACAAAGATAGCGGGGAAGCTTGTTGGTAAAGAGGAATGCTTCTATTGTCACAAGAGTGGACACTGGAAGAAAGATTGCAGGGCTTGGAAAGCCAGGACACAGGAACTGAAGCAGGTTGCGGCTTCAGCTTCAGGTGTGTATGTTATTGAAAACTGTCTTTCTATAAACTCTACTTCCTGGGTATTGGATACCGGATCAGGATCTCATATCTGTAATTCTTTGCAGGCGTTGAGAAACCGTAGGTTTTTGAAGGAAGGTGACATGACCCTCAGAGTTGCGAACGGAGCTAGCATGGATGCTAAAGCCGTGGGGGACTATCACCTAGGAATGTCAGATGGACATGTTTTGGTTTTGCGTAATTGCTTTTTTGTACCCAACGCAACTTGTAATATCATTTCTGTATCTTTGGTTTCTAAAGAAGGTTATGAATTTGCGTTTGTAAGTAATGTTGTTAACATTCACCTTAATCAAGTTCTGATTGGGTCAGGTACATTGAGCAATGGCATATACGTATTAAACCAACCACAGATTTTCAATGTCCAGAATACACATAAAAGAAAGTCACCAGATATTAATCAGACTTTCTTATGGCATTGTAGACTGGGTCACATCAATGAGAGAAGGTTGACTAAGTTACATACAGAAGGATATTTGGATCCGTTCGAATATCAATCATATGCCACTTGTCAATCCTGTCTCAAAGGAAAGATGACAAAGACTCCGTTCACTGGACACGGAGTAAGAGCGAGCGAGCTCTTGGGACTCGTACACAGCGACGTGTGCGGTCCAATGTCTACACATGCACGAAGCGGTTATTCTTACTTCATTACTTTTACGGATGATTTTTCAAGATACGGTTATGTCTTCTTAATGAAACATAAGTCAGAATCTTTTGAAAAGTTCCAGGAATTTAAGAATGAAGTAGAAAAACAGACCGGCAAAAGTATCAAGATTCTAAGATCGGATCGAGGTGGAGAATACTTAAGTGCCGAGTTCCTGAATTATTTAAAAGAGAATGGGATTCTCTCTCAGCTTACTCCTCCATACACCCCGCAACATAACGGTGTATCGGAGAGACGGAACCGGACCCTATTGGATATGGTACGGTCCATGATGAGTAACGCTGAGTTACCGCGATCATTCTGGGGGTATGCACTAGAATCAGCTGCGTACCTTTTAAACCGAGTTCCTACTAAGACTGTGCCTACTACACCATATGAGATGTGGTGTGGGAAGAGACCCCATCTCAGTCACATCAAGACTTGGGGATGTCCAGCTTTTGTTAAAAAGCAGCATGCGGACAAGCTCGAGGCGCGTTCAGTACAGTGTAAGTTCGTGGGATATCCAAAGAACTCCAAGGGATATTTCTTCTACTGTGAAGAGGAACAAAAAGTCCTTGTTTCTCGTCATGCCTACTTCTTGGAAACTGAGTTTTTGGAAAACCAGATAAGTGGGAGCACAGTAGAACTGGAAGAAATTCCAGAACCACGGACTATTACTGAAAGCTTAGTGGAACCAGAAGGTTCAAATGAACAGGACATTCCTATGCCGCTCCGTAGAAGTAGTAGGCAGTCTCATCCGCCCGAGAGATACTACGGTTTTCTCATAGACGGGGATAGAGAGGATTGCATCATAGACTATGATGAGCCTACTAGCTTCCAGCAGGCCGTTCAGAGCATTGACTCGGTAAAATGGCTGGATGCAATGCGGACCGAAATGGAGTCCATGTACACCAACAAAGTATGGACGTTGGACATTGCTCCAGACGGGGTAAAACCCGTAGGATGCAAGTGGATCTTCAAAAGGAAGATTGGTGTAGATGGACAGGTTGAGACCTATAAAGCTAGACTTGTAGCAAAGGGTTTCCGTCAAAGACCTGGCTTGGACTACGACGAAACCTTTTCTCCAGTGGCTATGCTGAAATCCATTCGGATCCTTCTTGCCATTGCTGCCTTCCACGATTATGAGATTTGGCAGATGGACGTAAAAACCGCTTTTCTAAATGGAAATTTAGAGGAGTGTGTCTATATGGATCAGCCGGAGGGTTTCATTCAGAGTGGGAGCAGCGGAAAGGTGTGCAAGTTGCTTAAGTCCATTTATGGACTAAAGCAGGCATCGCGGAGTTGGAACATCTGTTTTGATGAGACGGTCAAGGAATTTGACTTTATCAAAAATCCAGATGAACCGTGCATCTATAGTAGATTTGTAGCGAGAACTGTGGTATTCCTTGTTTTATACGTGGATGACATTCTCTTAATAGGAAATGACATTCCTATGCTACAATCTGTCAAGGGTTTCTTGTCACACAGGTTCTCCATGAAAGACCTGGGTGATGCCTCTTACATCCTGGGGATCCGGATCCATCGTGATAGATCCAAGAGGATATTAGGACTTTCACAGTCCAGGTACATCGACACCGTACTGAAAAGATTCAGTATGGAAGATTCCAAGCGCGGTAACTTACCGGCTTGTCACGGGATCACCCTCTCTAAAGAGATGTCTCCCAAGACTGATTTGGAGAGGGATCGCATGTCTATTATACCCTACGCTTCTGCGGTAGGCTCTATAATGTATGCGATGTTGTGTACCAGACCGGATGTAGCTTATGCACTGAGTGTAGTAAGCCGGTATCAGTCAAACCCTGGGGAGAAACATTGGATAGCGGTAAAGAACATTCTCAAGTACCTGAGGAGGACTAAGGAGATGTTCTTGGTGTATGGCGGAAAAGACCTCCAGATTGAGGCCTTTGCTGACTCCAGCTTCCAGAGTGACAAGGATGATTCCAAGTCCATGTCGGGTTTTGTCTTTACCCTCAATGGAGGGGCGGTGTGTTGGAAGAGTTCCAAACAGGAAACCGTTGCAGACTCGACTATGGAAGCGGAATACATCGCTGCATCTGATGCCGCAAAAGAAGCTGTCTGGATAAGGAAGTTCTTAAAAGAACTTCAGGTGGTTCCGTCCATTGTTGACCCAGTACCTCTGTATTGCGACAACAACGGGGCTATAGCTTTAGCAAAGGAACCCAGGTCCCATCAGAGATCCAGGCACATCTTGAGGCGGTATCACCTGATCAGGGAGATCGTGGATCGTAAGGAGATCGAGGTTCGGAGGGTTGCTTCAGAAGAGAACACTGCAGATCCATTCACCAAGGCCCTACCCCAGACTCAGTTCGAGCGGCTGATCGAGATGATAGGTCTTCGATACGCCAGTACATGGCCTTAGTGCAAGTGGGAGATTGTTAGTGTATATGCCCTAGAGGCCATTACTGTATCATACTAGTTTGTATATTACTTGATGGAAGCTTGGGATATTCACCTTGTATAAACAATCTTGCTCAATATAGTAGTATGCTACTTGGTTTGTTTCTACTTCAATGTGTACTTGTGTTTATTTCAGTATATCACTTATACGCATTAGTGGAGCCCTTAGGATCTTTGCTTGATTACCAGCGTTGTGATGGCAGTCACACTAGTGGGGGCTGGGTAATCTATAGGCACATCCTTATACAGGTCCCTAGTCGTAGGACTATCGAGACAGGGCATCGATACTCCGGAGTAGACTAGCGTATGCGCTTCTCATCCCAGTGTGGGAGATGGTCTGTCCCACAGCCATCAGTACGTCGTACTGGAGATAGTATACGGGTGCTCGTTGGGTTACGAGTACACTGGACAGGACTCGTCGGGAACTGACAGGTTGGTATTATACCTATCGTCAGTTATCAGTTCCCAGGTGACATGAGTACAGCTTAGTCCGCTGACTTGACACTGACACTTCGCCTCGAGTGTGTTCCCACTGCACTTTGATCACTACCCTACCACGGCTCAAAGGAGTCGTGCAAACAGGTGGTGGTTGGGTGCAGTCCCGAAGCACTTGGAGGCAGTGACGGTTAGACAGGATTCGTCTCTCCCGGTATTGGGGGTTGACATCGCGCTGTGTCTAGGAGAGCCATTACACGAGTAGTCCCTGGCCAGGGCAAGCGAGATATACTGGTAGGTTTCCAGTGTTATCTCAGGGTGTTTTGGGCTTCACTCCGACACGACTTGTACCGCTATTGGGGGACTGACGTTTTACCGCCCCCTAGGCCCGCCATGCGATGTATCAGACGAACAGACCGGACTGTACGGAGAATGTCACATTCAGACTCAGTAGGAGTTCAGATGGGGTTTCACCTCGTCAGCCTTCTTGTCGGCATCTACCTGGGGACCGTTACGCACAGCTAGTGCCGCCTGCGGTCTGTGGTTAAACCCACTGCCAGCGTAGTGTCGAGTCTTTAGAGTCCCACACAGAGGGTATTCGCCTCTGGGCAAAACAGAGTAGAGGTCGCATGGTTTTGCGACAGGGTTCGTTCTCATCCGCGCACTTCTGCACGTTTGGAGTCCGGACGGATTATACTGGCAGGCTCTGGTTTGAGCCAGATACTGGTATATGTTTTGGGGGTTGCTTTTATATCTTGGTATTCTTGTTCCTCGGAACGAGAATGCAGGTGTGTATGCACAGTTGCTTGAGGCGGAGAATGAGGTTTTTCATTAGGGTTTCGGATCGGGTGCGTATGCACAGTTGACAGTTATCATTTTCCAAACCCTAATGGATTTGAGTATTATCTATTAATAATAGTAATTAAATAAGAATTATGTTATGGTTGTTTTTTTCTTGTTGACTTGTTGACCTTGGTTGACTTGTTGACCATTGACCACTTTTCATGCCTTGAAAGTCTTCCTTGATTCATGCTTACACTTCATTAAAAGAGGTATGATAGTGGTCATTCCAAAAATAACCATCAACTATTCTTATTTCAATTATTATCATTTAGATAATTCATTTCTTTTGCAATATGGTTGCAAGAAAGAAATAATTGAGCTCATTCTATCATTCTCACTCTCTCTCCTCATTTTCATCTTCTTCCTCCTCTTGAAAAGAGAAACCTTCTCATGTGTTGAGATTCATTCTCTTTAGATAGAAAAGCAAACCCTAATCACTCTCTACTCATTCTAGGATGAAGGATTAGCAAGCCGGAAACCCTAGTTCACTCAAAGATCGAGAAAGAGCCCAAAGTCGAACCTTCGAGGTGGATCCATCTTCGACGGGAGAAGGCGACGAAAAGAGAACCATCAACCTCTACAAGGTTTGAAGAAGAAGGAGTTCAAGTTTAGGTATAACCATCTTCCATAGTAGCTAACTCTCTTTAGCTTGTTAACTAGTTTTAGTTTAGACAACGATCCCGACAAAGTTTAGTCCATGTTGCCTCTTGCGATAAAAATTCGTTTTTTATACCGTTTCCGCCTCCCCGTAAGTACCGGGGGTCGCAATATGGACTTACAACTGCCGCGCTATGCGAGGACCAAGATCCGCTCTGGACGTTTTCCACGGGGTCAAAGAGTGACGTTATCCGCGTTCCACATAACCAGGAATTTTTCTCTAGATGCTTCATACGGGTTCACTGCCGTGTTCGGCGAGGACTAGGCTCTGCTCTGGATGCTTCACACGGGTTCACTGCCGCGCTCTGCGAGGACCAGGATCTGCTCTGGACGTTTTCCATGGGGTCAAAGAGTTACGTTATCCGCGTTCCACGTAACCAGGAATTTTGCACTAGATGCTTCATACGGGTTCACTGTCGTGCTTGGCGAGGACTAGGCTCCACTCTGGATGCTTCACACGGGTTCACTGCCGTGCTCTGCGAGGACCAGAATCCGCTCTGGACGTTTTCCACAGGGTCAAAGAGTGACGTTATCCGCGTTCGACGTAACCAGGAATTTTGCCTGAATCTATCCGCATTTCACGGAATGAGGGTTTGACTCTTGGTGATCTGTATATCGCCGAGCCATGGAACTGGGAGTTGCCGCTGTTCCGCTTTGCTTGATGTTGTGTCCGCTGCAACAAGACGAACGTCGAGATGATCTCTAGGCCATCTGCGACTTATCGAGATTTGGCTTCTTCTTCTGATGAAACCTGGGAGAGGAGGAGTGCGATTCATTCTTTGTTTGCGCCCCTGGATTGTATACAGGGATAGATGTAATATCGCCTGTAGGGCGTAAATTTCATTTTTGTTTTATTTCTTTTTCCGCGATGCTCTATCATTTCAGCTTTTATATCGCGAAGGTCGCGATTGCCCCATCATTTCGGCTATTTTTCGCGGTGCCCAATCATTTCGGCTATTTATTTTATTTCTACTCGCTGCTTTTTATTGCCAGTTGCCCAATCATTTCGGCTATTTTTCATGCATACATTTTTACTTGCTGCTTTTTATTGCAAGTTGCCCCATCATTTCGGCTATTTCGTATGTATGTGTGGCTCGCTAGCCTTTTCGCTGCAAGCTTGGATTTTAGACACCGAGATTTTGGCATCAGTACCGCTACAACTGGGATGTTGCCAGGAGCGAATTATCATTTGCCCTTGTCGATGTTGAACAAAGGTGGCTTAGTAAACAGGGTTAAGGGTCCTGTCGACTAAGGCTTTTGACTTCATGAGCCGTAAGGGTCTCACAAAGGTATTTCTCCCTACAAGTCGTGAGGATCTTGTAGGTGTGTCTTCTTCTTGGGAATCGTGAGGATTCCTAAGTGCATGTTCTCTTGCAAGTCGTAAGGATCTTACAAAAGGGTTTTCTCCTTATAAGTCGAGAGGACTTACAAAGGTTGTTCACCATATGAACATATCCCTAGTCACGGATGGGACTTGGTTAGGGAAATGTTTATTCGCGCTCGTGGATTGTATACAAGGGTCAGTATGAGCCACTTGTAGGGCATAAATTGAAGGTTGTGGGGGTTGCTTAAGCACAGGTTTAGGTCTCTGTGACTTAAGACTTTCAAATCCTATGAACCGTGAGGGTCCCATAAAAGAGTTCTCCTTACGAGTCGTGAGGATCTCGCAAGTGTAATTTCTCCTTAGGAATCGTGAGGACTCCTAAGTATGTTGCTCCCTTGTGAGTCGTAAGGATCTCACGCGGGTGGTTTCTCCTTACAGGGTCGTGAGGACCCTGCAAGTGTCCTTTAACGAGGTTGCGCCCTTTCGGGTTTTCACAAACACTCGCCGGTAGCCCTGCTGTTTTTACTCACGGAGCCCTTTCGGGTTTTCATCCGCGCCCATTTCGCTTATGGACATACCGTTTTTTATTTTATTATATTTTTTTCCTTTTTATATATATATATTTTGTATCGGCTTTGAGATGCTGCAATCCGCCGTAGTTTATCGACATCTCGGTCAACAGCTAGTTTTGGGACATAGTGGTCCATTATTAGTTTAAGAACGTTTCGGTCCATTATTAGTTTAAGGACATTTCGGTCCGTCGTTATTTTAAGGACATTTCGGTCCGGCGTTGAAGAAGGCCGGTTACTACTTAGAGTTCGGGCTTAGGAAGATAGCGAGCGGACATAGTCGTCGTCATCTATCATTGACCTAGGCCTTGACCCGTTAAGCGTAGTATTTCTTCAGGAAACGACCGTTTATTGGCCTGAAAGGTCTTTCACCATGCATATCCATGAGTAGATACACTCCGCCCTGGTAGACCTTGTCTATGATGTACGGGCCTTCATAGTTCGGCTCAAATTTTCCCCGCTTGGCGCAATTGGGGATCATAGGTCTTTTGACCACTAGCACGAGTTCGCCTTGGCGGAATGTCCTCGGCCTGATCAATCTTTCGTATGAGCGCATCATCTTTGCTTTGTAAGCTTCCATATTTTGTTGCGCTATGAGCCGGGTCTCATCAAGGGCATCAAGCTCCTCAAGCCGAAGGTGAGCATTTTCTTCGTCCGTCAGCTCGTAGTGGACTGCCACTCGTAGAGAGGGTAGCTCTATCTCGAGGGGGAGTACTGCTTCCGTACCGAATACCAACGCATATGGCGTTGTGTTCGTGGCCGTCTTGAACGTAGTTCGATACGCCCAAAGAGCTTCTTGTAGTCTCTCGTGCCAGTCCTTTTTGTTTCGGGACACCGTCTTCTTCACGATCTTTGTCAAGGTTTTGTTGAAAGCCTCGGTTAGACCATTAGCTCGGGGATTATAAACTGAGGGATATCTCCAGTCTATGTTGTGTTGTTGCGCGAAGCGACTAATCTTGTGGCTTCTGTAAGCTGGACCGTTATCGGAGATGATCCATCACGGAGTTCCAAACCGATAAATGACGTGCGTCTTGAAGAAATGGACAATATTCTCCGTCTTCCCCTCCCTTAACGGTACTGCTTCTGCCCACTTGGAGAAGTAATCGGTGGTCGCTAGGATGAAACGATGTCCCCTGGACGATGCCGGTTCAATGGGGCCGATTATGTCAGTCCCCCACATTTCGAACGGCCAGTCCTGGATTATAGTGGATTTGGATGCTGATGGATAAAGTCCCCATGGATTTGGCACGAGTGACATTGCTTCGCATACTCGAGGCAGTCCTGGATCATCGTAGGCCAATAGTATCACATTCGTTTAATCTTCAACTTCATCTTCGGGCCCGCTTGATGAGAACCGCAGAGTCCGTCGTGAACTTCCTGAACGACTCTTTTCGCTTCGTCAGGTCCCAGGCATCTCAACCACAGAGAGTCAAATGACCTCTTGTACAGAGTATTATTGACGAAGGCGAAAGATAGGGCTCTCTTCATGAGCTGATGTCTTGAGGACGCATCTTCAGGCGTTCGACGAGATTTGAAGTAATCTATAAAGACTTCTCTCTAATCCTCAGCCTTTCCCTGGTTATTTATTTGCATAGCCATTTGCTCAGTCGCTCCCTTTTCTTCGGATGATTCCGGAGATATTTCTGCTGGGGCAAGCACCCGACGGCTTTATACCATGATTCTTACGTCATCTAGGTTCTCATCGGCTAGCTCCTTGGCGAGCTTGGACAACGTGTCCGCCTTGCTATTTTCTGCACATGGTATGCTTTCCAAATATAATAGGGGATTTGGGTCAACAGTCGCTGCACCCTTTCGCCGTACTTTACCAACTCTGGTTTGCACGTCTGGTAGTCACCATTTACTTGACTGACGACCAGTTGAGAATCTCCATATATGAGGAGGTTTTCAATTCCCATGTCGATGGCGATCTCGAGGCCTGCTATTAAAGCTCCTTGGCTCTGTTAAGGAGAAAGCAAAGCGCGTTATCCCTCTTTGTGGAGTTACGAAGATGAGACCCGCCCCTGATTTGATTATAGGGGTGCTTTGTTTGCGCTTCTTCACGGAAGATGCTCCATCGAAATAAAGCTCCCATCGGATATTACCACCGTCGATCGCATCAAACGCGTGTTCGTCTGGCAGTTCGCAATTCAGAGGGGAATCGGCCGATATCGGATGCTCAGCGAGGAAGTCGGCGATGGCCTGGCCTTTGACTGCTTTAAGAGGTTGATAAGTTATCGAGAACTCCATCAAGAGCAAGGCCCATTTAGCGAGTCGTCCCGTCAATATGGCTTTTGACATCAAATATTTGAGAGGGTCCACCTTCGAAATGAGACGGACTTCATGCGCCAACGCATAGTGCCTGAGTTTCGTTATCGCGAAGATCAACGCCAGGCAGTGTTTTTCAATGGGGGAATAGTTGCCTTCTGCCCCCAGTAGGACCCGACTCAAGTAATAGAGAGCTCTTTCTTTCCCTTGGTCGTTCTCTTGTGCCTATAATGCACCTAAGGAACCTTCAAGGGCGGTTGTATACAGAAAGAGAGGTTTTCCCCTGACCGGAGCAGCTAACACTGGCGGGTTCTGCAAGTTCTGCTTGATCTCATCCAGTGCGCCTTGGCATTTGTGATCCCAGACGAAATGGGTTCCCTTCTTCATCAGGTGGCTATAAGGACGGCACTTGCCTGAAAGATTGGCTATAAATCGCCGGATATACGCGAGCTTCCCTTAGAGAGACCGCAATTGTTTGAGAGTCCTTGGCAGTGGAATTTCCATGATCGCCTTGATCTTCGACGGATCTATCTCGATACCCCGGTGCCGGACGATGAACCCTAGGAATTTGTCTGAGGAAACTCCGAATGCGCACTTGAGAGGGTTCATCTTCAAGTTGTATTGTCGAAGGCGTTGAAATACGGTCTTCAGATGTTCAAGGTGTTCCTCGTATGATCTGCTTTTCACCACGAGATCGTCGATGTAACATTCGACGATTTCATGCATGAAGTCATCGAAGATTTTCGTCATGACCCTCTGATAGGTGGCACCGGCGTTCTTTAGACCGAAGGGAATCACCTTGTAGCAGAATATACCTAAAGGGGTCCGGAAAGCGGTGTGCTTCTGGTCTTCTGGGTGCATTTTTATCTGATTGTACCCTGATGAACCGTCCATGAAGGAGAAGACTTCGTGAGTGGACGTATTTTCTATCATCAGCTCGGTGACTGGTACTGGGAAGTCGTCTTTCGGGCAGGCTTTATTGAGATCCCGGAAGTCCGCGCATATGCGCACTGTCCCATTTTTCTTCATTACCGGGACGATGTTAGCGATCCAGTCAGGATATTGAACTTCTTGGATAAACCCAGAATCGATCAGCTTCTTGACTTCGGCGTTGATGCTCATCTCAAGCTCGAGCCGCATTCTTCTCGGCGCCTGTTTGACTGGCTTAACGTCGGGAGATATCGCCAATTTATGGACAGCTATTTCTGGATGTAGTCCTGGCATTTCGGAATAGTTCCATGCGAAGCAATCTCTATGCTGCATAAGCACGTCTTTTAACGCAGCCACATTTTCTTCAGATAGCAGCTCGCTGACGAATGTCGGTCGCGGGTCGTTTGCCGTTCCCAACTCAATCTTCTTGAGGTTATCTGCAGTAGTATGTATGCCATCTTCCAGCTCTTTTGGCGCTGGCGGAAATTCTGAGATTACCTCGTCGTCATTGCTGTTTTCAAAGCACCAGGGAAGGTCATTCATGTTCTCGGGCTCTTCTTTTGATACCCTTATCATATGACAGGTACGAGCTCGCTTCCAAGACCGATGTGGATCTGGTTCTGCTCTTGTGGCTTTGGGTTCATGCTTTTGTGGCGGCGTTACCCTCCAGCTGCTGGATAGAGCAAACCTGCCTTGCTGGTATTGGTGTTCGACCCAGTTCTTGAAAGTGAAGCAGTCTTCGAGGGGGTGTCCTATGGCCCGGTGATAGGAGCAATAACCCGAATGAGAGACCTTGTTAGCTTGCTCAGGGTGCTTAGACTCCGGAAGTGTAATCATTCGATGCTTTAAAGCGAGGTCAAGTATCTTCCGTGTTTTATTCTGAGGAAAAGAATATGCCTGACTCATCTTTTTCATAAGGGACAAATCCGGACCGCTCGATTTTCGATCGCGTGACTCTTTGATCCCGCGTTGTCGTTGTCGAATCCCTTTTCTGTTCTTTGACTTATTTCTACCTCTGCGTCGGGTCTTTTGCACAATAGGTTGACGAAGAGGAGCATTTTCGTCTTTCGCAGCCTGTTGAAGAAGACGTTGCGTCCTGGCTTTCTCGTAGATGGCCATTTCGCGGTTATGGTCGTCCCGAGCTTTTTGACCCGCTTTCATGATAAGCTTGTCCATTCGTTCTTCAAACGACGGACTCGGCACTTCGATTGTAGGATCTAGTTTTGATGAGGGGTTGGCATTCCCTGACAGGGCATCCTCTTCTTCATCGAAGTTCTATATGGCGTAGCTACCGTGGACTCGTTCCCGTTTCCTGTATCTCACATATCCAAGCCCAAGCGTTTCCATTCTCCCGTTGGGCAATTTGCGCTGAGTCCCAGGGACATCCCAAATCCTGTTGTAGAACCGAGCTTGTCGAATAGTCTGTTTTAAGGGTACCCCTTGGCGCTTCAATAGCCTTTTCAATCCGTTTGTGTAATATCTGGGCAAACGGATGGGTTGAAGCTTGTCAAGTGTAGGATCCACGCCATGCCAGATCTCTTTCTCCGCTCTTTTTTCCGAGGATCGATAGAATAGGATCGCCTTTTCGCCTTTTCGCCTGGGAGGGACGTAAAATGTCCGCAGCTCTTGCACGCTGTGAACTTCAAGTGCGTCAAGGTCTTTGTAGTGCTCCCGCGGAACCATGGTGATTTGCAAACTCTGATCATCGCCAGGGGATGCTTGTATTGACGACCGACTGGAGAACACAACATTAACCTCATCTTCTGAGTCGCTTCCGAAGATCAATATAGGGGCGGACGGTCCCGGGGTGTTGCGTCGAGACGGCCCAGCGTAAACTATCTCCTCCTCTTCTTCGGTATCACTCCCGAAAACAGGAATGGCGGCGGCGGCTTCGTTCTCCGGTTTGCGACACCTCTCCGTGTCCTCGAAATCAGGCAAAAAGTACTTTGCATCTTCGTATTTGCGGACTTCGTTCACGGAGAATGGGTTCAGCTCGCCTGTCACGGTGTACTCGAGACCATCCTTGAAATCCTTCATACACTGATGTTGCGTAGAAGGGATGATGTTGTACTCGTGTAACCAAGGACGACCGAGCAAGGCGTTGTAGCAGGTCTTGGCGTCAATGACGTGAAACTTAATGTCTGTGACGAGTAGTCTGAAGCGTAATGTTAGTATCACTGATCCGAGAGTCCATGATGACTGAGAATCGAACCCAGAGATGGTAATTTTATCACGAGCGAGGTGCTGAACGCTCATGCAGATTTCCTTCGACACCCGATCATTAAGAAGATTGACGGAGGATCCATTATCAACAAGGATTTTGCCTATCTTGATATCGTCGCAGTATCCAGAGACGTATAGGGGACGGTTGTGGTCACACGTCCCAAGGAGAAGGTCTTCATCACCGAACGTGACATCGGCTGTGCGCACTTCTTCCAGTTCATCTTTCATCCTTTCTTCGGTGAGAAAGGCTTGGAATTGCTCGGGCTCTTGCAGCGCCTTGATTAATGACTCTCTCGCTTCTTTTGATAATAAGAGGGCGTCAAGAATGCTGAGCTGCGAGGGAAGCTTCCTCAGGTGCGCTAGGCTATTGTAGTCCACCTTACGACTCTTTGGCGGGTCCTTGGCAGTCAGCTCTTTCATAACTTGGTCATCTAAGGTGATATCCCCAGCGACCCTTTCCTTTCCCTTATCTTTTCTAGTTGTGGGTCTGAGATTCTTTTCCGGGAGCGTGCGATTGCACAGCTGAATGTTTTCGCAGGCCTCTAGTTCTTCCTTTTTCCCTAAGATGGATTCTTTAAAGAGAGGGCCCAGAGCCATTTCCTCGTCAGAATCGCTCCCGAATGTGAGCACTTGCGATCCCCCGGCGTTGACCGTGTAACAGTTACCGGTAATTCTTTTGTGTCCTTCCGTCGTACTTCTCTGCTCCTGACGAGTTATGCATTTCATTCGCTTAAAATGTTGCTGATGAGTAACATATCCCTACCACCATGTCTTAAAAGCGTCACACTCCTCAGTTGGGTGTGAAATCTTCCGATGATATGAGCAGTAATTAAGGTGCCTCTCCGCCCCATCGAGCGTGTTTCCTTCCGAGGGTGGTAGTTTCATTCCCATTGACACGGCTTTGTCAAACCATTTCCTCATCTTGAATATGTTTTTATCCACGTCGGGTGTCTTTCGACCTGGCGGGAGTGCTTCGACTCTTTCGTTTAGTCGCCTGCGTTTGGCTCCTTCTGATGCGGCCATCTCACGCTCCTGGTCGGCTTTACTTTTCAAACGAATCTCGTCTAGAAAAGCGTCGATCATTTCGTCTGTCGGCAACACAAGTTCTGGCTCAGGCTGTTCCCCCAGCTTATCAGTGCCAGGAGTTTTTTCATCGTCCGTGAACGAGTGGGAGATCACATTACAACTCGCCACGTATCCCTCGGATTCATCTGACGAGCTCTCTCCGTTATCTTCCTCCTGAAAGAAGTGGTTGAGGACTCTTGGAGTGTGATGGGAGTTCGCGCATTTTGATTGCACTTCTCCAGCGCGTCAATCTGTTTCTGCAAGTTCGTACGCTTGTTGCCAGGCTTCACGGGCTTCTTAGATTTCTTCTTCTTTTTCTTTGAAGATTTCGACGGTTGGTTGTGAGTGCTCGGGCCATCACCACTGATCTTTGGAGTTGGGCGCGGCTTCAGCATCCCTTCAATGATCTGGGGTTCCTGCGGGTTCTCCCACCTGACTGCTGGGCATGTCTGGAGCTCATTCAGCTTTCTTTTGGTTTTTGCTGAAAGCACGATTTCCCATGGAGCTTCTTCAATGAAAGAACAAGTTTCCCCTGGTGTGTCCGTCTTCTTAGGAGTGTGCGGTTGCGGCGGGTTTACCTTCCACTTCTCGGACAGCGCAAACTTGCCCTGTAGGTATTGATCTTCAATCCATCTTTTGAAGACGAAACAATCCTCAATCGGATAGCTTACCGTTTGATGGTAAGGGCAGTAGTTGGGGTTATTCACCTCACTGGGTTGCGGCGGTCGTCTTAAGATTTGGCAAGTTGATAAGCCTGTTGCGTACCACCAGCTCAAATAGCCTATTTGTCTTATCCCGCGGGAATGAGTAGAGGCGCTTCATTTTCTCATTATAATACCGCCGTATTTCTTCCAGTTGATCCGCCAGCTTTGGGGCACTGGGTTGCTGCTGAGCGTTCGCAACGAAGGTTGCCTTCCCTTTACCCTTGTCACTCCGAGGTTCCGGCTTCGGGGGGGGGCGGCGGCCTGTGACCCATCTAGTCCATCTGGGCCAACTTGTCGATCAGAGCCTGGAACGCGGTTGGTTTAAAGAACATCATGAACTGTGAGATAGTTGCATGAGGATCTAGTATACCCACGAACATGCCCACCGCAGGCGCTTTCTCAATGCATTTTTCGTATTTTGACCACAAGTTTCGCCAGCGTATAGCGTACTGGACCCACGTCTCGCCTGGTTTCACCCTGGCATTAATCAATGCCGTTATCGGGGTACGTTCGCTGGCGCTCGCGATCGCTGAGTGAATAGAAACTCCATCTCCGCAAATGTTTTGGCGGAGTCGTTCGGGAGCTCAGAGTACTACTCGAACGTCGTTTCTGACAAGCTACCGAAGAACTGGCGAAGCAACAATTTATCATCATCGCCGGTGTTGCCGCAAAGCGCCCTGAACTGGGCCACATGTTGATGGGGATTGCTTGTCCCCTTATAGACATGAAATTTCGGTATTGTATAGCCCAGCGGGTACTTGATTTGATCATACCAGCTCGGATATGGTTGCCCCGTTTTTACGACCTGACCGGTTGCCTCAGTCGCCTGGTGAACCCGTATCTGCTGAGCTATATATTCGTCTAGGTCAGCTTTGGAGATTGTCTCCTCCTTGGCTGTTGACAGAGCCGGTGGAGGATTTGACGTTTCTCCCCTGTCGTCTTCAAGGACGATTGGAGGATCTTCAGCAGGAGAATCTTGTTGGATCATCATTCCCACCATATCCTGGAACAGGAGGGCCATTAGTTGTATATTGGCTGCTTGTTCGGCAGCCTCTTTATCCTTGTTCTCCAATATCCTACGAAGGAATTCAGCGTCAGTTTCCTGCTCCTGGCGTTGATCCGAGGACGCTTCGGGGCTTTCTTTTGGCCCAGTGAGTGCGGCCATCGCATTCATCATTTCTTAGAGCTTCTGCTGCTGCTCCTGAGCTTTAGTCACCGATCGCGTAAGCAGTCTGTGACCTGTAGATGTACGGCTGTCCTCTTTCCCTGACGCCATGTAGACTGTATGCACCATCATGCCCCCAGACTTAGGGCGTTTAGGCTTATTGTCCTTGACATTTGCTGCAGGAGTGGGGACTTTCTCCGGCCTCCTTCTCTTTTGAGTAGTCGACGTGGAGGGAGCCGTTGCAGCGGGCACCCAAGCGGTTGTTGTCCTTTGTTGTTTGACCTGACGGTTCTTTTCTTCCTGAACCTTCACCCTCTTCTGCCGGTGAGAGTGATCTTGAATGATTACCGAGTCCTGAACCCGTCGCCAGACCTTATAAATCTTGGAGGACAGCCGTTGAGGGGGCTGCTCTGGCCTTGTTTCTGTAGCATTCTCCGCGGGTGGGGGAGATCTTTTCAGCGCGGCAGTCGGAGAGTTTCTGCGCACCTTGTTGAGTAGTTCAAAGCTGTTCCCAGTTGGAACAGCAGCGTTAACTTCCACCACTGAAGCAGGCGGAGCTAGCCCTTAGGGGGAGTTGCCCCCGGCCTTCCTTACTCGGCGCAAGTGGCGACGTCGAGCATGTCGAGCTGTTGGGACTGGCTCAGCGATAGGGATAATTTTGTTTTGCCCCCTGTCCGGATGAGGCGCTGCTGGTGCCAGCCTCTTAAAGACTGATGTTGTTCTTGGAGTGACAATGTTCAATCTGTCAAAGACAGATCCTTGAGTAGGAGTAGGAGCCGGGCTGGTCAACCTTGAAAAGACAGACTCTTTAACAGGAGAAGCCGCCTTGACGACTTCAGGAGCAGAGGTGGCTGTCTTCCTCGGGAAGGCCATTTCATGGTTCATGGGCTTCCTGGCGGGCTCATCAGGGTTCTGGTTCAGCCCGTCAAAGACAGAAGCTACCGGTTTGATATCGGACGACCCGTTGGAAGGGGCCGTTATAGCGGTGAGCCGATCGAAGACCGACTTCTTGTTCGCCTCTGGTGCGGGTACCGGCATGGGGAAGCTTGCGGGCAGAAGCATGGTCCCGAAAAATAGACCGGTGGTGGCCCCGGTCACCTGTTCCACCGGCATGGCAAGGATGGAGGCCGCTTGAGGCCCATAGGCTACACCTCCAGGTGAGGCAGAGCGTTGGTTGCACTTGCATTTTGAGCAGCTTGAGCAGTTAGAGGCCATTGATGCTTGATTTCTGCGCCAGGAAAAAGACCAAATCTTAGTAACTTGAAACCCAAGGGCAACCATTAACAAACCACGATTCGTTCGCGAAGACGACACATGAAGTGTTGAGTGGAAAGAGGAAAAGGTCCCACCGGGCGTACCAGAATCTGTTCCCTTCAGAAAGACGGCCAAGACATGGACGGTCTTTCCTGAAATTCGGGGAAGATGCTAATTGGTGCTATCCGTCTACCTCTCCGAGGATGCCAAGTTTATTTATGGCACAATGTATCGAAGGTTTAAACGGATGCGTCCGATGTAGCAGACTTCGTCAGATTCCCCCTCGCTTGAGGGGTTTTTGATTATGGGGACGCTCTTCCCTGCAGGCGCAAGCCCCTGCAGTTAATTACGCTACCGCATTGCGGTAACAACTTTCTCCTTCTCCAGATGATCACTTCGTGTCGTGTGTGTTTGTTTCGTGTTCGGTTGCCCGTGGATTGTATACGGAGACTGAGTTATGTCGTCGTCCGTAGGGCGTGGACTAGTCCAAATCCGTATCTTTCTTAGATTTGGGTTTGGGGGCTGTGTTTAAGGATACGCTAGCCTCATTTGAGATTAAGATCGACTTAAACGTTTGTTAAGGAAACGTTAGTCTAGTTTTTAGACTAAGATCAACTTAACGGGATCGTTAAAATCCAACAAGAGAGCAATTGGGGGAAGGGGCTCTATTGTTTAGTTTAATGACATTACGGTCGATAGGTAGTTTAAGGACATTGCGGTCCATTGTTAGTTTTAAGACATTGCGGTCAAGGTTAAGGACGTCATAGTCCGTGGATTTAAGGACCCCACAGTCCGGCATTAGTTTTAAGACATCACGGTAAAGGTTAAGGACGTCATAGTCCGTTGTTAGTTTTAAGACATGTCGGTCAAGGTTAAGGACCTCATAGTCCATGGATTTAAGGACTGCACAGTCCGGCGTTAGTTTTAAGACATCACGGTCAAGGTTAAGGACCTCATAGTCCGTTGTTAGTTTTAAGACATTCCGGTCAAGGTTAAGGACCTCATAGTCCATGAGTTTAAGGACCCCACAGTCCGTATCAATGTGTGGTCACCGGGACCCGTCACCTCTTTGAAGACGTTGAGGAATTACAACGCACAGTATCAAAGGAGTGAAGAGATGTACCCTTGAACCAAGGTAGATTAAGTGATCTGTAGTCCAATTTGGAAACTAAGATCAATTATTATATTATGAGCCCATTGGCCCAGTTAAGTTTGAATTGAGGACTTATGGCCAGCTTGGGCTAAGTCCAATCATGTTTGGAATATTGGCCCTCTGTTGGTTCATTGAAGGAGAGGTTTTGCCTCTAGAAACTTAGCCAATTGGGCTAAAGCTAGTGTTAAACACTAGAGACCAACAGTGTTGAACACTGGGAAATAAGATTATCAGATTAGTGTTAAACACTAAAAATTATGATTCTCGAATCAGTGTTAAACAGTAATAAATAACAGTGTTTAACACTGGAAACCAAGCTATCAGTTTGGTGTTAAATATTAGCAAAGAGGAGATCACGTGGGAGCACGTGATGGCATCCAAAAGGTGAGGCCAGATCCCCTTCATTTTGTTATACAGATAAGTGTTTAACACTTTTTATTCTGACAGCCATCACGTGTGGACACGTGATGGGGGCTCACGCTTTGATCTGTTAGAATGTTCATTAGGGGTCACGTGGTGACACGTGAGGGCGCCCTGCTTCCCTTTATTTTGTTCTGCCAAAAGCATTGAATACTTTGGAGCATCACGTGCTGTCACGCGATGGAAATTTGGGTGTTTGTCTGTCAGAGCCCCAGCCAAGGGGTCACGTGGTAGCACGTGAGAGCGCCCTAGAGCTCTTTTCTGTTTCTTTTGCCTTTTCTCTGTGTGCTTCAGGGGTCACGTGGGGCACGTGAGGCATTGCCTCAAAGTTCTTTTCTATGGATCTTTACAGGGGTCACGTGGTAGCACGTGACTCTGGCTCTTTGCATGTTTTAAAGATTCGTTCATCTTTTAAGAATTAAATTCTTCATAGGGTCAGACCCTAACAATAAACTTTAGAGGAATTAAATTCCTGTTTTCTTCTGAAGAATTATATTCTTAAATAGGGTTAAACCCTAATTTCTTTTCTGTAAAGAATTAAATTCTGGTATAGGGTGAAACCCTAATTCTTTTTTCTTTAATGGAATTAAATTCCTGTGAGTTTGGGAGAATTAAGTTCTCAATTATGGTTAAACCCTAGTTCTGTCCATTCTGAAGGAATTAAATTTCTAGGGTTTAATTTTATCTCAAAGGAATTAAATTCCTGTAATTCTGTGAGAATTAAATTCTCAAAACTCAATTCCTCCTCTATGTTTTAGATCTGCATGGCAGGATCTCAACCCAATGAGAATTAAATTCTCAATTTATGGGGAGATGTGCACTTTGCAGATCTTCAACCAGAGAAAGAACTAAGTTCTTTTCTTTATATAAGAGTTAAACTCTTTTGAGAATTAAATTCTCTTTTGAAGCCTCTCTTTTCTTACCTAGGGTTTTTCTTCTGCAGAGAATTAAATTCTTCCTTGTGAATTTTCAAGTTTCCAAGGCTCTATCTCTCTCTCTGTATCTCTATCTCAAAAAAAAAAAGCTCCTCCCACTTCTTTTCTTGGCTCCTATTTATAGGAGAGGGAAAAGAATCAATCTGTTTGGTAAATCTCTCATTGAGAGATTTGATTTGTTCATTGAGAGATTTGATTTATATTTATCATTAATCTGGGCCTTTAGATTATTAGGTGAATTTTATTTACCATTGGATTTTAAATCCAAAGATATTTCCTTGTTATTTCGGTTAGATTTAGGGGGAAATCTTTCCAAGTCCAAGATTTTTCCATAAATTGGTGATATTTAATCACCTTTAGATTTTTAATCCAACGGTTTCAGATAATCCTTTTTCATTTTGGAAGATTTGAAAGATTGTCCCTCAGAATTTAATTCTGTCAAGGAATAAGGCTTTTAAAGCCGGTCAAGTGTGGCCACGTGACCCCTGGTCACGTGAAGGCACGTGACCCCTGGAATGGGCTTCTCTTCTTCTGCGCTCTGTTCTCTGGCCGCTGTTTAACCATCACGTGCCAACACGTGACCACTGGTCACATGTGAGCACGTGATGCCTCTTTTGAAGCTTCTTCTTGACTTTTAATTAGAGGACAAATATGCTCTGCGCCGCTGCTTAACCATCACGTGCCAACACGTGACCACTGGTCACGTGTGAGCACGTGATGCCTCTTCTGAATCTTTTCCTGATTTTTAATCAGGGAACAATACCGTCCCTACGCTAACTGGTTTTCTTCTTACCCTACCTTTCGGCACCAGCCTAAGGTTTAGAAGAAGACTATCTAATAAGCGTAATGAGTGTATTCTCCTAAAGCAAGGAGCTCTCACAACCTGAGAGAATGTAAAGGGAAGAGACAACGAAATAATCCTATTCAATTTCTTCAGAACCTGTGGCCATCCTCAACCGAAGTAACTTCTTCGAGTTCGTATGTTACTATAAGATGGTCATTCCAAGCAATATGGATCATCGTAGTGATACGACGTGCTCTGAAGAAATGCAAAGGGTAAAGTAGGAGTGGCAGTGATATATACGACTTTGTCGCGAATCAAAACAAACCAGAGCCAAAGGTGTAAAAAGGTTTGGCCAAATTGGTTCATGAGTTTTTAAGGTAAGTCATGGGTCGCTGTACTAAAGAGAGATAGAAAAGAAATACTCAGCGTGCACTCTATCAAGATCAGATTGGTTATCACTTTATCTGATTAGAATGGCTCTCACTGTATCCTCGAATTCTCCAACCCTAAAAGGAGAACTAGTCATGATCATTTACACTTTACAACTTGAAACCCTAAAGTGAAAAATCTCCCGAGGAGTAATACTTACTTATCAGTGGGAATCGAGACCCAACTATCATCATGTGATAACCTGATAGAATCCACTCAAGTCACCACACTCCAGAAGGTATGCACATGCCTGGTAAGTTTCCCGTATGTTTGAAACTCCCGATATGGTATTTGACCCTGACGACTTCATGGCCTTGATAGAGACCAACGTGCCATAAGTCGCTAGTCAAGTTCAACCCGTCATTATCCAAGATTGATCTAAGCACATCTGCTTGATAGAGACCAAGATGACTATGCGTCTGTCCTAGATAATCGCATATCTATACTACAGATAAGTACCACGCAGCTACCGTAGAATATGCCTTGATAGAGACCAACGTACATAGCACGAATACTATGAGGTACCTATCTGAAATGATGGAAGGCTACGGCTGTTCGCGAAAAACCTTTAACGTAATGAACTTGATATCGTTGAAGGAACTCGAGTGGCTTTGAAATGGAGTGGTTTAAGCTCCGCATTTTAAAACTAGTAACATAAACTTTTGCTTAAGAGCGAACTCCCAATGAAGGGATCAAGGCTCTTCCCTTATAGAATGAGGTGTTTGATATTCCTAACCGAATACCACTATTCAAAGCAAAAGAATATGACTGTGAATTTTGAAGAAAACCGGGTAGTTTTAAAATTGGTTCTGACAACATCATTTAGGTTTATTTTTCCTTACATTATATCGATAATGCGTTCCCATCATTTTATGTTTCCAAGCCACAAAAGAAACAACCAAAATAACATGCTTTTTATATGCCATCCGCATTCACCACGGAGCCCCGTCATGCACCGTTAGATTACTTAACTAATGGAAGATCGGGGGTTGGACTAGCGCGGATGCAAAACATATGGAAGCATCTACTAAATATATATAATATATATCAACATCGCAGGAGTAGGGTTACGTAGCGCGGCAGCAAGGTTTCGGGAGGCATTGTCCATGCCAATTTCAAATTCTTGCCATGCTAAACAACCCTAACCCTAGAATCTTAACTAGAGATTTAAACAAAATATCATGCATACAAGTGAATGAGGAATACAACCTTTGTAGACCGGTCCTTCACTTCTAAAGCTCTGTGTAGTAGTTCCTTCGCTCCAAGTAATGAACATCCGATCTCTAGTAAGGGTTCACATGAAGAAATGAACAAGCGTGCTCAAAGTCTTCGAGGCCGAAGATGATCTACGTCGAGGAGACTCAAGCTCATGCTACATCTTCACTAATGGTAGATCAGTGAAGCAAACACCCTAAACTAAATGGATAATAGTAGAGGATGATGAAGTAGGAAGTGGGCTCACTTTAGATTTTATTTTCTTACAATATTTTCTCACTTAGAAAAAGCTAGCAAGCTTTTTCTCAAATGAGGAAGAAGATGAAGTATCAAGATGAGAGAATGAACTCATGTGAAGTGAGAATTACAACCATGGGTGAGTTAGTGTCATACACTAACTCATGTAGAGGCTTGACTATGGTTAGTATAATGGTTGGGTTAATAAATATCTACAAGCGAAACAAAAATGGTGGACTTGGTCAATATTTCCACAAGCTTCTACAAGCTTGTAGCCATGACTCATTTCCATCCAATTTTGAATTACTTAGATAAATATAAACCCTAAGATTACGCTAACTATAGTGTAAGTCTCATACACCCATGAAGCATGTGGCATCAAGCACGACACAATAAACTGTACATTAATATATATCACATATATACTATATGCATACAAGTGAGAAAAAGAAATGTTTAGTGAGCAAATATTAGTTAATATAAATTAATATATCACATATATAATTATACATTAAATTATCAAATCAACACTTGATTTAATAATCCAGTTATATCACATACAACCGACTAATATCAAATGTAACAATCTATCGAATCAACACTCGATCCGATAACCCGGCTATATCTCATATAACTGTCCGTTATCACATATCGCGAGAATAGAATGCGGTATCACATACGCGCATTAATCTCGGTCCCTCACATATCACATATGTGCTCCTGCTTCATTTCGCATGAACCGGGAAATCTCTGTGTAGGACTCTAAAGACTCGTCAATACGTCGACAGTAGGTGATGATCATATCAAACACCCACAAGCCGCAAGCGGTCTACTAAACGTAACGGCCAGCCGGGTATTGAGCGATCAGAAGTTCAACAAGCAAGCCTGCTCATACTCCTGCGAATCCATTTAGTAACACTACCGTACAGTCCGGTCTTTTCGTCAGATATGTCGCATATCACAGCCAGGGGGTGGTATAACGTCATACCCCAATAGCCTGATAAGTTATGCCGATGCAAGGTCCATAACGGTTCGAAAAAATACTGATAACACTTACCAGTAGATCTCAGCAACCCTGGTCAGGGATTTCCTGTTATGGCCAATCGAACATAGAGCAACATCAACTCCCAATACCGGGAGAGATGAATCCCTTCCTATCGCTCATTACCTCCATGTGACTCGGGACTATACCGAAAGACCACCTTTTTACACGATCTCTTGACCGTGGTATGGTGTAAATCAATGCACAGTGGGAATCACACAAGACTCTATGACGATCTCGGGTCGACAGACTAACCTGTACCCGTGTCACCAGAGAACTGCTATCTGAAGATAGGTATAATACCATCTAGGTGTTCTTGGTGAGTCCGTTCAGTGTACCCAGTCTCCACTGAGCACCCGTATACCTTCTATGATGCCAAACACCAATGGATATGGGATCATCCATCGCCCATCATATGGGCCGAGAAGCGTATACGCTAGTCTACTCTGGAGTATCGATGCTCTGTCTCGATACTCCCACGACTAGGAACATTTGAAGGATGTACTTACCGACTACCACTGCGCCACTGGTATGATCCGCATCATAATCCTGGTAGTCAAGTACTCATCCTAAGGGCTTTATCAACATGCAATAGAGAGATAATAAGTGTACATGTTAAGATAAAGAGCAACTAGATAGCATACTATCATGTTGAGCAAGAAAGTCCTCCCTATATATGTCCAAGCATCCACTACAATATACATCGCATATACAGTAATGGCCTCTAGGGTATACATATAACTAACAATCTCCTACTTGCACTAAAGCCATTTGTTGCAGTATCTCATACTCAACATCCTATAGAAGTCTCTCTAGTGTAAGGCCTTTGTGAGTGGATCCGCTGTGTTATCCTTCGGTTCTACTCTCTTGACCTCGATCCCGTAGAGATCAACCATCTCCCTGATCAGGTGATACTGTCCTCAGAATATGTCTGGAACGCTGATGGGACCGGCGTTCCTAGGCCAAAGCCACAATTCCATTGTTGTCATAATAACAGTTATTGGACGCTCAATGGTAGGAACTATGTTCATCTCATGAACAAGAATTATCCAGACATGTACTTTGGTAGCATCATTGGTAGCAATGTATTCAGCCTTTATCATCTAGTATGTCACGTTATCTAGCTTGGAACTCTTCCAACATACCGTCCCTCCACTGAGGGTAAAGACAATGCATGTGACTGACTTTCAGTCAACCTTATCACTCTGGAAGCTCTAACCAAGAATATTCATTTAGTGCTTCTCAAGTACTTAAGAATGTCCTCCACAGCAGTCCAGTGATTCTCCCAAGATCTGATTGATTCCTGATCACTGCATCTAGTGAGTTATCTACATCTGGTCTGGTACATAACATTGAATACATGATAGATCCTATTGCCGAAGCATAGGATATCTCTTGCACGCGAGCTCTCTCCAAATAAGTCTTGGAAGACATCTTTTTGGAGAGAGTGATTCCTGAGTAAGTCTATCACGCTTAGAATCCTCCATACTAAACCTCTTTAGTATGGTGTTAATGTACCTGGATTTAGGAAACTCCCAATATCCACATAGA